>JBAWJQ010006678.1:1200000-1800000 GCA_037783105.1 Bactrocera zonata
TTATTTGTATAAAACCTTGGAATTTATTCATTAAAATCATCACTCAGAAGTCGTTTTATCCGTTGTAACTGAGCGATCTTCGTAGAAACATTTCTAATATGTCACAAGACATAATAAGAAATGAAGTCCATAAACCTCACTCTGTCGGATAAAACGATATACCTCGTCATCGCGGGTCGATTTGCAAAGAAAGTAAATGAAGACTGGCTACAGAAATGATCCTGTGAAGTATAGTCTTAACTTTCCAACGGCCAACGCAGAGTATTTCAACCAAAAGTCACACAAAATAGTTGAGAATTCACAGAAATGAAGCACAAATAAAAGAAATAATGCACAAGCATACAAACATACATATGCGCACACATATGGATATGTCTTCTTCTTCTTCTTTACTGGTGTAGGCACCGCTTACGCGATTATAGCCGAGTCAACAACAGCGCGCCAGTCGTTTCTTCTCTTCCTGCTTGGCGCCAATTGGATATTCCAAGCGAAGCCAGGCCCTTCTCCACTTGGTCCTTCCAACGGAGTGGAGGTCTTCCTCTTCCTCTGCTTCCCGCGGCGGGTACTGCGTCGAATACTTTCAGAGCTGGAGTGTTTTCATCCATCCGGACAACATGACCTAGCTAGCGTAGCCGCTGTCTTTTAATTCGCTGAACTATGTCAATGTCGTCGTATATCTCGTACAGCTCATCGTTCCATCGAATGCGATATTCGCCGTGGCCAACGCGCAAAGGACCATAAATCTTTCGCAGAACTTTTCTTTCGAAAACTCTTAAGGTCGACTCATCGGTTGTTGTCATCGTCCAAGCCTCTGCACCGTATAGCAGGACGGGAATTATGAGCGACTTATAGAGTTTGGCTTTTGTTCGACGAGAGAGGACTTTACTTTTCAATTGCCTACTCAGTCCAAAGTAGCACCTGTTGGCAAGAGTAATCCTGCGTTGGATTTCCAGGCTGACATTGTTGGTGGTGTTTACGCTACGATAGACGAAATTATCTACAACTTCAAAGTTATGACTGTCAACAGTGACGTAAGTGCCAAGTCGCGAGTGCGACGACTGTTTGTTTGATGACAGGAGATATTTCGTCTTGCCCTCGTTCACTGCCAGACCCATTTCTTTTGCTTCCTTATCCAGTCTGGAGAAAGCAGAACTAACGGCGCGGGTGTTGAGGCCGATGATATCAATATCATCGGCATACGCCAGCAGTTGTACACTCTTATAGAAGATGGTACCTTCTCTGTTGAGTTCTGCAGCTCGAACTATTTTCTCCAGAAGCAGGTTGAAAAAGTCGCACGATAGGGAGTCGCCTTGTCTGAAACCTCGTTTGGTATCGAACGGCTCGGAGAGGTCCTTCCCGATCCTGACGGAGCTTTGAGTGTTGCTCAGCGTCAGTTTACACAGCCGTATTAGTTTTGCGGGGATACCAAATTCAGACATCGCGGCATAAAGGCAGCTCCTTTTCGTGCTGTCGAAAGCAGCTTTGAAATCGACGAAGAGGTGGTGTGTGTCGATTCTCCTTTCGCGGGTCTTTTCCCAGATTTGGCGCATGGTGAATATCTGGTCGGTTGTTGATTTACCAGGTCTGAAGCCACACTGATAAGGTCCAATCAGTTTGTTGACGGTGGGCTTTAATCTTTCACACAATACGCTCGACAGAACCTTATATGCGATGTTGAGGAGGCTAATCCCACGGTAGTTGACGCAGATTGTGGGGTCTCCTTTTTTATGGATTGGGCATAGCACACTTAAATTCCAATCGTTGGGCATGCTTTCGTCCGACCATATTTTACAAAGAAGCTGATGCATGCTCCTTACCAGTTCTTCGCCGCCGTGTTTGAATAGCTCGGCTGGCAATCCGTCGGCCCCTGCCGCTTTGTTGTTCTTCAGGCGGGCAATTGCTATTCGAACCTCTTCATGGTCGGGCAACGGAACGTCTGCTCCATCATCATCGATTGGGGAATCGGGTTCGCCTTCTCCTGGCGTTGTACGTTCACTGCCATTCAGCAGGCTGGAGAAGTGTTCCCTCCATAATTTAAGTATGCTTTGGGCATCAGTGACTAGATCACCTAGGGGGTTCTACAAGAGTATGCTCCGGTCTTGAAACCTTCTGTAAACCGCCGCATCTTTTCGTAGAATTTTCGAGCATTACCCCTGTCGGCCAGTTTATCAAGCTCTTCGTACTCACGCATTTCGGCCTCTTTCTTTTTCTGTCTACAAATGCGTCTCGCTTCCCTCTTCAACTCTCGGTATCTATCCCATCCCGCACGTGTTGTGGTCGATCGTAACGTTGCGAGGTAGGCAGCCTGTTTTCTCTCCGCTGCGAGACGGCACTCCTCGTCGTACCAGCTGTTCTTTTGCACTTTCCGAAAACCAATGGTTTCGGTTGCAGCTGTACGTAAGGAGTTTGAGATGCCGTCCCCCAGTTCCCTTATACCGAGTTGTTGACGAGTGCTCTCAGAGAGCAGGAGTGCAAGCCGAGTAGAAAATCGTTCGGCTGTCCGTTGTGATTGCAGCTTCTCGACGTCGAACCTTCCTTGTGTTTGTTGGCGTGCGTTTTTTGCTGCACAGAGGCGGGTGCGAATTTTGGCTGCAACAATATAGTGATCCGAGTCGATGTTAGGACCTCGGAGCGCACGCACATCTAAAACACTGGAGACGTGTCTTCCGTCTATCACAACATGATCGATCTGGTTGGTGGTTTTTCGATCCGGAGACAGCCAGGTAGCTTGATGTATCTTCTTATGCTGGAATCTAGTACTACAGATAACCATATTTCGGGCCCCGGCGAAGTCGATCAGCCTCAACCCTTTTGGGGATGTTTCCTCGTGGAGGCTGAATTTACCGACCGTCGTACCAAAGATACCTTCTTTGCCCACCCTGACCTTAAAGTCGGCAAGCACAATTTTGACATCGTGGCGAGGGCATTTGCGATCTCAAGGGCAAACACAATTGTCTATTGTTAGTTTAAAATCATTTGCGATCTTCAGGGCAAACATAATATGGAGGATGGGGTCATGTGTAGAAGTTCACGCGAGTGAGGAAAGTTGTCTGATCGCCATTCACTTGGGAGTGGCCAGAAACTATTCTTTTACATATGACTCAAGCAGCTCACGACTTCCGGTCTTTGACCAAGTATCCTCTGGGTAGCCTAAGAACATCCTTTTGAAGGCGAGCTAAAGTGAGAAGGCGAAACACCCCCTGCATAGGGTTATGCGCTGGGTTTGGGACCCGCCACGTAAAAAAACCATCCCCAATGAAAAATCGCAAACAGCCTCGGATGAGAGACCCCCCTTTTGTTGACGACCACGGCAAACGAAATAAGGACTATGATTTGAGGGCATGCACCTGGAATGTCCGGTCCCTTAATTGGGAAGGTGCCGCTGCCCAGCTGGTAGATGTCCTCGTAAAGATAAAGGCTGATATCACCGCCGTCCAAGAAATGCGATGGACGGGACAAGGACAGAGACGAGTAGGTCCTTGTGACATTTACTACAGTGGCCATATAAAGGAGCGCAAATTTGGTGTTGGATTCGTGGTGGGAGAGAGACTCCGTCGCCGAGTACTATCATTCACTCCGAAGAATGAACGTCTAGCCACAATCCGCATCAAAGCGAGGTTCTTCAACATATCGCTGATTTGCGCCCACGCCCGACGGAAGAGAAGGACGATGTGACCAAAGATGCCTTTTATGAGTGCTTGGAGCGCACTTATGAGAGATGCCCCCGCCACGACGTCAAAATCGTGCTTGGCGACTTCAACGCCAGGGTGGGCAATGAAGGTATCTTTGGCACTACGGTCGGTAAATTCAGCCTCCACGAGGAAACATCCCCAAATGGGTTGAGGCTGATCGACTTCGCCGGGGCCCGAAATATGGTTATCTGTAGTACTAGATTCCAGCATAAGAAGATACATCAAGCTACCTGGCTGTCTCCGGATCGAAAAACCACCAACCAGATCGATCATGTTGTGATAGACGGAAGACACGTCTCCAGTGTTTTAGATGTGCGTGCGCTCCGAGGTCCTAACATCGACTCGGACCACTATATTGTTGCAGCCAAAATTCGCACCCGCCTCTGTGCAGCAAAAAACGCACGCCAACAAACACAAGGAAGGTTCGACGTCGAGAAGCTGCAATCACAACAGACAGCCGAACGATTTTCTACTCGGCTTGCACTCCTGCTCTCTGAGAGCACTCGTCAACAACTCGATATAAGGGAACTGTGGGACGGCATTTCAAACTCCTTACGTACAGCTGCAACCGAAACCATTGGTTTTCGGAAAGTGCAAAGGAACAGCTGGTACGACGAGGAGTGCCGTGTCGCAGCGGAGAGAAAACAGGCTGCCTACCTCGCAACGTTACGATCGACCACAACACGTGCGGGATGGGATAGATACCGAGAGTTGAAGAGGGAAGCGAGACGCATTTGTAGACAGAAAAAAAAGAGGCTGAAATGCGTGAGTACGAAGAGCTTGATAAGCTGGCCGACAGGGGTAATGCTCGAAAATTCTACGAAAAGATGCGGCGGCTTACAGAAGGTTTCAAGACCGGAGCATACTCTTGTAGAACCCCCCAAGGTGATCTAGCCACCGATGCCCAGAGCATACTTAAATTATGGAGGGAACACTTCTCCAGCCTGCTGAATGGCAGTGAACACACAACACCAGGAGAAAACGAACCCGATACCCCAATCGATGACGATGGAGCAGATGTTCCATTGCCCGACCATGAAGAAGTTCGAATAGCAATTGCCCGTCTGAAAAACAACAAAGCGGCAGGGGCCGACGGATTGCCGGCCGAGCTATTCAAACACGGCGGCGAAGAGCTGATAAGATGCATGCATCAGCTTCTTTGTAAAACATGGTCGGACGAAAGTATGCCCAACGATTGGAATTTAAGTGTGCTATGCCCAATCCATAAAAAAGGAGACCCCACAATCTGCGCCAACTACCGTGGGATTAGCCTCCTCAACATCGCATAGAAGGTTCTGTCGAGCGTATTGTGTGAAAGATTAAAGCCCACCGTCAACAAACTGATTGGACCTTATCAGTGTGGCTTCAGACCTGGTAAATCAACAACCGACCAGATATTCACCATGCGCCAAATCTTGGAAAAGACCCGTGAAAAGAGAATCGACACTCACCACCTATTCGTCGATTTCAAAGCTGCTTTCGACAGCACGAAAAGGAGCTGCCTCTATGCCGCGATGTCTGAATTTGGTATCCCCGCAAAACTAATACGGCTGTGTAAACTGACGCTGAGCAACACTCAAAGCTCCGTCAGGATCGGGAAGGACCTCTCCGAGCCGTTCGATACCAAACGAGGTTTCAGACAAGGCGACTCCCTATCGTGTGACTTTTTCAATCTGCTGCTGGAGAAAATTATTCGAGCTGCAGAACTTAATCGAGCAGGTACAATCTTTTACAAGAGTGTACAGCTGCTGGCGTATGCCGATGATATTGATATCATCGGCCTCAACACCCGCGCCGTTAGTTCTGCTTTCTCCAGACTGAACAAGGAAGCAACTCAAATGGGTCTGGCAGTGAACGAGGGCAAGACGAAATATCTCCTGTCATCAAGCAAACAGTCGTCGCACTCGCGACTTGGCTCCCACGTCACTGTTGACAGTCATAACTTTGAAGTTGTAGATAATTTCGTCTATTTAGGAACCAGCGTAAACACCACCAACAATGTCAGCCTGGAAATCCAACGCAGGATTACTCTTGCCAACAGGTGCTACTTCGGACTGAGTAGGCAATTGAAAAGTAAAGTCCTCTCTCGACGAACAAAAACCAAACTCTATAAGTCGCTCATTATACCCGTCCTGCTATATGGTGCAGAGGCTTGGACGATGACAACAACCGATGAGTCGACGTTGCGAGTTTTCGAGAGAAAAGTTCTGCGAAAGATTTATGGTCCTTTGCGAGTTGGCCACGGCGAATATCGCATTCGATGGAACGATGAGCTGTACGAGATATACGACGACATTGACATAGTTCAGCGAATTAAAAGACAGCGGCTACGCTGGCTAGGTCATGTTGTCCGGATGGATGAAAACGCTCCAGCTCTGAAAGTATTCGACGCAGTACCCGCGCGGGAAGCAGAGGAAGAGGAAGACCTCCACTCCGTTGGAAGGACCAAGTGGAGAGGGACCTGGCTTCGCTTGGAATATCCAATTGGCGCCACGTAGCGAAGAGAAGAAACGACTGGCGCGCTGTTGTTGACTCGGCTATAATCGCATAAGCGGTGTCTACGCCAGTAAAGAAGAAGAAGAAGAATTTTTCCACAATGCTGCATATTTAATGCAATAATAAAATTTTTGATTATGCAAACAAACCACAATACTTACCTTATTAGTTCCTTTTGTATAATGGTTTTCTATAGAGGAAGTAAAATTAATTATTTTTACAATATAAAAAGAACTCACCTCTAGAAAAGTAAAATTTTCAGTAAAATTGTGCTCCTTCGCTTTTTTCTTCCATTTGAAAAAAATATATATTCATCTTTCCTATATTAAAAGAGAACGTAAATTGTAGAGAAGACCCGCGTAAATAGAGCTGAGCATTAGATGTTTACATAGACTTTACAACCGCATGTTAGTCTTTCGGCTAATAGGTATTTTTATGCGTTTATGAGCAATAATTTGTATTGATCTCAATATCATTTTGGAATATTTATGAATACATGTTCCATTGATTATACTTGAATTAAAGTGCGCTATTTCTAAAGAATATTTGTAGTGTATGTGCAAATAAGGCCTGCTATTTTAATTTATATTTATATGACATGTGTGTACTATGTATATTAGGGTGTCTTTTTTTTATTGAACTATTAATTTTTTCAGTCCCGCCACGAAATTTCTTTGGAAATACCCTAAAAAAATTCCCTGAAAATTTTAGCCCTTAATATTAACATTAAGAACTGGACCAAGGCCTGTAAAATTTCATAGAAAATATACCACAATAGTGAGTTTTTATCTTTAAATAATTACAGATCAGAGATATTTTATGGCATCGCTTTGACTTTAGACGCATATTTCTCAGAATTGTTCACTCTACAAAAGTGCCTAGTGCAACAAAGTCGTAACTCAGACCGGCGAGGGGCTCTAAACCGGCTGGTATGTATTAAAAAATCTAAGAAAATTGCTTAAAACCCGATCTCATTCACAATTTCTCGTATGTACATAGCCTCTTTTGTAGCTTTACTCAAAGCCATGTATTCGGATTCGGTACTTGAAAGTGCCACTGTCTTCTGCTTGTGGGCTTCTCAGAATATTGCGGCTCCAGCCAATATAAAAGCGTACCGGAATATGAACGTCTATCGGTTAAATTACCACCCCAATCAGCATCGACGACTGCATACAATTCTTCATCTGTCTGCTCATAAAGTAAGCCATAATCTGAAGTTCCTTTTAAATATCTCAGGACTCCTTTGGCCGATTTCCAATGCTCGAAATTATAATTAGATTTGAATTGGCTTAGAAAATTAACTGCGAATGCTAAATCAGGTCGTGTTGTTACAGCCAAATACAATAGAGCGCCAATTAAACTTTGATATGGAATATTATGTATTTCTTTGTTGTCTGACTTAACTGATTTTTCAAGTTTGTAATTGTATTCGAGGGTTGTCTTGACTGGTTTACAGTCTTCCATTTCAAAACGTTTTAAAAAATTAGTAGCGTAATATCGTTAATTTAAAAATAATGTATGATTCTTCAAATCTTGTTTAAATTCAATACCCAGACATATTTTAACTGGTCCTAAATCTTTCATTTCAAAACTTTCCGAAAAAGATTTCTTGACTTCTTTTAAGCACTCATGATCATTCGCAGCAATGAGTAAATCGTCTACATACACTGTAATTAACGTTAACTTTTATTTTTGTTTCAATATAAATAAACATGGATGGCATTTAGATGCATTAAATCCTATTTGTCTTAGTTTATTCGTTAATTTTTGATACCATTGAAAACCAGACTGTCGTAATCCATATAAAGATTTGTTTAGTTTTCATACCGGATCTTTGGTTTTCGATATTGACTTCTGCCAATTTTCTGCTGTATGTCGTATTTCTTCAGCTTTAGCCTTTTTTCATGTGTGTCGGATATCCTGCTGCTACCTTTTTAAGGATCAAATCTAAATATTCAGGTATTTCTATATATACTGCTTCATCTAGGTCACCGTTTAAATAAGTAATCATAATATCCATTTGATGTACATATTTGAAGATTCTTTGGGTTGCAATTGCAGCCATCATTCTGATTGATGTCAATCTCGTAACTGGGGAATAAGTAATATTGATATCCTCCCCTGGACGTTGCGAGCACCTTTTTGCTACCAAGCGTGCTTTTTTAACATTGCCTTCTTTTGTACGAAACACAAAACGATTCCCAATAACTTTTCGTCCTACAGGTCGCTCTACTATGTTCCATGTTTTGTTTGAAATTTGAGCCATATATACATTTTCAACGGCACACAGCCACATATTACATTCTTCACTGTTTATAGCTTCTTGAAAAGTAGTTGGATCATTTACTAGTGATGTATTTGCATATTCATATTCTTCAAAATCTACACTAGAATCAGGTTCATTATCAGTTCTCTTAGTTGTGACTTCTTGAAATAACTTCTTGGGCCGTCCACGGGCTCCACTTCGAATTACCTTTGGTCTACCTTTGCCCCTTTTCGGAACGATTGATTCAGTATTTATGTTTTTATTTTCGCTTTCGCTTGGGATCTTCAATTATTTTCTAAGATTCAACTATACTTTCATCTTTTCGTGCATCGAAATCTATCTCCACAGATTCATCTTCACAGTATTTATCATCATTTCTATCAAATGTTTAATTTAAAAATTTCACATCTCGACTGACTACAATCCTCTTCTTTTGAGAAGACCACAATCGATAAGCTTTAGCTTCATTCGAATAACCTATTAGTATACATTCTTCAGACCTGAGATCAAATTTGCCATTGGGCTTATCTTTTATTAAAACGTAACATTTTAAACCAAATGGAATGACTGTGGGGGTTTTACCTGACCACATCTTGATAGGCACTTCATCTTCTAGGACTTTTGTGGGACACCTATTTCGAATTTAGTTCGTTGTGTTCACAGTGTCTGCCCAAAATATTGTTTTTAATCTTTAATCTAGACATTTCTAAAAGAGTTCTATTTTTTCGTTCAGCTATGCCATTTTGCTGTGGTGTATAAGGAGCGGTTAAACGCCGCTTAATTCTACATTCATTTAAAAACTTTTGAAATTCGTTACTCATATACTCTTAAATCTTTAACGTACAATACATCTTCGAAATTAATTCGCTCTTCGCTATTATTTTCGTTGATACTAATTTTAACGTTACCTATACTCTTGATTTTAGCTGTGTTGTTGTTTGCTAGGCTGAGGGTCTTGCTAATCTCTCTAAAGTTATTGAATTCGCTCTTTTTCGCACTCATATGTGATGAACATCCGCTGTCTAAACACCAATATTCCCCGGCGTTTGTTATTGTACATGCTAATTTGAATAACATGGATTTTTCGAAGTTCTCCTTTTTCGTTCCAGTAGTTGTGTTGTAGTTTTTTACCTTTTGCCTTGATGGACAATTTGGCGATGTATGACCAACTTCGCCGCACTTGTAGCAAGTTCGTTTATCTTGCTTTTCTTTTGTTGAATTTTTGTTGTGATTGTTAGAAGACTTACCATCATTTGTACATCTGACGTTTGTTCTTCGTTGAGCAATTAACACGTTATGCTCTGCTGCTGCTTCTTTTGCTTGCCTGGATTGTTCCTCTTCCAATATTTTAACTCTTAAAATGTCTGGTTTGGGAAGTTCATCTCGAGTTTCCAGCGCACATCTAAACGTCTCAAACGAATCTGATAAACTATAAACAGTAACATTTATTTCCTTCAATTTGTTGACAGCATGAAAAAATTCGTTTAGATGTCCGCGAACGTTATCGAAGTGTTATTGTCGTTTGGACAAGGTATCGCATAGCTTCAGATGCTTAGCTCCATAAGTCAACTTTCACGCATGTACAACTTCAAGGTATCGTAGTTATCCGCGTTTAGCGGATCAATCCTCCCAGTTGAGCTCGCCATTTATATTACTATCACCACATATAATTTAGTTGATGATGTACGAAACTTTTTAGTCAATACAGCCAATAAAATACAAATTTAATTTAAAAATCTATGGCCTGGGCCCATAACCTGTTGTTTTACATGCGTTTATTTCAATCAATTCAACAGAAGTGAGTCATATTAGTTACAGATATTACAGGACAGCTTACCTTAAGTTACAGTGCTATGGATTCTTCACAGGGTTGCAATTAAATTGCTTCGTTCTCTCCAACAATAGATATGCCCCTGTCAAGAAAGTATAGTCAAAATATTTTTAATAGGGATGGCCTTCAGCTCTCGATTCGAATTTGTTTTGATGTCTTCAACTGAGTCGAAGCGTGTTCCCCAAAGTGGATATTTCAGTGTGGAGAAAATTAAAAGTCACAGGGGGCAATATCAGGTAAATACGGTGCTTGCTCAATAGTATTTGTTGAGGGTTTGGCCAAAATTTAACACAAATACGTTGATTTAAATTTTAAAACTCGGCAAACACTACTGAGGTCGACTGACATAAACAGCTGCTGTAAACACACTGGTTGACAGATCGCGCAAATTTTTGGCATCATAATTAAGGTCAATTGTACCTGTTTATGCGACTTCATGGCATCTCACCCCTCACCACAACATTCATCACACCACACAACATTCAGCACACAACATAACATTCATCACATAACTCACACTCATCATACAACACAACATTCAGCACACAACATACACCATCATACACGCAACCCCACGCAACAAACCAACCACACTACACACCACACGTTATCGTTTCACCACCTAACCGATCAAAAAGGATTGGTTAGATGGGGGTGAACACAATTCGATCTATACACCCGCAGAATCAACACGCGTCCCGTCAGCGATTGAGCCTTTTTTCCTGTCGTCGAGGTAGTGGTCCTTCGAAAAAATCCGTTCGGTCGTGGGGTTGTACACCGGCAGCAGCAGCAGTGAAAATTCATATACACCAAATACAATACAATACATGTATGTACACATATACATACATCCGTAGTTCTTAAACCTTTAAATATTGTTAAAAAAAAAGAAAATTTTATTGTATACTTATACAACAAATATAAAAATTAGTGAACTGAATTCAAGTGCAAAGATTGAATTTACCCGGAAACACAAGTGTTTGATATACATAACCATTGGCAAGAGTAAGTATACCCCCCAAACTAAGTGCGACGAACAAATGGTCCTTCGAGCCTCTCAGAAAGGCACCTAAGATAAAAAAAAAAAAACCAAACAACAAACGTAAATTAGAAAATGAAAAAATTAAAATTAAATACATAAAGAAAAAGTGCAAAAAAAAAAAAACAAAAAGTGAAGAAAATTATGAAATATACATACATATGTACATATTAACAAATAACATAAAACGGGCGCGTATAACACCAAACAAAGGTCAATAACCTCAAAATACATAAACGGGCGCGGTTAATACAAATTACATAACTAACTAGAGAAACTATAACTAAAGTGAAGTGACAGTAGCAAACAATACTGGAAAGTGCTGGAAAAAAAAATTACTACATATATACATACATACATACGTATATTTTCGCGTTGTTGTTATTTTCCTTCCTTTTTACGTTCTTATCTCAAAAGATACACGTACTAAGGAATAACATACAAATTAATCACGAGTATTTCGCAGATACATCCGTTTAAATAATACACGGTAAAAAAAAACAAAAAAATAATATATATATATATATATATATATAATAAAATAATTACATACTAATACATATATAAAGCAAAGGATTAATCGATTTATGCGGGAATAAGCGTTCGCAAAGTCCTATAATCACCTTCATTTATAATAAAATTTATTATATTTACAAAAATTTTTACAATACCAATTTTATAATTATATCTAAAACGAAATATTGACAAACATTTTTTACAAAAATTTTTAATAACGCCATTTATAAAATTCTATTTCTAACGAAATATTTGCAAAAATTTTTTTCTTTTTTATATATATCACTTCATAATACCAATTTTACAATTGTAGTATTTCAAACGAAACATTTTTAAGCTCAAAGCTTCCAATTCAATTTAATTAATGCAATCTGACAAATCAAGAGAGGTTAAGCCAAAAACAACTCTATCATTAGAAATTCCGAAAATGGCTGATGAAGATAAACCACAAGGCACACCTGCTGAAGCTACACACTCAAAGCAGAGTATAAAACAAAAAAGATCAAAAGATCAGACAATATCTAGATTCATCACTGAAAGTGACAGTTTTATAAGATATTGTACAAGATTTCAAGCTTCCCCTATTACTGACATCACAGAATCAGTTTTGAATATAAAACTAGAAAGTGTTAACAATCTATGGGCACGCCTTCTGGCAGCGTACGATACAGTACTAGATACTGACGACGCAGAACTCCCAGAAAACGCAAAAGCTTCGGCGACAGCCAAGTGTGATAACTGCCGCGATCAGTATGAGTTAACAAAGGGAATGATAACTGAACAAATAAGTTTAGTAATGCCAAGTAGAGCCACTACTCCCCCTCCCAGAGTAGTTACAACACCAAAAGAAGACCTAGATAAAGGCATGTATCTCAAAGTACCAGCTTGTGATACTGAAGTTTTTAATGGATGTTATGATCAATGGCCGTCCTTTCGGGACATGTTCACTGCCGTTTATAAAAACCATCCTAAACTATCACAAGCACAAAAGTTATACCATCTAAGGTACAAAACAAAAGGGGAAGCAGGCAGTATCGTCAAGCGATTCGCTTTAAATGACGAAAATTTTAAGCTGGCTTGGGAAGCACTAGTCGAAAGATACGAAAATGAAAGGGTTTTGATAGAAAACCCAATAAAAACTTTATTGCATTTGCCAAAGATTCAACAAGAAACTAGCAAGGAGTATCAAAACTTATACTCGACAGTGACCAACTGTTTATCAGTGTTAAAAACACAAAATATCTCCACAGAATCGTGGGACCCTATGATAGTAACCATTTGCGCAGAAACACTGCCTGATGCTGCTTTGCTACGATGGGAACAATCTCTAGTGGAAAGAAAAATAATGCCCACCTGGCAACAGATGAAAACATTCCTCACTGCTCAATACGAGATAGCTGAGCGAATAGACAAAAAAATTATAAATATAAAAAGTCATCAAAATGACTCAAGTAAAAACTTGTTTAAACCTCAAGCCAGCAATAATATGCCATACAATAGACACGTTAATAAAAGTCACACTTTCGTGTCAAACCAAACCAATAAATGGCAACCATTATGTGAAATTTGTAAGGGAGGTCATAACATAAGATCTTGCGAGAAATTCAAAAAATTATCCGTTTCTGACAGAAACAATCTTGTCAGACAACATAAACTTTGCATCAACTTTCTGTCGAATGCTCATACGACAAAAGACTGTGAAAGCAAATTTAGTTGTGTGTACTGTCAACGAAGACATCACTCACTGCTTCATATTACGAACTTTCAAAATATGAAGCAAACTCAATTTCATAAAACCACCGGGTTAGTCACTACAACCAAAAGTGATAATCCCGAAATCTCAAATCCCGAAAAAGGGAAGAACAACCATGTTGCTCTAAAGCAGCAAAAATTCAAGCTCTTCATTCAGAGAATGAAAGCAAAATTCTTTTACCCACTGCGGTCATCGCTATTGAACATAGAGGAGAATTATTCAAATTAAGAGCATTAATAGATCAAGGTTCTCAAAGATCCTTTATATCATCTAAAGCTCAAAATCGGCTAAAATTGCCTGTCAAAAATTCAAATTTCCAAATTTCAGGAATGGGCGGAAGAATTATCCAAAATTCGAACAAAATATGCCCAATTACCATAGTATCTCCAAATGCGGATATTAGAATAGATGCGCAAGCCATCGTTCTACCGCAACTTACAAATTTGCTTCCAAGCTGTGAAGTAAATAAAAAGCAATGGGAAAAATGTTCATATCTCAAATTAGCAGACCCCAACTGCCATGCCCCATCACAAATCGATGTTTTGTTAGGTAGTGACTTAATACCTCAAATAATTCTTGAAGGTATAGAAAAAATATCCAATAAATTGTTAGCCCAAAATACAATCTTTGGGTGGATATTAAGTGGCCAAGTCACAGAAAAAATTAATTCTTTTACAACTGAAGTTGAAAATATTTCAAACGAATATTTAAATAATGAACTCAAAAAATTCTGGGAAGTAGAAGAATTGCCTCAGACTACTCAATTTTCAAAAGAATATCAGGCATGCGAAGCCTATTACAAGTCCACAACAACAAGAAACGAACATGGTCGTTATGTTGTGCGACTACCATTCAAACCAACTTTTCCTGAAACCATAGCTCTAGGCCACTCTAGAATATCAGCAGTCCAGCAATTTCTAAGCCTGGAAAAAAGCCTGATGAAAAAAAGTGAGCTCAAATCAGCATATGATAATGTGATGGACGAGTATCTAGACCTCAATCATATGGAAGAAACTGTAAAAGTACGAGTGGTTTTCAATGCCTCAAAGTGTACGAGCTCAGGCAAATCACTGAACGACGTACTATATACGGGCCCAACCTTACAACCTGATCTCATGCTGTTAATATTAAATTGGCGCATGTTTAAATACGTTTTTAATGGGGATGTAGAGAAAATGTACAGACAAATTCTAGTACATAAAGATGACCAAGATTTCCAGCGTATAGTCTTCCGTAAATCGAGTAATAGTCCAATCAGCGACTACAAACTTAAAACCGTCACCTTTGGCATCAATTGCGCACCCTATTTGGCGATCAGGACACTGCATGAAGTGGCAAAAACGTGTGAAACAAATTTGCCCTTAGCAACTTCTGTGTTACAAACACAAACATACGTGGATGATATTCTATCAGGTAGCCACAGTCTGTCCTTAGCGTGCGAATCACTATCTCAAGTGATCAAAGCACTAAATTCAGCGGGATTTCCCTTAAAGAAAATTACATCAAATCATCCCAAAATAATAAAAAACATAAAAAAGGAAGACATATTAGATACAAATTTCCTTATGTTTGAAAGGGCCAGTACAACAAAAACCCTAGGGATTCAATGGAATGCGATAACAGATCAATTCTCATATACAGTTGAGTCAATATCTGCAATGTCCGCTAGTACAAAACGCCAAATACTCTCCTCGGTGGCAAAACTTTTCGACCCCGCAGGATGGCTTTCGCCAATAATGATTCAAGCAAAAATCCTCATTCAAGAATTGTGGCAAGATGGCACTGAATGGGATGAACAGGTAAAACCTGTACGTTTAACAAAATGGGTACAATTTGCTAACAATTTGCATACTATATCAGAAATTCGAATCCCGCGATGGGTAAATTTCACCCCTAACATTAACACAGAATTACACGGTTTCTGTGATGCCTCTGAAAAGGCTTATTGCGCAACAGTTTACGTACGCACACAGTACGATAACAAAATATCTGCACACCTCTTGGTAGCCAAAGCCAAAGTTGCACCTTTGAAGACACTCAGTCTGCCACGGCTTGAACTGAATGGTGCTCTTCTGTTAGCAAAATTAATTTCAATAGTTCAAATCCACCTGAAATTAACCGATCATAAAACATATCTTTGGTCAGACTCAGAGATAGTTTTGGCATGGTTAGAAAAACCACCCTATTGCTGGAAGACCTATGTATCTAACCGAATATCTCAAATCTTGGACTTAGTTGGCCCAGCAAAATGGCAACATGTTGCAAGTGCAGATAACCCAGCGGATCTTGGGACAAGAGGTTGCAAGCCACTGCACCTCACCAGCACTACACTCTGGTGGAATGGTCCAACATGGCTAACAGAATCACAAGAATTCTGGCCAAAGTCTCCCGCTCGTAATATAATACCGCCGGAAAGTCGGAAAATTGAAAATTTTCATATCACTCCAGAAGAGGATGATATTCTCCACCGATTTTCTTCATTTCCTAGAGCACTAAGAGTAGTCGCTTACATGCACAAATTCACCCAAAGACTTAAACAAAAAATGAAAGGGATACCAAATGATCCTTGCGTACAACTAACGCATACCGACTTGCAACATGCCAAAGTTAGTCTCATTACCTACACCTAAACTCGCTAATTCAGTCGAGAGAAAGCAAAGTTGGTCGAAAGACGACCACTCGAAAAGGGAAGCTCTCTTCTCGTTTTAAATCCATTCTTGGACGCTAAGGGATTAATAAGGGCAAATGGAAGATTAGCGAATTCCAGCCTCAGTTACAACGAACGGCATCCCATTATTATACCTGAGAAATCCCGTTTTACTCATTTATTCTTAATATACCTTCACCAGCTTACACTACATGGTGAGCATCGCTTGATGCAGCAAATGGTCCGACAAGAATTTTATATACCGCGACTAAAGCCTCAACTTAAAAAGACGGTTTTTATGTGCAAACAATGTACCTTGTACAAACATAAAATGCGTACGCAGATGGCAGCTTTACCACCTGAACGCTGCGATTATGCTCTACTTTTACTATTACTGGGGTTGATTTTGCTGGACCTTTCCAGATAAAGGCCTCGATGTTAAGATCTTCTTCCTTTAGAAAAGGGTATGTGGCTGTTTTTGTATGTTTTACGACAAAGGCAGTACACCTAGAGCTTTGTTCAGATCTGACAACTGCGGCTTTCCTCGCAGCATTTGCACGCTTTGTCGGACGACGCGGATTTCCCTCAAAGATTATGAGCGACAATGGGAAAAACTTTATCGGAGCTCAAAGAGCTACCGAGAAAGAATTCATAAACTTTATGAAAGAAGTATCCCCTGAAATAGTTAAAAAATATGCACCTCAAGGGATCGATTGGCAGTTTATACCTCCATGTTCTCCACACATGGGCGGACTTTGGGAATCAGCAGTCAAAAGCTTTAAGTCCCATTTAAAGAAAACGGCTGGTAATCATAAATTTAATTATGAGGAGTTTACTACACTACTCACTCGTATCGAAGCCGTATTAAATTCAAGACCTATATCACCACTCTCGCAAGATCCCTCCGATTTCACAGCTCTTACACCTGGACATTTCCTCAGAGGAGCTCCTCTTCTCGCCATACCTGAGACAGAAGGAGACTCACTCACTTTAATAAATCGATGGGAAAGAATCAAGATTCTCCATCATGAATTCAGCCACAGATGGAAGGAGGACTATCTTAAAGATCTCCATAAGAGATATCGATGGAAAACGATCCAGAAGGAACCCAGTACAGGCGAATGCGTCATCATACAGGACGAATGCCTTCCCCTACCGAATGGCGACTAGGTCGCATTGAAAAGGTACATCGGGGACGAGATGGTCATATAAGAGTAGTAGATGTACGAACACAAACTGGCCTACTAACTCGACCATTAGTGAAATTGTGTTTTCTTCCAAATACCGAAGAACCAATCACCGAAACCAAGCGAACGCAAACACATACATAATCAAACAATAATTAATTAAACATACACCGTTTACAATCCGTACGTACAAATCAAAACCATAATGAACGCGATTAATAATAAATAACAAAATCCATATGTAAATAATACATAATACCTATAAATAAAGGTATCATATAAAGACATAAATACATAGATCTATATATATAGTATACACATATATATAATGAGTAGCATATTTCATACTACTAGCAAAACCATGTATAATATACATATTCCTATTCCACTAGAAATGGACGTAGAAGAAATACGCAGTAATCCCTTGTCGGTGAGGTCCGCAACCACTGCTACACCCATCGCCGCACCAAGGCGGCAACAATCATCCATTCCACCAGTCAGGGAAGTAGGCGAGGAGCACTTCGAGGAATACGTACCGCCACGATGCAGCCTATGCCATCGACCCCATTTCCTGAAGAAGTGTGCGATCTTCAAGACGATGACGCCAGGACAGCGCCAACAGATCGCTAGAGCCCACGGCCACTGCATGACATGCTTGGCATACACGCACGCTACGATGGAGTGCATGTCAGACGGGTCTTGTCAGTACTGCCACCGACCGCATCATACGCTATTCCACCGTTTTCCTCGACGCTCTGATCATGCATCACAAGCCAGTCACCGGCGTGGTCAACAGCGGCACAATCAACATAGCGGTCAGGTTCAACACCGAAGAGCCCATCGCTCTAAGCCGTCCCGAGGTGCACGTTCGCCGACACCACCACATCATAACCATCGCAACCATCGAAAGGCGACGAGTTTCAGCGCTGTAGTAAGCACCCTCCAGAAACTGCAGCGGCTTCTAGGCAATTAACTCGCCTAGGGGGGCCGGGATGTTTATGCGACTTCATGGCATCTCACCCCTCACCACAACATTCATCACACCACACAACATTCAGCACACAACATAACATTCATCACATAACTCACACTCATCATACAACACAACATTCAGCACACAACATACACCATCATACACGCAACCCCACGCAACAAACCAACCACACTACACACCACACGTTATCCTTTCACCACCTAACCGATCAAAAAGGATTGGTTAGATGGGGGTGAACACAATTCGATCTATACACCCGCAGAATCAACACGCGTCCCGTCAGCGATTGAGCCTTTTTTCCTGTCGTCGAGGTAGTGGTCCTTCGAAAAAATCCGTTCGGTCGTGGGGTTGTACACCGGCAGCAGCAGCAGTGAAAATTCATATACACCAAATACAATACAATATATGTATGTACACATATACATACATCCGTAGTTCTTAAACCTTTAAATATTGTTAAAAAAAAAAGAAAATTTTATTGTATACTTATACAACAAATATAAAAATTAGTGAACTGAATTCAAGTGCAAAGATTGAATTTACCCGGAAACACAAGTGTTTGATATACATAACCATTGGCAAGAGTAAGTATACCCCCCAAACTAAGTGCGACGAACAGTACCAACCTAGGAAAAAAAATTTACCGGTCTTCCATATAAGCGGGAGATGAGAGGGGGAAATGAAGAATTCCTGATAGAAAGAAAGGTTTATGACATATAGGTCAAGGTTTCAGTCGAATATATTCGACATTATGTGAGGTATTTGTTAGAAAACAAATAAATAATAGTAAATTAAATATTTGGTCAACTGTCGTTCACTGTTGAAAAAGTAAGAGTTATTTTTGCACATCACATCACGATAAGTGTACTTAAATCACCTCCGGTTGAGATGTTTTATAATTCGGTAATAGGAACGTAATTTTTTATTAAAAATATGACGCGCAAAAGATTTTTACCAGTTTGCAAAAATTAACACATTGTTGACATAAATCTATAAAGTGCGACCATAGGCTAAAAAACTGACATTGGGAGAAAACTTTTGCAATGCTGAACAAATCATCCCATTTAAAGGCAAATTTACACCTAAACAGTACGTTAAAGGAAAACCATACCCATGATATATTAAAGTTGCTTTCTTAGATCAACAATGGCTTCGGTTCTGCAGTCATTTTGTACTTATCGCAACGTATTCCAAACACCAAAACAAAATCAATGTTTCTGGTATAATTCGTATAAGTAGATTTTTCCATCCTACTGAAAAAGAAATGAAAGTAAGAGGGAGAGGTTCATTAGCAGAATGCGTAAGCTGCGATAATAATGTTATTGTCACTCGCTGATACGACAACAAAATTGTGTCAGATTCAAATTTTGTTAACATCAGGGAAAAAGAGAAAACTAAGAAATGGAAAAAGAAAACAATAATTTTGTACTTATCGATAGACCCCAAGTTGTACGAATGTATAATATGTGAAAAACATGAAATGATCCAATACTTCCGGATAAATATTCGTATTGTTAAGTGGACTTTTAAATTTATTATATATTTGGTGGATTTAGCTATAACAGTGTCATGGATGGAGTACAAAAAAGATTGCATTAATAAAGGACTCTCGAAAAAAAATGTTAAAATGTTAGGTTCAATGAATTTTCTCATGCAGTTGCCCGTACACTCCTCGCTGCCCAACAGGGAAAATTTTCATTAGGCAAAATAATACTTTTTTATATCCACCTATTAAATACTGTGAATTAATAAACTTTGATTTGAAATTGATTTGAATTTTGAATTTGGACATCAGATAAAAGCCGGGGAGTTAATTAAATTGAAAAAGTTACATTTTTTTATTTAGCAACACTATATTAGTGACATATAGTATATATGTATGTGCATTTGAGATTATTGGGTGCACCTCAATATTTTAGACTTAGCTATAGAAAAAATGGAAATGATAAGCTTGTACGAAATTTTATTTGCTACAAAAACGCTATAATTAATACTTCTCGAAATATTCGGATTTTCAAGTAAGGCTGTATGGAATTTTCATAAATTTTTTATAACAGAGAGAATCGAAGCCGATTGATAAAAAAGAGCTCACTCGTAGTTCTAAACCAATTTCTGGACACGAAAGGGCTGATTCGTGCCAATCGTCGGCTTGTCAATTCGAGCCAAACATACAACGAACGCCACCCCATAATAATTCCAGAGAGATCACCATTTGCCACATTATTCCTCAATTACATCCACATCTTAATGCTACACGCCGAACATCGAACTCATGCAACATATGGTACGCCAGGAGTATTATATCCCCCGTCTTAAGCCGCAAATCAAAAAGTGCCTCTTCCCGTTCAAGATTTGTTCTATGCACAAACAGAAGATGCGAACGCAGATTATGGCAGTACTTCCACTTGAACGCTGCAATTTCGCTCTGCCTTTCACTACAAAAGGTGTTGATTTTGCTGGGCCTTTCCAGGTAAAGGCGTCCATGTTAAGGTCTCCCACTCTCATGAACGCTATGTGGCTGTCTTTGTGTGTTTCACGACAAAGGCAGTACACCTTGAGCTGTGTAGTAATCTTACGGCGGAGGCTTTTTTTGTTCACTTCGTCGCTCGACGCGGCTACCCATCAAAAATCATGAGCGATAATGGCAAAGCATTAATTGGAGCTCAACGAGCCACAGAAAAGCAATTTTTGAATTTCCTAAAACAGGTGTCATCTGACATCGTACAAAAGTACGCCCCGAAATGTATCAATTGGCAATTTATACCCCCAAGCGCTCCTCATATGGGCGGTTTATGGGAATAAGCTGTCAAAAACTTCAAATCCCATTTCAAACGGGTAGCTGGAAATTCAATTAAGAAGAGTTCACGACGTTATTAAGTCGAATTGAAGCCGTTCTCAATTCACAGTTCTCTCGCAACTCACAGTTCTATTGCAAGACTCCTCAAACTTCACCGCGTTAACTCCAGGGCAATTTCTAAAAGGAGCATCCATTCTGGCCATTCCTGAGCCAACCGTGAAGTTGGTATCCCTATTTAATCGATGGGAAGGAACTAAAATTTTCCAGCATGACCAGCATGACGAGTATATAAAGGATCTCCACAAAAGATACCATAACTAGACCGCTCGTAAAGCTGTGCTTTTTACCAACCACCGACGATCGCAAATTCGAAAACTGAAAAATCCAAACCGATATTATCGCGATATAATAAAATCAAAAAGTTTAACCATAGAACGAGAAATACGCCCATAATAACCGTTTGAATTAACACGCCGTATCAAATAACCAAGGACATTAACAAAAAATTGTCAATTAATACGACGACACGCCACATATCGTGGCACGATCACCATGTCTGCTTATCTGATAGAAATTTTTAATCAACAATCTTCTCTACACGGATTACCATGGATATAGATACGCCTGTCGCAAGTACGCCAACCGCTCTGGCGGTTACCAATGCGCCCCGAACGGTAGTTGCAAAAGCACCGGCAACAACGCCGGCACCTGTACCTGCAACCGCACCTGCAGCGGTATTTGCACCCGCATCTCGTGGTGGGGGTATGCGACCCTTGCAACGGCAGCAAGTTGCCCAGGCACACGGGTACTGCCTTTCTGGTCGATCCGCGGGTCTGAGCGACATTGTGGCAACGCTGCAACAACTGCAGCGCCTCCTAGGCTAAACAGTCGCCAGGGAGGCCGGTATGGCCAATTAATATAACACAACTACACCACACACATTATACACACCACCTCTTCACCCCACACTACACACACCATACTCAACACATCTGCATCATGTACATTATCTTTTCACCCGACACTACACACCCCATACTCAACACATCGGCATCATGCACACCGCATCATCATCGACACCAAACACAGTCAACAAAAGGGACTGGCGAACGGCGCTCACTTCTCTTTATTTTACGATCCGTGCACATATACGTACTAACGGTCAGTTAGGTCATGTTGTTCGAATGGACGAAAACACTACAGCTCAGAAAGTATTCAACGCAGTACCCACTGGGGGAAACAGGGGAAGGACCTGGCTTCGATTGGAATATTCAATTGGCGCCACGTAGCGACAAGAAGAAACGACTGGCGCGCTATTGTTAGCTTGGCTATAATCGCGTAAACGGTGTATATGCCAGTAAAGAAGAAAAAGTTCTCTAAGTACGCAATTCATCAGCCTTTGAAAGGTTGATGCGGCAGTTTTAAGAGCGAATGGCATTCTAACGTATTCGTAATGACTAAAAAGAGTTGAAAACGTGGTTTTCTTCTTCTTCTTTTTGTGGTTCTTCCTTTTGTGGAATACTTTTGCGAGATCGAGTGTCGTAAATTATACAGCTCTTCCTAATTTATCTAATATATTATCAATGTTTGGAATTGGGAATTTGTTGTCGATTCTTCTTCTTTTTGTGGTTCTTCCTTTTGTGGAATACTTTTGCGAGATCGAGTGTCGTAAATTATACAGCTCTTCCTAATTTATCTAATATATTATCAATGTTTGGAATTGGGAATTTGTTGTCGATTGTATTGCCATTTAATTTTCTATAATCTTCGCAATATTCAAAATTTCAGAAAAGGAATCAATGTTTGAATACGCTTTAAAAAATACACAAATCTGGTTATTTGAAGTTTGTGGAAAAAACATTTTATAGAATCCCCGTCATTCTCTTTTTTCTTTTTTATAAAATTGTTCAAATTCACCAATTGATGAATTATCTTCTCTTCATGGATATAAACATTTTTTGACTCAAGAAACTGTACTGTTTGCACAACTTCTTCACATCGAACTTCTTTTGATGTGCGATCACATTTCAACCATTGGAAAACATTTAATTCGGGTAAAGGTGAAGTCCATTTCAACAAGTATTCAAGAGCCTCCTGATAAACACTGACGATTCTTTCATGAAAATCCAGGCATTCCTTTGCTTTTCCTTCCGATTTCAAAGTGTCAAGATTTGAAAGTAGAGTAAGAGGCAAAAACTTGTGCTTGATTCTCTAGCGCAAGGAATTAGCAACGGATTCAATGATTGAATTAATTTCAAGAACACTGTTGCCTTCGCTTTCTATTGGTGCTATTTTATATTGAAAAATGAACATAAATGAGTGGACAAACAAAAGATAGCTTTCAGCCAAATCATCAGAAAAGAAATTTTCCATAAATTTTGGAGGTTTTTCGATTGATAAAAAGTAAGCTTTTAATGCAAGGAACAGTTTGAGAATTCGTTCCACTGCAGGAAACAAACTAAACCATCGAGTCTTGCTATGTAAAAGTAAAGGTTGATATTGAACATCAACGAACTCACAGAATTCTTTCAATTCAGCTGTTTTGACAGCGTACACCGAGAAATGCTTGAACAGTTTAAAAAAGAGGGCATCAATATCATATTTTCCGAATTGATCTAATCCATGCTGGGCGCAATTATGAAGAATATGAGCAAGGCACCCAACACCAATGACACGAGAATTTACTTTTTCTTTGAGTAGGGCCAACCCATTGTTAGACCCCTTGTGATTCAAGCCACCAAAATAGATTAGAGCGTTATCTGCTACAAAAGCTGTCAATTTTGGATAAATTTGCGAGAAAAGGCGTTTGCGCCGAAAATCAGTACACTTCATTGAAAAATCAGTATGTGAGTACGGGGGTCTAAAAATCTGTACGCGTACTGATAAAATCAGTACATCTGGTAACCTTAAATAAGGGACCTAGTAGAACCTAAGTCGATTAGGCATATAATCTTTTCACTTTTGATTGTTAATGCTACTAACGGAAGGTAGTTCTGGTACGGTCCAAGGGAAAATTTAGTTCTACTATGGTTCTGGTAATTCTGTCTGAATAAGCTTGCTCTGTTATTACCATTGCAGTTGTAGTTATTCCTTCGATTTTGATTATTTAAATGATTACAACTTAGATCGTTGTTGGTGGTTGCCATTGTGGTTATGGTTGTCTAAGGACAAAAATCCTACCGACTGCGCCTTTTTTTCTTTTTCTTTATTTGTTATAGTGGCGCAATCACTTATAGTTGCGACAATATTTGTCAAGTGGCCTACTTCTCACATTACATCAATTGCATTCCCTTAAATATTTACGATGCACTATTTGTTGTAATGTTAATTGGTTTTTGTTTTTGGTGGTCGCAATATTCATTTGAACATATAAAATAATGAAATATGTAACGGAAATGCAATGTGATCTAGTGTAAGTGCCCTAGTTTCGAAATATGATATGCATATTGCGTGTTGTCGCAACGTTGTAGCGACAATAAACAAGGAAAATATTTTAAGTCGACCAATTGACTCGCTGCGGGAGATCGTTCCCAAGCTGGAAGGCTGGAAAGGCTCGGTCCTCTGCGTAAAAAGAGGGAGGACATACCACTCTTGCCGTACAAGTTTACTCTCGGTCTGACTAAAAATCAGAACTTGGGCCCAGCACTTCGGCCTGGCGAGTAGACAAGGTCGAGGATACCGGATGGAGACTAAATCTATGTTTCGACAATGAGTTGTACAAGTACGTCCGGAGGGCAAGCTTGCGCCTGAACTACAGGTTCAACTCGGTGGTCTTGAGGCCTTATAAGATTACAACGGCCACAGGGAGCAGAGGGCCACCTAACCCAGTGATAGCACGGCAGAACGGGATGGGACTGACTGCACTGACAAGAAGACTAGCTCAAGAGGACTTAAGGGGAGTTGCTCTCCCCGTAAGAACTTCTAGAGGGGCTAGGGGACCCGGTGGATGGCAGTGCGGTTGACGGCGGGGCTAAGGACCGGCTCCTCATTGAACCTGTAGTGGCCGTCAATGCGGAAGTTGCCCAGGTGAACTTGCACCACACGGCGGCAGACTCGGCTGTCATAGCGAGCGGGTAGATAGTAGATCATGAAATAAGAAGAAATCGAAGGCGTTGAAAATTGCACCCCTACATGCTCAGCATGCGTACAGAGCAGGCAGATCAACCAAAACTGCTCTGTACAGCTCACCTCGGAGATAGACAGTTCGCTGGAAGGAGAGGAAATGATTCCCAAAATTTTTTCAAACCCATCCGAAAATGATATTTTACGCCAAAAGCATATTTGTAATTTTCTCAGTACCTTTGAGTATTATCTGTGGTATGAAATCGCTGCCTAATAGAATATTTATTTGAGCGGGGGTGTTGCAGTTTGGGTTTGCTAGCTTTAGGTGTGAAACTTTTTGCCAATGCTTACTATTTATATGATAGCTGGGTAGCATATTTGTTTATTGCGGTAATTGGGGGAAATGAGGGTAATGGGGCAGATTTTATTTGAGTTTTGAACTACTCTTCCGCCCATTCCCGTGACACTATAAATGATCGTTGTGATCCTTGGTCTATTAAGGCCCTGAGTTTAAACAGTTCTCCTCGGAGTTCCATGGAGACAACTGCTGTAGGTAGTTGTACTCTACTTTGATTTTGCTATGTAGCGTTTCAGTGTTTTAATGCCTTTGAGCAGCATGGTGCTTCTTTGCAGTTTTCTGAATTTGTTATAGCAACTAAACCTGTTGCCCTTTTTACGATTGCGCTGTTTAGGGGTGCGCTGGAAAAATTTGTTATATGTAATGATGATGTCATTTATGGCAGTATACGCTATTAAATTTGCTTTCGCAATCTTAAAGCGTATGCGTATGTGACAAACAGTTGATACATAATTTTTTCATTTTTACGAAATTGTTTCGATAGCTAATATTAATTTTTTTGAATTTCTCGCAATATTTGAGCTTGTGACCTCCTCTACAAAGTTCGCGTGACGTTTGTTTACATTGTTCGGATGTGAACGATTGATACTTAAAAAGCTTCTATTTAAATTATTGTTGCTACTAGCTTGGGGTCTATTGAAGCTTCTATTGAGGTCGTTTTGAACGTTTTTCGGTCTGACTAGTTTTTTTATCTACCCTTTCTACAATTTTATACTGGGTAATAAGAAATTCTTTCATTTTCATTACACGTTGTGCATTTTCTTCGCGATGAGAGCTGTTGCTTCCACAAAAGTAACGATTTTTCTGGTAATTGAGCTGTGCATATATTTACCAGAATGGTGTTCCAATTGCTGGGGGAATATTCTGTGTCGATAGAACCGACAAGCAATTTGAGACAGTGGATTGAAGTTTTATGAATTCTTCACTTGTTTCTTTCTGAACTTTTGGTAAATTCATTAGTACCGTCACTTATTTGTCGACAAATATTCTTTCATTTTCGTAACGTGCGTTTAGAGCTTCCCAAGCAAAATTGAAATTGTCGTCGTTGAGAGCGAACTGTTTGACTATTACGCCTGCTTGACCTTTAGTTTTGTATCTGAGGTGATACAATTTCTGCGCTTATGATAATTTAGGATGGTTTATGTACACGACTGTAAACATGGCAACTGTTCATAACCACCATAAAATACTCGTATATCTGTGTCGCATGCTGGCACTTTAAGGTGAATGCCTGATCTTGTCTCTTGGGCTTGTCTTTGTGGCAGCTCTACTCTTGGTTGTGGGGTAGGTGCAATTGCTTTGATTAGTTTTAGCTGATCAGATATCATGGCTTTTGTCTCTTCGTATTGGTTTAAGCAATTTTCGTATTTTGTGCAAGCCGAGGATTTAAAATTTTCTGGTAAATCTGAGTCGTCAGATTCTACGATTGCGTCATATGCCGCTTGGAGACGTGTCCAGAAGTTGTCAAGATTTTCTTTTTTAATTTCCAATACCGATTCAGAATTATCGGAATTACTTGAATCGATGAAGATGAGAATCGAGTGCAGTATCGAATTAGACTGTCACTCTGAGAAATAAATTTGGTGTATGAAATATATTTCACCCTTTTTTGTTTTGTAGCACCTTACTTTGAGCGTGTAGCTTCTGCAGGTGTACACGAACTTTTTTCGTCTGAAATCATCTTTGGAACTTTTAGCAACTGATCTGTTTTAGATTCCTTTGAGTCTGAGCTCATTTTAAAGATGTATAGAATATCAAAACGTTAGTGAAACCTAGACTTGTAGATGTTTAAAAAAGTTTCGTATATAAAATGTTCAATAGAAGACTCTTTTGTATGTACGAGTTTCAAAAAAAATCAATAAAACCAATGGCTTTTTGATAAACCGAGATTTCAAAACATATTTTTTTTATATATGTACATATTTATATGATTAGACCAGAACTCTTAAGTAAATAAGAGTTTTGAACGAACTTGATATGACAAGAAGGTTTACGTATTTGATGGTGTGTGTAATCGCGAACTCTTTTAAGTTAATAAAATTTATGAACGAAATGTTTAGACGTGAACTCTTTTAAGTAAATTAGAGTTTCCCAAATACTAATGAGCAATCGTTTTGGAGATCACTGCACTTCGTACATATGCATGTATGTACATATGTATGTATTACGCTTTGGTTAGTTACACAATCCTGCTTGTTTTTGTTGATCAAAAACCAAGGGATATTGCGGGAAATATGCCAATGTGGATTTTGAATATATTTCATACGCAATACTGCTTGTTTTTGTATATTGCGGAATATATGCCAATGTGGACTTTGAAGCAATGTGCGTATCTACATATGTGACTATACACTTTTGTACAAATTTTTAAGAACGTACAAAAATCATTTTTTATTATATTTATTGTTACATATAATTTGTACCCGATGTCGATGGGGTATATTTTTCAGTATATATTGTATATATTTATACGACCGTATGTACATATATACCAGGTCTGTCGCAAAACAAACAAAACTTTTTAAATTTAACTCTTTCTGGTGGCTCCAAAATGAAATAAAAAGCTTGATCTCCTGTTGACATTGCGTAAAAATTTTAAGACAATTGGATAACTATAGTCGAAGTTATCGATCAAAAAGTGACAGCAACTTTTGGTCATCGGTCGTAAAATGCATTTTGAACAAAGAGCAAATATTAAATTTTGTTTTAAACTTGGGAAAACGTTTACTGAAACATTTCAAATGTTGAAAAAAGTTTATGGTGATCAGTGCCAATACCGTAGTAATGTGCATGAGTGGTTTAAGCGATTCCAAGAAGGTCGTGAGGACCTCTGTGACGATCAGAAGTCGGGCCAAAAAAAATCGTCTTCAGAAGTCAAAAATAAAGATAATGCTGATTTGTTTTTACGATTGCGAGGTGTATTGTACACCGAGAGTTCGTCCCACCTGGCCAAACGATTAATGCTGTGTTTAACCTTGGTGTTATGAAGCGTCTTTTGTCACGCATTCGTCGTGCTCGACCACAATGTCGTGAGACAGGGTCCTGGCGCCTATTGCACGATAATGCGCCGTGTCATCGGTCGACACTTGTCACTGATTTTTTGACAAAAAACTCCATATTAACCATTAATAACTCACCCTACTCACCTGATCTGGCAGCCTGTGATTTTTACCTGTTTGGAAAACTTCATTCGCCCATGAAAGGACACTGGTTTCAGGACATTTCAGCTATCCAAAAGGCGACGACCGATATTCTCAAGAGCACTCCGAAAAATGACCTTAAACACTCATTTGAAATGCGAATTGACCGGGCTAAACGCTGTATAGAAACACAAGGAAACGACTTTCAATAGAAAAATATAACTTTTGAAAAATATTAATTTTTTGTTGTTTTTTTTTTACAGTCCTGTTTCTTTTGCGACAGTCCTTGTATATGGGGTATTCCATACCAAATCGACCACTTTTAAACCCGACCCCTTTAAATTTTGCTGAAACTTATGCATCCTTTTGTACCCTTTGAAAAACGTTTTTGAGAATTTTTTCAAAATTTTTTGTCCAACTTCAAAAAAGCTATGAATTTTTCAAAAAAATTACTTTTTTATTTTCAAATAGCCATAACTTTTTTAGAAATTGACTTTTGGGGACCATTTTTTTTTTACATTTTTTTTTAAATGAACTTTTCGAAAAAATACACGAAAAAAATTTAACACTATCAATTATATAAAATAATCGGTTTTCTCGTCATTTTTTGGAAGTTCGCCATATTTGTTTTTTTCCTCAAAAAAAACTTCAATTAACTTGACAACTATCCTTGATTATCCCGTAGTGGGCCGATTTTTTTTATATATTTTTTATTTATTTAAAAAAAATTGTCAAATTTTCAAAAATTAAAAATTTTTTTTCCGTAAACTTTATTTCTATCATATAATTTAACAATATTATGATATAATATTCTCAATTTATAGACTTAATTTACGAATATAATCACCAAGATACAAATTTTTACCATTAGTAAGGTCGATAAACTAGGGTTGGACAATTATAGACTTACCTATAGTCAGTATATTAGAAACTATACGCTAGTGTGTATCGATTTATGAATACTGTTTTTTCATACTGTCTAAAATATAACCATAACATATATTTTTTATATGATAAAAATAAAATTTACGAAAAAAAAGTTTTTGTCGTTTTTGAAAATTTGACAATTTGTTTAAATAAATAAAAAATCTATAAAAAAAATCGGCCCACTACGGGATAATCAGGGATAGTTGTCAAGTTAATTGAAGTTTTTTTTTTGAGGAAAAAAAACAAAAAAACAAAAATGGCAAACTTCCAAAAAATTACGAGAAAACCGATTATTTTATATAATTGATCGTGTTAAATTTTTTCGTGTATTTTTACGAAAAGTTCATTTAAAAACAAAAATTAAAAAAAAATGGTCCCCAAAAGTCAGTTTCTACAAAAGTTATGGCTATTTGAAAATAAAAAAGTCATTTTTTTTTTAAATTCATAACTTTTTTGAAGTTGGACAAAAAATTTTGAAAAAATTCTCAAAAATGTTTTTCAAAGGGTAAAAAAGGATGGATAAGTTTCGGCAAAATCTAAAGGGGTCGGGTTCAAAAGTGGTCGATTTGGTATGGAATACCCCATATGTACATATATGCATGTATATTTGTTCGTACGAAAAACCGCGAAAAGAGAATTAACCGACCGCAGGTAATTTTCTCAAATTCACTTGTTTGTATGTATATATATATAATTTGTATAACTGCACCGCATATGCATATATATGTATATATGTTTGCAGTGAGAAGGAGCCGCGAAAAGAGAATTTAATGATTTTTAAATTTTAGATATATATATATATATGTACAGTGACGGACAAAACATACACCCCCTATTTTCATTGATATGAGAATAGAAAATGTTTCAGAAAAATGTATTGATACAGTTTTATTCTACTATTTATTCTAATAACAATGAACTAGAAAATTCATTATTTAACATAAAACAACAAATTTATGGAAAAGAAACTCAAAAATTGCGTTGACAAAAGTCTACGTGCTGTACGAAGCTCATACTTTGCACATTATTATGATAAAAGTAAAGTACCGTTAGACTTTTTCTTTCATTTAATTGTGTTTACTGTTTAGAAAAGAAATATCAATTGATGTAAGAAATTTGATGATAAAACAAAGAAAAGCAAAAAATTATATGGTTAAATTTCTAAAATTTTAAACTTGAGTCGAGCAACAGTACAGACAATTATAAAAAACTTCGAAAAAAGTTGTTCCACCGAAAATATCCGCGCAGTGGCCGCCCAAGAAAACTATCTCGTAGAGACGTCAGCCTGATCATCAAAGAAGTAGACAAAAATTCAAAAGTAAATGCTCCAAAATTAGCCGAACACATAGCAAGTACATCACAAAAGAGTATCCATCCAAGAACAGTACAAAGAACTCTAAACGAAAATGAGTTCCACAGTAGGACACCACGGAAGAAAGCACTTATTTCTGGAAACACCGGAAACTTCGTTTAGAATTCGCCAAAAAACACAAAGAAAGGAGATCCATTTTTGGGAAAAAGTTTTATTTACTGATGAATCTAAATTCAACAGTTTTGGTAGCGATGGAAGAACTGGAGTTTGGAGGAAAACTAACGCTGCGCTAGAACCGAAGAACGTAGTGTAACTGTGAAGCACGGTGGCGGCAGCGTAATGGTTTGGGGAGCTGTTGCGGCCTCTGGAGTCGGAAAGTTAGCCTTTATTGAAGGTAAAATGGATCGTTTTAAGTATAAGTCTCTGTTGCAACATAATTTGAAAGCTTCGGTGAATAATTTGGGGCTCAGTTCCAGTTGGATCTTTCAACAAGGTAAAGATCCGAAGCATACGGCGCAAATTGTTAAGGAATGGGTGCTTTATTACGCTCCAAGGAAATTAAACACTCCACCCCAAAGTCCAGATTTGAATATTATTGAACATGTGTGAGAAATTTTGGAGCGTAAAATTAGAAAGCACCAGATTTCTAGCTCTGCTCTACTCAAAGACCGCACATTCGAAAGCTTGGAACAGCATAACGTCTACAGAGTTGACAAATTTAGCAGAATCAATGCTACGACGTCTTCAAGCAGTTAAAGCTGCCAATAGGAGCCCAATTAAATACTGAAACGTCTTAATAACAACCACTTTGTAAAGTTTTCTCACTGAACTAAGTAATTTTTTAGACTTTTGTCAACATAATTTTTGAGTTTTCCCTACATAGATATGTTGTTTTATATAAAGTAATGGATTTTTAACTTTGTTGTTATTAAAAAAAGATAAGAACAAAACTGTATTAACACATTTTCTTAAAAAGATTTTGTACTCTTATATGCAATAAAACGGGGGTGCATGTAGACTGTGCATGTATATATGAGGTTTGACAATTAAGTAATGAGACTGGTTTTATTGCCGCGCTTGTGGTAAACCTTTGACATTCCCTTTCTCTTTTTCCGGTATCCCTCCCCTCATTGGTATATATACCATCGCTCTAGCTTGTTTAGTTCGCCTACTGCGTCAAGTTGAGTAGGCACGTGTTTGTAGTGCTCGTTACGAAAATGGAAAAACGAAATCAAGAGCAATCGCGATAAAATTTTGCGCCGGATTGGGCGAAAAAACTTCGGAAACGTAGGCTAGAATTGTAAGAGTGTATGGTGATAGTGCTCTTAGTCGTGTCCAGGTGTTTCCATTGCACAAAGAGTTTAAGGAGGGGCGTGAAAGCGTGGAAAACGAGGCGCGAAGTGGGAATGAGAGTCGAAGGTGAAAACGATGGTTATTGCCTTTATCAATAGCCGTGGAATCGTCCACAAAGAATTCGTTCCACCGGGGAAAACTGTGAATCAAGTCTACTATTGCCAAGTACTCAAAAGATTGCGAAAACGAGTCAACAGAGTGCGCCCAGACATCACTCGTAACTGGATCCTTCATCACGACAACGCGCCGTGCCACACCGCCCTCAACGTGTCCCAGTATTTGGCCTCTAAAGGGATCGCCGTGTTGCAACAGCCGCCTTATTCGCCCAACTTGTCACCTTGTGACTTCTTTTTTTTCCTAAAACAAAATCGGTGGTCAAAATAACCCATTTTGAGTCGATTACGGATATCCAGGCGGCCGTGATGAGGGTACTCGCGGACATCCCAGTCGAAGCGTTCCAGAAATGTTACGAAGCATGGAAAACGCGCTGGAATCGCCGTATAGTTGCCCAAAGGGAATACTTTGAAGGGGATGGCAGAGTTGTAGAATAATTTTCAAATATACGGTTTTTATGGAATCAGTCTCATTACTTAATTCATACCTCGTACTTTTAAGTACATATATTGGATTTGATTATGTTTAAACTAGTAAATGAGCAAGTTATGCTCTTTTTAGTTTTTTTTCTTTTTTTTTTTACTTGTGATTGCTGTAGCTTATTTTAAGCAATCCTGCTTATACTTGATTAAGTAAAGGGGTCTTGCTGGAAATTTTTGCAAGGAAATACTTCAATTTTTTTTATTGTTTTTTTTTTTTTTTTGTTTTTATTGCTCTTGAGATATTTTTTGTGTTATAACACAGCGGCAAGCATTTACCGGCAATCACTAATCCACTGCATACAGTACCAAACTGTGTTGTTAGCGGTTTTTCGGTTTTTACCGGAAAATAAACCGAATACCGAAAACAGTTTGGTAACGGTTTTCACTACTTTTTCGACCGGAATTTTGGTCAGACCATAAATTTACCCTTTTGATATTAAACCATACATATATGTATATAATATAAAAATTGAAAGGAAACGATACAACTCACTTTGCTTTCCGGCAGGAGCGTTTGGGAATAATATGAGTTTAGGTATCTGAATCTGTGGCCCTGCGCATGTGCCTGTTTTTCTTTTTCTTGTTTCTCCAGTCCTTTCGTTGCTTTTTTTGTTTGTTTGTGGGTTATCCACAATCACTTTATATATATATATATACATATATATATATCGTATGTGTATATTATTTTTAACACTGCACTTTTTGTCACCACACTTTTTTCTAGTTTTTGTAACAACACTTTTTCATATGCGAAAGTAATGTACTTTATTCTTATTATTTTTCTTTTTTCCTTAGTATGTATATATGCATAAATGCATGTACATATATATATATATATTTTTTTTTGTCCAATTTGTTGCCAAAGGGTTTTTGTTTAAACTATGTCACCACCGTTGTTTTTTCACAATTTTTATACCCTGAACAGGGTATATTAAGTTTGTCACGAAGTTTGTAACACCCAGAAGGAATCGTCGGAGACCCTATAAAGTATATATATAAATGATCAGTATGTCGAGCTGAGTCGATTTAGCCATGTCCGTCTGTCTGTCCGTCTGTCTGTCCGTCTGTCCGTCTGTCTGTATATATACGAACTAGTCCCTCAGTTTTTAAGATATTGTTTTGAAATTTTGCAAACGTCATTTTCTCTTCAAGAAGCTGCACATTTGTCGGAACGGCCGATATCGGACAACTATAGCATATAGCTGCCATACAAACTGAACGATCGGAATCAAGTTCTTATATGGAAAACTTTCACATTTGACAAGATATATTCACGAAATTTGGTATATATTATTTTCTAAGGCAACAATGTAATCTCCGAAGAAATTGTTCAGATCGGTCGACTATAGCATATAGCTGCCATACAAACTGAACGATCGGAATCAAGTTCTTGTATGGACAACTTTCACATTTGACAAGATATATTCACGAAATTTGGTATATATTATTTTCTAAGGCAACAATGTAATCTCCGAAGAAATTGTTTAGATCGGTTGACTATAGCATATAGCTGCTATACAAACTGAACGATCTGAATCAAGTTCTTGTATGGACAACTTTCACATTTGACAAGATATATTCACGAAATTTGGTATATATTATTTTCTAAGGCAACAATGTAATCTCCGAAGAAATTGTTCAGATCGGTTGACTATAGCATATAGCTGCCATACAAACTGAACGATCTGAATCAAGCTCTTGTATGGACAACTTTCACATTTGACAAGATATATTCACGAAATTTGGTATATATTATTTTCTAAGGCAACAATGTAATCTCCGAAGAAATTGTTCAGATCGGTCGACTATAGCATATAGCTGCCATACAAACTGAACGATCTGAATCAAGTTCTTGTATGGACAACTTTCACATTTGACAAGATATATTCACGAAATTTGATATATATTATTTTCTAAAGCAACAATGTAATCTCCGAAGAAATTGTTCAGATCGGTTAACTATAACATATAGCTGCCTTACAAACTGGACACATAGTTACTAACAGAAATGCACCTGTGAGGGGTATTTAGCTTCGGTGCAACCGAAGTTAACGTTTTTTCTTGTTTTTTTTTAATTTTTTCCTTGTCACCACCATTCTTTTTGTTTTTTCTCCAAAACTTTCTTATTTTTTAATTTAGTTACCGCGACCGATTTTTTATTTTCTGTTACCACTAGTGCCGTCCGGTACGGCTCGAATAACCATGTAAAAAATATTATAAAACCCGCTGCACTCACCCGTTGCTTTGGCGACGACTTTGATGAAAACCGATTAAAAAATTAAGAATAAGATACAAGCTAGTAGCTGACTTTTAGTACGGATCGTAAAAGAAAGAGAAGTGGGCGCCGTCCGCCAGTCCCTTAAGTTGATTGTGTTTGTTGTCGATGATGATGCGGTGTGCATGATGCGGATGTGTTGAGTATGGTATGTGTAGTGCGGGGTGAAGAGGTGGTGAGTATAATGTGTGTGGTGTAGACGTGTTATATTAAGAGGGGGTCAGAAGCTCATTTTGCCAGTCGTCGTATATCTCGTAGAGCTCATCGTTCCATCGTATGCGATATTCACCGTGACCAATGCGCACATGACCATAAATTTTCCAAAGTTTGGCGCATGGTGAATATCTGGTCGGTTGCTGATTTTCCATGTCTAAAGCCACACTGCTAAGCTCCAATCAGTTTGTTGACGGTGGGTTTTAATCTTTCACACAATACGCTCGATAGAACCTCATGCGCGATGTTGAAGAGGCTTATCCCACGGTAGTTGACGCAGATTGTGGGGTCTCCCGTTTCGTGGATTGGGCAGAGCACACTTAAATTCCAATCCATATTTCCATTTTTTACAAACAAGCTGATGCATACTCCCTATCAGTTCTTCGCCGCCGTGTTTGAATAGCTCGGCCGGCAATTCATCGGCCCTTGCTATCGGGTAATTGCTATTCGAACGTGCGACACGGCACTCCTCGTCGTAACAACTGTTCTTTTGCATTTTCCGAAAACTAATGGTTTCGGTAGCAGCTGTACGTAAGTAGTTTGATATGCCGTCCCACAGTTCCCTTATACCGAGTTGTTGACGAGTGCTCTCAGAGAGCAGGAGTGCTAGCCGAGTAGAAATTGCTTTTCTGTCTGTTGTGATTGCAACTCCTCGACGACGAACCTTCCTTGTGGTTGTTACTGTGCGCTTTTGGCTGCACAGAAATGGGTGCGAATCTTGGCTGCAACAAGATAATGGTCCGAGTCGATGTTAGGACCTCGGAGCGTACGCACGTCTAGAATACTGGAGACATGTTTTTCGTCTATCACAACATGATCGATCTGGTTTGTGGCTTTTCGATCCGGAGACAGCCAGGTAGCTTGATGTATTTTCTTTTCCTGGAATCTAGGACCATAGATAACAATTTTTCGGGCCCGGGCGAAGTCGATCAGCCTCAACCTATTTTGGGATGTTTGGTCGTGGAGGCTGAATTTACCGACCGTAGTGCCGAAGATACCTTCTTTGTCCACCCTGGCGTTAAGGTCGCCAAGCACGATTTTGACATCGTGGCGGGGGCAGCTCTCATAGGTGCGCTCCAAGCGTTCATAGAAGGCATCTTTGGTTACATCTTCCTTCTCTTCCGTCGGGACGTGTGCGCAAATCAGCGATATGTTGAAGAACCTCGCTTTGATGTAGATTGTGGATAGACGTTCATTCACCGGAGTGAATGATAGTACTCGGTGACGGAGTCTCTCTCCTACCACGAATCCCACACCAAACTTTCGCTCCTTTATGGGGGTATTCTACTCTAGAATTTTGAAAAATTCGATTTATTTTTCATATATTTAAAGTTTATACTTTCAAAAATATTACCTAGCAAGGATTTTTCAAAATTCGACTTATTTTCGGAGATACAGCCGATTTTGTGAGGTGGCGTCCGTGTTCACTAAAATTGTCTCCTAAACTTTAAACGCGTTTTTCTCGAAACTATTTTTTTTCCACACGGTACCGGCATTATCTCAAGTTCTATACAACTGATTTACTTGAAATTTTGTGTGAACCTTCTTTATATAATTCTTTATCGTTCCTACCAGCATCGTGTCAAAATTTTTGTTTTTAATATTTTAAAACAAATTCAGGAATTTCAAAAAAAGCGTAAAAAATGATTTTTATTTTCAAGCAGTCGCCATTTAAAAAAAAAAAATTCGTGATCCCGGACTATAACGGCATCCTTACTGATTAAGAATTTCTTTTGATTTTTTTTTTTTCAAACCACCAGGAGAGTCAGGATCTATGTCACCAGGATGCGCCATTTTTTTTTTACACCTGTCTCGCCCGCCGCCACCCCCCTCTAACTATTTTAATTTTTAATATTTTTTGGGAAAAATTTTTTTTCTGTATTCTTAAGATATCAATAAAAACACCATAAAAAAATGTTTTTTTTTTAAATAAAATTCATAAAACTGCCCAAAATTTGATTTCTAGAATAGAATACCCCCTTATATGGAGTGCCACAAGGACCTACTCGTCTCTGTCCTTGTCCCGTCCATCGCATTTCTTGGACGTCGGTGATGTCAGCCTTTAAGTTCACGAGGACATCAACCAGCTAGGCAGCGGCACCTTCCCAATTAAGGGACCGGACATTCCAGGTGCATGCCCTCAATTCGTAGTCCTTATTTCGTTTGCCATGGTCGTCATAAAAAGGGGGGTCTCTCATCGGAGGCTGATTGTTAATTTTCATTGGGGGTGATTTTTTACGTGGCGGGTCCCAAACCCAGCGCACAACCTTATGCGAGGGATGTTTCGCCTTCTCAATTTACCTCGCCTTCAAACGGATGTTCTTAGGCTACCCAGAGGATACTTGGTCAAAGACCGGAAGTCGTGAGCTGCTTGAGCCATATGTAGAAGAATCGTTTCTGGCCACCCCCAAGTGAATGGCGAATGGCTTGTGTTCTTTGGGAAAAAATTAACAAAATTTGCGTAGTGCACATAAACGGTATCCTCGTTTTCAGTACAACATTAGAAAAACATATACAAAGCCTTACAAAAATGTTCAATGCACTAAAGAAGCATAACATTAAGGTACAACTTAACAAGTGCAATTTTCGTGCCAAAGAAACACAGTTTCTAGGCCATGTTTTAACACCTGAAGAAGTTAAACAGAACTTTGATAAGATAAACAAAATACAAGATTTAAAATTACCAAAAACAGCAACGCAAATAAAGTATTTTCTAGGAGCTACAGGATACTATCCAAAATTTATAAAGGACTACGCAAAAGTAGCACAACCTACAACACATTTTCTAATGAAAAATGTCAAAATTAATGTAAATGACTCTACACACATAAACTCATTTCAAAAATTAAAACAAATAGTGACAGAAGCCCCAGTACTAAGTTATGCAGATTTCAAAAATAAATTTACATGAACTATTGATGTAAGCAATTTCGCAATCGGTGCCGTACTACAATAAAATGGACATCCTGTATGTTTTCGAGCAGAAGATAGGTATTCTACAACAGAAAAAGAGTTGCTGGCGATCGTTTGGGCCATAAACTACTTCCGGCCACTTATAAGGCGTTCAACTTGATTTGTTAACAGATAATCAACCATTAAATAGCTATACACTAAGGCTCACTGTAAAGATATAAATCCTAGACTACAAAGATGGATACTAAAATTATGAGAATACAATATGAATGTAGATTATACAAGAGGAAATATAACAAGGTCGCAGATTTCCTCAGCAGAATCAAGCTCGATACAAATTCAATATATTTTATAGAAACGTGTAGCAATCATCTTTAAAAAATAATTTAGACGAAAACGTCAAAGTGAAAGTAGTCAGTGAAAGTAGACGTGTTTCTTTGTTGTCTAGAATATTTGCAAGAATTTGTAGTTTTTTAAAGTGAAAGCAAACTTGTTTTTGTTTGAGACTTACCGGGAGACTGGAACTGGACTTTTAACTGATTGGATGCTAATACCAAAAATTAGATAAGTACTTTAATTTGGTTCAATAGACTTTATTTGGAACTCACCAGCCCCTTTTTTGGTAAATTTATAAACTTTTCTTTTTTGCCGTTTTGCTTTAGTCTATCAGCTGATTTTTGTTTCGTTTCTCCTTTTTCTCCTTCTTCGTTTTGCTGTGGTTACGACATTGCCAACCACCAAAATGTAAGTAAGGTTTGTTAGGACAAAGGACTGAACGTACGCACTGACAGGTGTTCACAACTATTCTCTGGCAGAGTTATGGGGTCGGAGAACAGTTTGGGATGTACACCAGAGAATCCTTTTCGGAGGAACTCAATTACCTTGAGAACGCCTCCAAAAGGCAAACCTGAAGAACCCACTGCTGCTGGATCAGTAAAAAGATGCGAAAATGCCGACCAAGCAAGCAAAGGTGGCAAATTTGAGCAGCTTCAGAATAGTGAAAATCCCAATATTTTTTGCAAACTGGGTAAAAAATTAAAGAGCTCGAAAGCATGATGTCTGGTCAGAGAAATATTAACCGAGCTATGCGTGATCTGGTAAGCTGTATCACAAGCTTGTATGACAAGGCAGAAAAGCAAGCGAATCCGTCGAAAAGAGTTAAGGTAGGAAAGGAGTCGCAGGTATACCATATCCAAAGTGATAGAAATGCCCCAAAGAGACCTCGCGAGATATTGGGATATTTGCCACCAACGAAAAGTGCAAGCAACATATAGTGAGGTCACTGAATGCATGCACAAAGACAGTTTGGGAGACAAGCCTGCAGTCGAAAAATGGACAGACGTTGTTAGAAAGAAGAAACCGATCGATAAGTGAATCAAATCGAAACCAGAGAAAAACTCATTATATTATGCGCAAATGCCTGGATGAGATAACCACCCCTGAAGAAATCTGTGAGGCATTACAAAAACAGTGCGGGATCCAAACCTGGGGAAGCTAAATATAAAAAATCTGCGGAAAATTCGGAGTGGAATTCAAACAGCTCTTATATATGCCTACGAGCTGAGGATGCCAAAACTTTACTTAAGTGCCGTAAAATAAAGATCGGGTGGTCTATCTGTCGTCTCCGGGAATTTTCACCTATTACTCGTTGTTTTAGGTGCTTCCAACTAGGACATATAGCACACAAATGTAGCAGCCTCATTGATTGGTCATCCCTTTGTATTCGTTGCGGAACCCCAGGTCACATGGCAAAGGCATACACGAATTCCCCGAGCTGTATGCTCTACAAAGGGGAACACTCTGTTCTGAGTACGGCGTGTCTTAAATACGCAGATATGTTGAAGTCAACGAAAAAATTAAAATATTGCAACTAAATCTCAGTCATTGCGCTGCAGCACAAGACCTTCTAAAACAGAAAGTGCTAGAATAAAACATAGATGTCGCCATATTAAGCGAGCAATATTCTCAACGTTCGGTAAGCACTTGGTGTAAAGATTTAAGTGGGAAAGCAGCAATATGGGCCTGCAAAGGACAAGCCTTCACATCTCGCTCCAAAGAAATCCATAGCGAATTTAAACATTTCCTCTTGGAGTTGTCTCTAGAAATCAGAAGCAAATCGCCAATAATAATAGCGGGAGATTTTAACGCATGGTCTACTGCTTGGAGTAGCAGAATTACAAACCTTTGTGGTCTGTGTTATTCTAGAATTTCTGAGTCAAACAAACCTTGTGATTTTCAACAGTGGCACACAAAATACCTTTCAAAAGGGAACTAAAGGATCAATAACACGACTCTACAAAAAGAATTTCGTTCTTTGTCCTAAATTTTATTTTATGATTTTCTGATTAATTATTTATATATACTATATATTTTTTTTCGTCTAATTACATCTTAAAACAGTGAAATTTACTGCTTTAAAGTTATGGTAAAATTTTGTGTTGACCTAATGTTTGCTAACGACGAGCTTAGCAGGCAACCTAAGTGGAAGGTGTCAGACATGTGTACAAATAGCGACCATATGGCTATAATTGCTGAAGTTTCGTTCTCCCAGGAAACGGAACACTGTCCGAGAAACACCTCCCGAAAACGAAGTTGGCGGCAAAAGGAATTTGATACTAACGTTTTTGAGAACGGCAAATGCATCAGGCGAAAACGCAGCCCATTTAGTATCCGCTGTGCGGAAGGAACTAGTTGCAGCATGCGATGCACTCAGCTAGACGCCGCCTACAGCGTAACCAGGGAAGTGATAAAAAAATCAGCTTCAGAGAAGCACTGAAATGCCAAAAAAGCTCCTGAAGTCAGCCATTATCCGTATCAGCGAGATCCTGTTTCGAAAAGCTCTGTGAAGAAGCGAACATAGACCCTTGAGAAACGGCATACAAAATTGTATGTCGAAGTTCAAAAATAAGTCGCAGGAGCTCAAGAACGTATTATTTATGAAAAATGTTGTCGAAGCGTTATTCCCGGCACATGCCTCCATTTCCTATATTAGACGAAACGAAGCTACGGAGCCACCCCTATTAGTCACAAAAGACGAACTATTGGCTATTGCGAAAAAAATCAAAAACTCCAAAGCGCCTGGAATAGATGGTATACCAAATAGAGCCCTTAAAGAGGCAATAACTCTAAGGCCCAGTTTATTTGTTAACATGTACAATGCGTGTATATTAGAAGAGGTGGAAGATACAGCGTCTGGTTCTACTGCCAAAGCCCAAAAAAAGCCTCCAGAAGAACCTTCATCTTATCGACCTCATTGTATGCTCGATACAATTGGAAAACTGTGCGAAAGTATTGTAAGAAACTGCTTGTAGTTAGCAATGCAAAAACCGGCGGATTATCAGAGAGACTAAACGGTTTTATTGAAAAGAGGTCCACTATTGACGCACTAAGAGAAGAAGTTATATTGTGAAATGTGTAATAAGTGGAAAATGATGGAAAGGTGGCACAAAAAAATACTTCGTGCTGATAACCCTGGATGTGAAGAATGCGTTCAACTCCGCAATTATAATGAACTACTTTCAAAATAGGAGATTGCTATTCCAGACGGACGAGGGCACTCAGAGCTACACTATCACCAGTGGAGTACCGCAAGGCCCGATTTTAGGCCCACTGCTATGGAACCTGATGTACGACCGGGTGTTAAGAATACCGCAACCAAAAAATGTGAAAACAATCGCATATGCGGATGACCTCATAGTGATAGCTGTAGCTAAACATCTGGATGGAATTCGGATCAAATGCAATGGCAACATAAATGGTTTGCGCCGACGGTTTGCTACTATGAGTCTAGAGCTGGTTGAGCAGAAAACAGAAGTCCTGCTCATAAGCTCTAGGATTGAAGAGAAAATATCGCTGACTATAGGAGAATATGAGATTACCTCATAGGCGCAGTTGAAATATCTTGGGGTAATAGTGGACTCAAGTTCAAGTAACACTTGGAAAATGCGACACGTAAAGCAAATAAAATATGTAATGCGTTATCTAGAATGATGGCAAATAGAGGCTGTGTGCGTTCCAGCCGACGATGTTTAATAGTTAAGGTAATAAGTTCAGTTATCCTGTATGCGGCTCCAATATGGATACAGGCGCCAGAAGTAAAATCATGTACTAGACCAATTAACACAGAACATAGGCTTTCCGCAATACGCGTGAAAAGTGCTTTTCGAACTTTCAAATGACGCCGCTGAGGTATTAGCCAGTATGGCACCGATTGGCATCCAGGGAGACGAATTCGCGCGAATATATAACTTATCAGAGACGTCCACCACAGAAAAAAGTGAAGAGAGAAGTAAAAGCATTGCAATGTGGCAGCAACGGTGGCGAATTTCATGCAAAGGACGGTGGACATACTGACTGATTTTGGACATACATTTGTGTATAGGTAGACAACATGGAGACCTGGATTTCCACCTTACCCAAATACTCAGTGGGCACGGTTGCTTCAGAAGCTACCTATTCAAATATTGTCATGATTTTAGTCAATACTGTCCGACGTGTACAGAGTGTATAGAAGACTCTGAACACGTGTTCTTTTATTGCCCCTGGTTTTCAAGTATAAGGGAAAAGCTGAAAACCACCCTTGGAGGTAGTATCACGGTGAAAAATTTGACAGCACTTATGTGCGAGTCCTCTGTAAAGAGGAAAACTGTCAGCGAAGCGGCAAATCTAATTATGACAAAATTGAGACATTTAGGTCAGATTAGGCGTTAGTGTATCAGTCAGACCGTGCAATAGAGGAGACTTAAACGTCTTCTTCTCTCCCATGAAGAAATACTTTGTCCGGTGGTCGCTTGGAAGAGACATGTGGTCGGAGTAGGTTAGGTTTAGCGGAGTAAAGTCCCGCACTCCGGCTTTCGATGCTTCCTCCTACTATAAAAAAAAACAAAAAAAAATTCTATTTATATGAATTCTTCGTGTGCATATTTATGAATTCGGGTGCAATTGAATACATTTAAATTAATTAACTTTTTCAAAGCAATATTTGTAGTTAATGTGAAAATAAGACCTATTTTTTAATTATTTCTTGTATTTGATATATTCTAACTATCATAATATATTAACAAAATTAAATAAATTACAATAGCGATAAATTTACATTAATCATATATTTTATCATTCAAAACTTATATTCACATGTATCATGACCATATGTGTTTATGTTCGCTTTCGCGAATTCAAATCGTATTATCACTTATCAGTAATAACATGTGCGCGCTGCTCATACATATGTAAATATGTATGTATGTACATAAATATGTGCGTATGGCATTACCACACAAATATTGCATACACAAACTTAGTCGTACATACAGATATAGTCACATATTGACATACACTCCCTAGAAAAAAATAATAAATAAGCAATATTCATTTCAAGATAGACTTCATACACGAACTCTATCTTGAAACGAATCAAGTTTACTTACACATTTTCTGCTGACAAAACAAATTCTTCTGGCATGCATGAAGATGTGTGTATGTATGTAAGTAAATAATTATAAGTAAATATAAACACATGTAAGTTAACACCAGAAATGTTGTCAATAAACCAATAACTGCCGACGTCAACTATCTCCCAATAGGAAATATTCCAGACGTTTAGTCAGCATAAACAAACAATTGGGAACAACACCCGCCATGCGCCGCATAAGCGAACGTTAACCAAAAGTGCTGACGCAAGTAGATTTAAGCAATATTAAGAATATGTTTAATTGTAAATTAGTTAGTTGTTAATTTGATTTCAACCAATAAAGGTCGTTTTGACCATAAAATGTATTTTTTTCGACTTTGTAATCGATAGGTCGTTAATTGGCGCCCGAGCCTAAAATATACGGCACGAGAGGTTTCGGTAAAAAAGCAAACGGGAAGCAACTCGAAATAGTTATCCGGTACGGGAAGTTTCGGTAAAAAGGCACCATAAGTAATGCTAAATAAGGAGCAACCCCAACGAATAATTAAAAACTCAAAAAGGCACCATAAGTAGTGCCAAAGAGAAAGCAGCTGAATTTAAATTCCTTACCCATGCTTGAGGAAGGAAGGTGAGCAACTTGAATCAAGACGGTGATCCAGTAGTATCCAGAGGGAAAAAAGGACCACGTCATCATTGCCAGCCGCCATGAAGCTGATCATAATGTAAGAAATAGGTTAAGATTGTGAAAATTTCTAGAAACCAAAATAAATTAAAAGAATTCAAAAGTTTAAAAGAGTGAATATATATGTATTTCTATTTAATATCCTTGAAAACAAAAATTGTTTTAAAATTGTGAAAGTTTTTAAAAGAATCAAGTGAATTGTTATACAAAAGGAAATATATTTTTCTCTTCCTCTCACGAAAATTAGTAAAAGTTAAATTTATATTAAGCAAGAACATAGAACATAGAATTAGATTGAGGTATGCACTGCGACCTTGGGTCTATTGTGCCCTCTCCTAGCTCACAGGGACTCCCCAAGCCCCAGCAAATCGATGAATTCTAGGATTTTGCTGGGAGCTAGTGAGTCGATGCGATCCCTATCTGGAAATATGGTTCCAAGGGCCTTGGACCTGCATCTCCAGACTGCGATGCAGTCGATTAGCAGATGCTCCGGGGTTTCAGGCTCCCTGTCGCAGAACCGGCAGTTGTCGCAAGAGGCTAGTCCTAGGTTATGTAGGTGCCTATTTAACTTGCAGTGGCCGGTATAGAATGCGACCAAGAGCCTGAGTTTAGTCCTTGGGAGGTTGATTATTGATTTAAACCTGTTAAGGTTGTACCCCCTATTAGCAACTTGGCATGCCGCATGCCATGCGCCCGTTGCCAATGACCTTCTCTACCCACTCTTTCTTCCTTACGCAGCAGCTCCTTTATAGTGTGGGGGCCCACCCCAGTGAACGGTTCGGGTCCTACCATGTTTGTGGAGGCTGCGGAGCGGGCTAGCTCGTCAGCCAGTTCATTGCCGGCTATGCCTTTATGACCTGGTACCCAGATTAGGTGTACCTGGTTCACTTCCGCTAACCTGTTTAGCCGTTCTCTGCACTCCTGCACTAGCAGCGATCTGATCTCGTAAGCGGAGATCGCTTTCAGTGCCGCTTGGCTATCGCTGAGTATGGATATACGCTCATTTCGATAGTTGCGATGGAGATTTATCTCTATGCACCGACTTATGGCCAAGACTTCGGCCTGGAAGATACTGGGGAATCTGCCCATCGGTATGGATAACCTCGTGCGTGGACCTGCGATCCCTGCACCAATACCTTCCGACGTCTTGGAGCCGTCAATGTACCACTTTAGTGTACTATCCCTCAGCACCAGCTCAAGAGTGGAATCATTCCACTCGCTCTTGCTGCCAAGGGTAACCTTGAACTTCCTCGTGAAATTTATTGTTTTTGTAATCCCGTCCTTCGGAAGGAGGGCAATTGGAATGTTGCCACTTATCATCTTCATCCTCTGGGACGAGATTGCTTTGCCTTTGCCGCATCCTTCTGCCGTTATTTGCAGGAGTGAATGCTTGGCTACTTGACCGATCACTATGTGGAGCGGTGTGAGCTCCAGCAGGACCTCCAGTGCCGCCGTTGGGCATGTCCGCATAGCGCCCGTCATGCACACGCATGCTAGCCGCTGAAGCCTCGATAGTTTTAACACCACCGAGGCCTGTGCCGCCACGGAGGCCCAGGACACCGCTCCATATGTGACTATCGGTCGCACAATCATGGTGTACAACCACCTGACAATCCTTGGCTTGCAACCCCAGGATCTTCCTGCCAGACGATTGCACACCATTAGTGCCTTTGTCGCCTTGACCATGGTTTGGTTCACGTGCTGTTTCCACCGCAAAATGGAATCCAGCGTAAGACCAAGATACTTTACCTTGTTGGTTATCTCGATCTCTCTGCCCCAAGTGTGAGGTTCATAAGCCCGGGTAGGGACCTACGCCTCATGAACGGGACGATGGTCGTCTTTGAGGGGTTGATACTTAGTTCAACTCCCCTGCACCACTCCATTGCTAGGTTTAAACCTCGTTGCACTAGATCACAGAGAGTGTCCACAAACTTGCCCCTCGCTATAATCACGATATCGTCCGCGTATCCTTGGCATCTGATACCATTGACGGTTAGCAATGCTAACAAGTCGTCCACAACAAGGCTCCATAGCAGGGGCGACAGTACACCACCTTGCGGACAGCCCCTTGTTGTGCCGAGACGAATCTTTGTGCCCCCTGCTGTGGTCTCAGCAACCCTAGTGCGCAGAACCGCCTCTATCCATCTACGCACCGGTGCTTCCACATTTCTACCCTCCAGTGCCATGGCTACACTTCTATGAGACGTGTTGTCAAAAGCTCCCTCGATATCTAAGAAGGCGCATAGCATAACCTCCCCTTTCTCCAGTGAGCTCTCTATCTCAGAGGTCAGCTGGTACAGAGCCGTGCTTGTTGATCTGCCAGCTCTGTATGCATGCTGAGCCGCATGCAGGGGTGTAGTCTTCAGCGCCTTCGACCTTAAATGATAATCAATTATCTTCTCCATAGTTTTCAGTAGGAAGGAGGTTAGGCTGATTGGCCTGAAAGATTTAGCCATCGAGTAGTCCTTCCTTCCCACTTTCGGTATGAAGATTACCTCCGCTGTCCTCCATGGTTCAGGGATGTAGGCCAACGTAAGGCTCTCCCGCAGCAGCCTAATCAGGTGTGGCATCAGGATCTGCTCACCCTGTTGTAGAAGCGCTGGGAAGATGCGGTCCACTCCCGGAGACTTGAACCTTTCGAACGAGGCCATTGCCCACCTGATCGAGTCCGCAGTAAACAACTGTTTAGCGATAGCCCAATCAGTGCGGGACGGCCTGTGTTCGATTGCGGGCAGACACCGGTAAGCCGGAATTGTCTCCGGGAAGTGAGCACGCAAGAGCTCTGTGGCTCTGTCCTCCGCGTTGGTCGTGAATGTCCCGTCATTCCTTTTAATGGCTAGCACTGTGTCCGTCTTCCCTTTAGCCAGAGCTTTGTGCAGCCTAGCAGCTTCTGGTGTGGAGGAGACGTTTTCACAGAACCTCCTAAAACTGGCCTGTTTAGCAGACCTGATCTCTTTGTTATACAGAGTCAGGTTGTTCCTATATTCTTCCCAGACCCCTGTACGCTTAGCCTTGTTGAATAGGCTGCGTACCTTCTTCCTGAGGTCTGCGAGTTTCTTTGTCCACCAGGAGCAATTGCCCCTGTCTGTGGGCACCCCTATGGGGCAGCTGTCATGGTACGCGTTGATGATGGACCCGTTGAGCGCGGTCAATCTGCTCTCCACTCCCGGGCCCGTAACGCTACTGTCAGCCTGCTCCTCCCTCTTCAGTCCCTCTTCTAGCCTCTCCCTGAAGGTGCTCCAATTGGTCCTTCGAGGATTTCGTCTTAGAGGGAATAGCTTGACCTCCGCCCTCAGCGCAAACCTTACAATTCTGTGGTCCGACAGGGAGGGCTCAGTTGAGACTCTCCACTGCGAGACCATTCCGGTTGCATGTTCATTGCTGAGGGTTATGTCCAGCACTTCTCTCCTGCTTATAGTAATGAATGTGGGTTCACACCCTACATTCTCTATCGCTAAGTTACTGCCTACTATATATTCTAAAAGGGACTCACCTCTCGCGTTACAGTCGGTGCTGCCCCACTCCGAATGGTGGGCGTTTGCGTCACAGCCGATAATAAGGGGGAGCTTGTGCAGCCTGCAGTGCTCTGCCAACCTTTCCACCTCCGCCGGGGGTGCCGTTTGCTGCCTCTCCCGGAAAGTATGCCGAGGCCAGGACGAAGTCTTTGCCCTCAGTGTCCCTAGCCTGCACCGCCACCAAGTCCTGCGTCAGAAACTCTGAAATGCAAAAGAAATCAATATTGCTTCTTACAGCTATACACGTCCTAGGCCTCTCGCTAGAGAGGTCCCAGATTACCTTGTTTGCCTCCGTCTTGAGGCCCTGCACCTCTCCTTTATAAATCCACGGCTCCTGGATCAGCAGTGCGCCCAGTTTCTCGGCAGTGAACCTGCTTGCTATGACAGCTGAGGCTGCCGCCGCATGATGCAGGTTCACTTGGGCAATTTCCATGTTGACGGCCATCATAGTATGGGTTCGAGGAAGGAGAGATCCTCTTCCCCGCCGTCAACCGCACTGCTGTCCACTGGGCCTCCAAGTCCGTCCAAGAGCTCCTGTGTGGACGGTAGCTCCGTGTATCGGCCATCGCCAGGGACGCCTGTGGTCGTTACAGGCACTGCCTGTCCAGACCCGCTCCCGCAGGGCTGCTCCGCCGTCTCGTCCACTTCCATCCTCACTACTTTATTTCCCGGGGCGGACTTCGGCACTGCCAGAATATCGACGCCCTTATCCCGTGGTGCCGCAGGCTCACTGGCTTCCTTGCTCCCGGTGTCAGCAGGCTTGTAGGGCCGCATGACGACCGTGCTGTACCTGTAGAACAGGCGGAAGCTCGCAGCCCGGATATACTTGTACGACTCGTCGTCTATGTACAAGTGCAACCTCCATCCCTCCATGTCACCTAGCTTCTCCTTTTTACTGCCGGCAACACACCAGGCCGAGATACTAAGTCCTCGGTTCTGGTTCCTCACCAGACCCAAGGCGTATTCGTAGGTCCTGTCTCCGCACCGAGGGAGGAACATTGTCATGCTATGCATGATTGGCACATCTTCCACCCTCTTCGCGCAGAGGACAGGGCCCGTCCAGCTTTCCAGCTTTGGAACGTGTTCCCTCAGCCAGTCAGCGGACGACTCGTCCAGGCAGTCCACCTGCATCATGCCCCCTCTGAAGTCGATGCCCAGGAAGGATGCCGTGTAATCCTCTCCTTTAGACACCTCGTCCATGAGGAGGTCCTGCAGCACGGTGAGCTCCTCCGATTTTAGCGACTCCGCCGGGTATTTGGAAGGCAGAACAGCCATGCGGATGCCTTTGACAGCATCCGCATATCCGCGCCGACCCTCCTCCACCCGGTGAGGAGCCGGTCCGGATGGTTGGCCTCCGGCTGCCTTTGCGTCCGTGCCCCGCACCCTCTTTGAACGGGGGGGCTCCTGCGGCGTGATTTGGCCGCTCTTCCTCTTCTCGGCTTGGGCATTCGTGCCTGCGGGCGTTGCTCTGCTGCTATCGCCTCGCATAGCGGTCAGGGTTGTGCTGACCGGGCCACGGTTGCTATTACCGCTGCCAAATTGCGCGCGAACTGGCACGTTTTTGCCGCTTGCCTGGGATGCGTTGCTCCCTCTGCTCTCGCTCCTGGCTAGAGCCTCCGCTGCCTCCGGGGTTTTCCCATCACGGAGGTGCCGTAGGTACCACTTCATAGTGGAACCACTCATCCCCTTCCTGTGGGGATCGTCGCACCCTCCGGGTTGACCGGCAGCGACTCGCCCGAAGCCGGCGCATTGCACCTACCGTCGGGGGTCTTTGGGTCGCTAGTTGCGGCTACAGCGGCATCAGGCGTTACCACCAGGTGAGCAACGCTGCAAGAGGGCACATCATCATCGTCCTCCCTGGCGTGCTCCTCAAACAGCGAGCGCTCCTCTGACGTAAGGATCTTGAAGAAGCCAGGCATCCGCTTGGCCCCTCGACCCCCCTTGCCTTCTGCTGCCCCGCTCTCCTTCTCTTTGCCGCGTTCGTTGTCCTTAGTCGTTGCCAATTGTCCGTCATCTAAGTTCATAATTGTTGTTGTTGTAGTTGTTTTTGTTTTGTCCATCTTTTTCTTACGACCCTTGGCTCAACGGGGTGAGCTGTCGGGTCTACGTTCAAAATGGGGAACGGGAAGGTCCGCCACGCCAGAGCCCCTTGGCGCGGTAAGGCCACCGTTACTTCCCAATTCGGCCCGGTGTTGGGAAGGCTCCGTTAGAATACAGCCACATTCACCTCCTGGCTGCAAAGTTCCAATGGGCACGGGAGTCGCATAACACCCTGGATTAGGAGGTGGTAGCTCTTGGTCAGCGCACGCATGCGGCACCCGACATCCCCCGTGGTCCGTGCTTGGGAGCACCAACCACACAGGATCGGGGGGCGCCGAGTATACCTTGCGCCTAAGCCCCTGCACCACGACAAGGTGCCTACCATTCGCAGGAGAAATATTAAGCAAATTTAACAATAATACAAAATCGTTCATAATATAAACAAATCAAATAAAATAAGGCTTGTACAGCCTATAAAACATATTTTTGATAACAAAATAACATTAATTATCTCTGCGATTCCGTAGCCAACTCAGGAGTTGACCGGACCCTCTAGAATATAAATAACCCATTCCTAGAAAGGACCTCTCCAAAAATGGCTAACCCAAACAACCTGATTAGGCCATCATTGCTAAAGAATGCTGCTCCCACTGCTACAGCAGGACCTTCGGCTCCGGCTAACCAAATTTCGCCAGAATTGGCAAACATAATTAAAACTATGGTAGCCCAAGCCCTAGAAACGAATGGACCCAACTTAGTTCAAAGTGTCCTTAATAACACAACAAATCCCATAGTAACCGATCAGACAATAGACGTACAATTTCAGAATAACATGAGCGAGATGGATTAAATACCAGATGTAGTACGCTCATTACGAGAATTTTCAGAAAACGCTTCAGAGTTTAGCTCCTGGAAAAAAAGGGTAGAATGCATTTTGAGGATATACGAACCCTCAAAAGGCACTCCACGCTATTTCGGTATTTTAAATGTAATACGAAACAAAATAATCGGAAAGGCAGATATTGCACTAGAGTCCTATAACACACCATTGGACTGGACAGCAATCTCTCGCTGTTTAACTACTTATTACGCCGACAAACGGGACGTAGGTACGCTAGAATACCAAATGACTTGCCTTATACAAGGTAGACTGACAGTGAACGAATTCTACCAAAAGATATACGCACATTTATCACTCATATTAAACAAAATAGGCTGCATGGAAGTTGGAGAAGAAGCAGTACAGTTGTTGACAGAAAATTATCGTTCAAAGGCCCTCGATACTTATGTCAGAGGACTTTCTGGCGATCTACCTAGGCTTCGTGGTATTAAAGAACCAAAGAGCTTACCTGAAGCCCTACACCTATGCCTAAAACTCGAAAACCAGAATTTTAGAGCCCACCACGCAAATAATCAATCTTTTAACACGCCATCAACATCTCGACAACAGGGCTTTACCCAACAAAATTCACGACAACATTTTGCCCAACCAAGATACTCCCAACCACAAAACCAACAAGTTTCACAGACAAAATTCCATCCTTAACTAGCTTATCTACCGCAACCTTTGACAAATCCTAACCCATACAACTATCAACGCACACAACAAAATTATTACCCACCTAATATCCAGAAATCTATAAACCAGAACCCAAATAAATTTAACCAACAATATAACCAACAAACCCAACCCTTTTTATGCAAATTCCGTAGGTGGTAAAATAAAAATTACGCACCACGCACTTCTAAATCTTTTCAATATCAAAGAATGCAATTTAAAATTTTTCCTACTACCAACTCTCACCACTTTTCATGCCATACCAGGAAACGATAGTTTAAAACAACTTTCAGCAATAATCGACACTAAAGATAATTTTATGGTCGTAGCAAACAAACGTAAAATCCAACTCCGACAATACACAGCAAAGGATGTAAACTTAATACAAATACGTGACGAACATATGAATGAATTAGAAAAAATCGAAATTATACGACTTGTAAAAAAACACCGGAATTTATTTTCAGACCCGAATAAGAAATTGACGTATACAACAAAAGTAGTAGCCGATATACGTACAAATTCAGATACACCCATTTATTCCAAATCATATCCATATCCTATTAGTCTTAAACAGGAAGTAGAGAAATAAATAAATAAATTATTAGAAGACGGCATCACCAGACAATCACGATCACCATACAATTTCCCAGTATGGGTCGTCCCGAAGAAAGACGATGCATCCGGTGAAAAAAAAATTCAGACTGGTAATCGATTACAGAAAACGGTTACAATTGCATACAGGTACCCGATACCAGAGATAAATGAGGTACTGTTCCAACTAGGAGAAAACCGAGTATTTTCAGTAATCGATTTAAAAAGTGGCTTCCATCAAATTCCTCTTAAGGAATCTGACGTGGAAAAGATAGCTTTTTCAGTGAACAACGGAAAATATGAGTTCACCAGACTTCTTTTTGGCTTGAAGAACGCCCCTGCTATTTTCCAACGGACGCTAGATGATACGAGTATTCTACGACAACACATAGGCAAAATATGTTTTGTATATGTAGACGACATAATAATATTTAGCAAAGACGAAGAAACACATTCCCAAAACATAGACAAAATTTTCAACACTTTAAATAATTCTAACATGAAAGTACAAATCGATAAATGCGAATTTTTCAAAAAACAGGTCGAGTTTTGTAGGTTTTTTTTCGAGGATTTTTAGTTTCCTCTGATGGAATCTCTACAAACCCATCAAAAGTACAATCAATAGTAAATTTTCGTTACCCTCTTACTCTCAAAGACTTGCGATCTTTCTTAGGCTTATCCGGATGTTATAGAAGATTTATCAAGGATTATGCCAAGCTCGCAAAGCCACTCACATCCTTACTTCGAGGCGAAGAAGCAGGATGTCAAAAAATATCTCAAAGAAAACGCACATACATCTGAATGAGGAAGCTAAGGCAGCGTTTAATAAAATCAAGGCTGCTTTGACTTCAAAGGACGTCATTTTACAATACCCTGACTACAAAAAAGAATTTGACCTACATAACTACAGATGCTTCCAAATACGCACCTATCGCCTATCGCTGTTTTGGAACAAAATGGTAAGCCTATAACATTCATATCAAGGACATTGAGCAAAACCGAGGAGAAACGAAAAGGAAATGCTTGCCATAATTTGGGCACTAAATTCCTTTAGAAATTATCTGTATGGCACGGCAAAAGTAGTAATCCATACGGATCATCAACCTCTCACGTACGCTCTGAGCAACAAAAATAACAATTAAAAGTTAAAGCGCTGGAAAGCAATACTCGAGGAATATAATTATGAAATTAAATATAAACCCGGAAAATCCAATGTGGTACACTATCCAGACCTTTCGAAATAAATTCCTTATCAGTTGCCACACATTCAGACGAAAGCTCATCTCACAATCTAATCCCAGCTGTAGGGGCACCTATAAATGCTTTTAAAAACAACTTTGGATCTCAGTAGGACACGAAGAGAGTTATCAGTTCCATAGACATATAATCCCAAAACCCAATTTTTCTCATGAAAACCTAATTTCACTTTTAAAACATTACCTAAATCCTTCAGTGATAAATGGCATATTTACCTCTGAAGAGATAATGGGAAAAATACAGGAAATATACCCACCCCATTTTTGTAATTATTAAATCCGATATACCCAAACAAAGGTAGAAGACATACCAAACGAGGACACACAAACAGAAGAGATGCTGAAAGAACACAAACGAAGGGAAGGAAAGGGAAGAAAATAAAAAACAACTCATACAAAAGTTTTACTTTCCTAAGATGCGAGCAAATATAGCAAATATAATAAAGCAATTCAAAATTTGTAAAGAGAACAAATACGACCGCCATCCAAAACAATAGTCATAGACAACAAGAAATCTCTAAATTCATTTTCAATACAATTTATGGTCGAAGATCAACTTGGTATTAGAATTTTTAAAACACCACCTTACGCGAGCAAAGTTAACGGACAGGTAGAAAGATTTCATTCTACTCTATCTGAAATTATGCGTTGTCTTCAATCTGAACATACCCATCGCTCCTTTCAGGAACTCCTAGACCGTTGCACATCCGAGTATAACTACTCCATACACTCTGCTACAGGGAAACGACCAATAGAAACATTTTTTGGTATACGCATTTCAATGCTCGTAGACCCAGAGCAATATGAGAAAGCAAAACAAGAAAATACAGCAAAAGATTTAGAATTTCACAATAAAACACGAAAGCCCAGGAAAACCTACTCTACTGGAGAAATAATATATGTTAGAATAAACAAACGATTAGGATCTAAGCTCACAGCTAGATATATACAAGAAGTTGTGAAAGAGGATAAATCCAGTGTACTAATCACGGAGAAAAGACGAACGGTACACAAAAGCAACATTAAAACCTAGTTTTATTACCCCTTCTTTTTTCCTTTTTCTTCCTTTATAGATTTTTCGTAAATCTGGTGTACGCAGTCTTCCAACTCGCAATTAGCAAAATTTAATACAGGACTAACCAAAATTCAAACAGGAACGTACAGAATAATACATAAAGTCGTCCTGGAGGCATGCCAGAAAACATTGAATGAAATAAGCAGCATCATTAAGATAAAGACCACTGAAGAAAATCCCCTCCTTCCTATTCTCATTAACGAACTAAACTTGACACAGACTTATTTAAACAGACTTAAACCAAGGAGATTTAAAAATCAATAGATGCACTAGGGACAGTCTGGAAATGGATCGCTGGAAATCCCAACTACGGCGACCTAGTAATTCTAGAAAATCAACTTAACAATATAATACAAAATAACAATAAACAAGTAATAATTAACAAAGTAATTTTTGACAGAATTAACAATATCACCACAATATCAAATAAAATAATAAAAACTTTACAAACGAACGAAGAAATACAACACCATTTAGCTCTTGAAATAAAATATAAACTAAAATTTATTAAAGAGGAAATAATTAATATAGATTACGGAATGCATTGGGCAAAGGCCGGCATCGTAAATTCATATATTTTGTCAAATGATGAACTTAGATTAATAAAATCTGTATTTGAAAATAATAATTTTACATTAAATAATATGGAAGACTCACTAGAACTAGCATATATAAAAGTCGCCTCATACAATACAATTTTACTTTATATAGTCGGAATACCCTTAACAAATGAGGATATTTGCCACTCAATTTTGATAAAACCAATTAAAATGAGGAAAAATATTAATAAAATCCCCTATGAGGATATAGTTACTTGTAATAATAACAAAGTTTTTGGCGTTAAGAATAAATGTAAGGAACAAAATAATATAAGAATTTGTAGTCGTGGGAATTTAATAGATATTAGTAACACTACTTGCGTCCCTCGACTACTTCGAAGCGAACCAGCGGAATGCACTATAATAAACAATCAGCACATCCCATCAGTAGAGAATATCTCACCTGGCATCCAACTACTAAATCAGTACAATGGCACAATAGGGATCGACAACCACAAGATAAATCTTACTGGATCGTACGCAGTATAATATCACAATTCTACAGTTAGCATTGACGAAAAAAAATATACCTTTAGCGAAACGTTAAGCACCAAACCACTACCCGCAATTCTGCAACGAAATCTCCCTTCAAATAAGGAAGAAGAAATCCTAAGTTTGGAAATGTTGAAAGAACTCCATATCAACAACACCAAACACCTAAAAGCACTACATATAACCCACAGAGCAGCTTTAATCACGACTTTATCTCTTTCAATCATCAGTCTGATATTCGTAGCGGTAATAGTCATCGCATTTGTTCTAAGGGAACTTTTCAAGAGCAAACTGGTAGAACGGTCAAGTTATAACGTAAACGTAAACGTGAGTGACCCTAAAGAGTTCACAACATCCGAAACACCACAGTTAACAGAGTCGATAACGCTAGTAAGCCAAATGCAGTAACCCAGTAGAACAAACGGGGACGTTTGTTTTTGGGGGTGGAGGAGTTAACAACAGAAACGTTGCCAATAAACCAATAACTGCCGACGTCAACTATCTCCCAATAGGAAATATTCCAGACGTTTAGTCAGCAGAAACAAACAATTGGGAACAACATCCGCCATGCGCCGCATAAGCGAACGTTAACCAAAAGTGCTGACGCAAGTAGATTTAAGCAATTTGGAGGTAGTATCACGGTACCGCTGTCAGCGAAGCGGCAAATCAAATTATGACAAAATTGAGACAATTGGAACAGATTAGGCGTCAGTCAGTCTGTGCAATAGAGGAGACTTAAACTTCTTCTCTCCCGTAGAGTAATACTTTGTCCAGTGGTCCCGGTGGAGAGAAATGAGGCTGGAGTAGGTTAGGTTTAGCGGATTAAAGTCCCGCACTCCGGCTTTCGATGCTTCCTCCTACTATAAAAAAAAAATAAATAAACCATTTTGGACACCATAGTCAATCGGTTTAAAACTCAGATAATTTGAACAGATAATAAACAATTGGAGTTAGAAATAAAACACAACAATAAAAAAATATATGTATCACTAGCAGATTTCGACAATAATATTTCTGATATCACTTCAGGCAAAATTGGCATATACTATATAGCGAAGTTAATGACCATGAATACAATAAATTACAACAAAAAATTATTGAGTTATTTGATGGATTTGACATCATTAAATTTGTTCAATGTTCATACCACGCTAAAGATGTAAATAGCGAATAAGAAGCCTACAGGCATATCCAAAACTATCACAAGTTCGAAACAGGACACACAGGAATATCCGGAAACTACGAAGGAATTAAAGACACATCTACTTTCCAAACTTGAAAAAACTGCTACACAAATTCGTAAACAACTGCCATACATGCAATGGCGACCTATAAGAGCTTAATTTAATTTAACAAAAACATCGAAAGATTGCAAAGAAATAATTGACATGGATTGCAACACTAACTCTAAAGCGAATTTTCTAACTTTTATAGACACGTTTTCTAAATTTGCAACACCATTTCTTCTCGAAGATAGGGCTAGCCAAAGAATAATCGAGAAAATAAACCACTATAAGTCACAAAGAAGGCACTTTAAAAAACCGATTGCTGATAACAAATTTAAAAGCATTAATGTTAAAGATTTCCTCAGAAACGAAAATATTGAACTATGTACATATCGTTAAGCCGAATAACCCCACCGGCAATTCTGATGTAGAATGTCTACACGATACACTAGGAGAAAAAATAAGAGTACCCAAGTATAACATATAAAATGAGCAAGTTAGTGCAGGCACCAAAGGAAATTGAGTATGCAAAATGCGAGGACCGGCAACTATGCTCAAATTCTTTTACCTAAGATCCCAAACAACAAAAAAAAACATGTTGCCGGCAGCTGTGCTGGTGCCTTTCCCCGATTCAAGGATGTTTTCTCACATGTTTCACGCAGTAAAAATCCTGCCCATATCATAATCCTTAGCGTTGATGCAGATGTTTTTGTCTTGGGAATTTATTTTTGGAATAAACTAGCACGTCTAGGTTGTTGAAGTCTGTGGTTCGACGGTTCATTAAAGAATAAATACATTTCAGGCTGTCATTTGGCTGCTGAATCCCTTGGTGAAAACATTTGTCGTATTTTGCCAGTATTACACTCTCTAACTGGTTGCGATTCGACTAGCAGATTAGCCTAAAAAAAAGGTCTATAAGCTGCATCGTTGGATTTTGTACAAAAAGCACTAAGGCATTTAGGGAATCCATATCTAAGTGTCGAACAGTTAACAGAAGTAGAAACTATGTGCACCTATCTTTTCTCACAAAAAAATTAACTGCTGATCAACTTCGGTATAAATTAATTTCCCAAAATATCGGCTTCGAATTAAATTTATTAAGAGTAATTTGTACATCAGATGCTCTACATTTACATTTGTTAAGAGCGTCAGCACAACCATATGTATGGAAGAATGCTGACCAAACTCTACTAGAGCCTATTGATTACACCTTATTAGGCTATGAAAAAAGATATAAATTGTGCACACGGCCATTGACGAAACCACCGTTGCCCGAATTGTTGATGCACATCGAAATTTCAACAACAGGCTTGTTCTTGCAAAAAATCATAACTTAGCTGTATTTTGTTATGCAAATGCATTAATAATGTCTGTCAAAACAAAAAAGATTGTTAATTCACTTTTTTTTTAATGTTTGTAAAACTTGATTTTTCGTAATAAATTTTTTTTCCAACAATTCTTCTTTTATTTTTATTTTTATTTTATTTTATTTTTTTTTTTATTCCAATTGAGTAGATATAAGTATCTCTAATCATAAAAAACAATTGGATATTTTCAATAAAACAACAATTAAAATTGTAAAGCATTTGTTCCGTCCAATTTATCGGGGATGGAGTAAAAAAAATTGGACCAATAAGTCTCCGGCAACATTCAGAATCATAATCTGCAAGCTTTTCTTTGTTTATAGAAAGCGGTCTTCATATTTTGCACACTCAACTCTACTCAGCTCCCGGTGTAGTTACAAAAGAAGAATCAATAAATATCGGAGAAGGTAAATGCAACAATAACACAATCTCTGAAAGAATATTGAACGAAAAGTCTAAGCCAATAAATAAGAGTAATGAAAACAGAGAACAATATGTAGAAGAAAGAAATATAGCTTACGTAAATAATTACAAAAGTGTTAGGCATAAGGAACAACCGAAGTTTATAAAAGAAATCTAAACGATATACATTAAAACAACGTTAAACGGAAATACAAATTTACAGGGGCAATGGATCCTGAAACTTTTAATCCTAAAAACAATTTCGACCTTAGGGCTGTTAAAAGTAACAATATAGAAGATAGAAACCAATAAAGGATATATAGAGATACAAACAGGCGCTGCTGATATAGTTAAGTCATATATAACAATACTACATGCAATAAATTCACTACTACTGAACGAAATAGAATCGAATATAAAATCAGGAAATTTACAAATAGGGCAGACAACACCAAACATGCAGATTAAATTTATTAGAACTAAAATAAACACTGTCGCATCCCATAGACAAAAAAGAGGTCTACTAAATGCCTTAGGAACCGTACAGAAATGGCTTTACGGTACCATGGGCGATAATGATGGACAAGACCTCAAGCAACCCCTCAACTTTATCGACATAAACAACCATAAGGTTATTGAAACAATAAATAAACAAATACATATTAATACTAACTTCAATAAAACGTTTCTCGAATTAAAAAGGCTTATACAGAACGATAGGGATATAGTATCTGCCAAATTAAACTCCATAGGAATCATTAGTAAAAGGACCCAAGACGAAATATTATAACTCGACTTTTCTTAAAAACTTAAAATATTACAGGACTACGTAGAACACATACAAGACAATATAGCAGCAAGTGGCTTAGGCATTTTACACTGCAATATTATAACCGACCAAGAAATAACAATATACAACATAGATTCCCAAAAATTAAAATTGAACTAGGATTCCTTACACTTACACTAGATCACATTGCATTTCCGTTGCACATTTCATTATTTTATATGTTCAAACGATTATTGTGACAACCAAAGACAAAAAGCAATTAACGTCACAATAAATAGTGCATCGTAAAAATTTAAGGGAATGCAATTGATGTAATGTGAGAAGAAGGCCACTTGACAAATATTGTCGCAACTACATGTGGTTGGGCCAATACAACAAATAAAGAAAAAGAAAAAAAGAAAGAAAAGATTGTAATAGAAAGTAAGACCTAGCTTAAGTAAAATTTCTAAATAAACTGGCAGAAGAATTTTGACTGTTAAGCCAACAAGACTTGTTTTTTATATCGCGGTTCACTAAACCGAAGTTTAGTGAAAAATCAATTAATTTAACTAAACCGAAGTTCAGTGAAAATTCAATTAATATAACTAAGCCGAAGTTTAGTGAAAATTCAATTGATACAACACGCGCGAGCGGACGCAGTTTTGCTTGTACGCTTCTTCGCAGGGAAGACACTACTTTCCTTGACCCTATTCTACACCAGAACTTCCGCTTCCTCAGGAGTCTTCCCCTCCCGAAGGGGACACTTCAAGCTGACACCTCTCATGCCTTCCTACGAGAGTCATCGCTCCCGCCAGGTTTGCATGCCGCTGGTATAGGAGGTAGTTGAGCAAGAGCAAAGATGCAATGCAACTCCACTCCTGAAGGCCGAAATGCATCGCGGTTAAGCCCCTGCACCCCGACAAGGTGCCTACCGTTCGCAGAGGAAATATACCTATACAGATATCTATAAATTATTATTAGCCGTGTTTTATTTGACCTTCACAAGCTAATAGCTAAATCATGGACAAATAAAACGTACTTAGTTTATTGCATATGCATATATTCGCTTAAAAATGAATTGGGTTGGTATACAATTTAGTTCGAAATTTCAAATTTCTAAACGGAATATTAATATACTATACAAATATATTTATTTTAGTTATTTGAGGTCTAGAATACAAAAAACTGAAAACAAGTGTTTATATTTGTCTTAATTTTAACTCAATACTCATCCAAAAAATATGTAATTTTGGGTAGTTTACATTTTAATTTGTCAAACTGAGGTTTTTCGCTTTGGCAACTACTTTTTTTCTTCGGAAAAACCTTTCTATTTTGAATGAAAAAAAGCGATGAACTGGCAATGCCTCTAGTTCAATGCAAGCTATGATAGCTTATGACAAGCATACAAAATAAGCTAATAGCTTAATTTGCTGGTCAAATAAAACACGACTGTTATTAAATAAATGAGTATGCAAGCGTACATCGAAATTAGCATTATTTTTCTCACTTAAAAATGAAAATGTTCAATTCATCCAGTACCTATCCCTAAAATTAAATATTTTTATAATGGCTTCACCGTGAACTTACTCTATTATATAGAGAACGTATATAACAGAGTAGGAGTGCGAGACGGAGGTAAAAGATTGCATAAACATATTTTTAATTGAATGGGATTAAGCGTAAGTAAGAAAGAGAAAAACTATCGAATTTCAAGCTTATCAAAGTATTAATATGGTAAAAGATAAAAGGCGATATATAATTTTTTTTAGAAAAAGAATTGATAACAGAAGCTGGAAAATTCGCAATTGTTTAGTTAATTTTCGCGTTTCAACAAGTAAGGTCTTATTTGATAAATATTTTAAAAACAAATAATACTTTTAAATCTATATATATAGAAATCAAGACGATTTTTTTTTAAATAAAACTTTTTTTTGCAGATTAACAAGCCGAGAAAAAAATGATTGAAGTAAGTTTACAAAACCGACTGGTCATTGCTGGCCGTGATATCACACGATATCGGTTTAAGGTTAGTGGCACTTAGTATAATAAATATATATGTATATCTCCTTTAAAGTTGGTTGCCTTGTCGCAAAAAGAAAAGCACTCTATTCTTACGGACAACTTACTCATGGACAAAACTAATCTAAGCCAAAAACCAATTTGACGACAATCCGATGAGAACGAACTACTCGGCGTCAGTCAGGAGACGAGTAAGAGTACTACCGGACATACCAACCAAAGTTTCATAGACTGTAACTCTTCCTCTCCAAGCACAGGAACGATGGGTGGAGATCGACGTAAGATTGTCAAGTATGGTGCTAAGCTTTTTACTCGACAGTCCTGCGAGTTCTGACCCGGAGTTTGACTCCTCTGAAACCCTAAGGGGTTATAGGGTCATCAAATGCGCGGACCAAGCTTCTTTAGACGTCCTAAAGGGTAGTGTTGCTAAAATCAGTTTGTAGGCCTCAAATTGAGGCTTAAACTCGGAAAGAACATCCTGAAGAGACCTTGTGCTCGTGTTTGGCTACCCCCTCTAAAGGAACTGGGCGAAAAACTCCTAAGATGCATCAAGCTGCAGAACAAAACTATACCTGGTATTGATGAGTGGCAGCTGATTAAGGAGCAGAAACCCAATAAAGCAAGCAGACAAATTCTGGTGGCCATTTGCGATGTGTATATAGAGACTCTTACGAAAACTGACTGCAAAATCAGTTTCGACATTCAAAAGGTCTGGTTGAAAATATTCCAAGGTGAAAAAGCTGCTGACGAAGACGACACGGAAGAGTTTGACGACGCCAACCAGTGGATAAGATATGTACAGATTAACCAGCAACACTCGAACTGTGCTATAGCGAATCTGACAACCCTCATAATCGAGAGGGGCATCAAAATCAGTCTTATTCAGGAGGTCTGTGTTAATTAAGACACCATTAAAGGGCTAAACAACAGTAACTGTAACATTTTTTACACACGAAACAAAGGTAAACCAATGGCAATCATTCTTATCAATGGAAGAATAAATGTATTCCTTTGTCCTAATTACAGCACAGCAGATATCACGGTGGTAAAGGTGGAACAAAGGGAATACCATTTCTTCTTGATTTCAGCCTACATGGCCCACGACGAAGACATACCACCGGCACCACTTATAAGACTAGTAGAGGACAATAGAAAGGAAAATGTCCTAATAGGGTGTGATGCACTTGGCTGTGTATACTGACGTTGAGCAACACCAAAAGCTCCGTCAGGATCGGTAAGGACCTCTCCGAGCCATTTCATACCAAACGAGGCTTCAGAAAAGGCGACTCTCTATCGTGCGACTTCTTCGACCTAATTCGGAAGAAAATAGTTTGAGCTGCAGAACTTAACCGAGCAGGAACTATCTTTTATAAGAATGTACAGCTGCTGGCGTATGCCGATGATATTGATATCGGCCTCAATACCCGCGCCATTAGTTCTGCTTTCTTCAGACAGTGAACGAGGGCAAGACGAAATATCTCCTGTCATCAAGCAAACAGTCGTCGCACTTGCGACTTGGCTCCCACGTCACTGTTGACAGTCACAACTTTGCGGTCGTAGATAATTTCGTCTATCTTACATCCTGTATAAACTGTGATATTCATTCGTATTCGTCATATATCTCATACAGCTCATCGTTCCATCGAATGCGATATTCGCGGTGGCCAACGCGCAAAGGACCATAAATCTTCGCAGAACTTTTCTCTCGAAAACTCGCAACGTCAACTCATCAGTTGTTGTTATCGTCCAAGCCTCTACACCATATAGCAAGTCGAGAATTTTAAGCGACTTATAGAGTTTGGTTTTTGTTCGTCGAGAGAGGACTTTACTTCCCAATTGCCTACTCAGTCCGAAGTAGCACCTGTTGGCAAGAGTTATCCTGCATTGGATTTTCAGGCTGACATGGTTGGTGGTGTTTACACGGGTTTCCAATTATACGAAACTATCTACAACTTCAAAGTTATGACTGTCAACAGTGACGTGAGAGCCCAGTCGCGATGACTGTTTGTTTGATGACAGGAGATATTTCGTCTTGCCCTCGTTCACTGCCAGACCCATTTGAGTTGCTTCCTTGTTCAGTCTGAAGAAAGCAGAAATAACGGCGCGGGTGTTGAGGCCGATGATATCAATATCATCGGCATACGTCAGTATCTGTACACTCTTATAAAAGATTGTACCTGTTCGATTAAGTTTTGCAGTTTGAATTATTTTCTCCAGCAGTAGGTTGAAGAAGTGGCACGATAGGGAGTTGCCTTGTCTGAAACCTCGTTTGATATCGAACGGCTCGGAAAGGTCCTTCCCGATCCTGACGGAGCTTTTGGTGTTGCTCAACGTCAGTTTACACAGCTGTATTAGTTTTGCGGGGATACCAAATGCAGACATCGCGCCATAGAAGCAGCTCCATTTCGTGCTGTCGAAAGCAGCTTTGAAATCGACAAAGAGGTGGTGTGTGTCGAATCTCCTTTCACGGGTCTTTTCCAAAATTTGGCGCATAGTGAATATCGGGTCGGTTGTTGATCTTCCAGGCCTAAAGCGACACTGATAAGGTCCAATCAGTTTTTTGACTGTGGGCTTTCATCTTTCACACAATATGTTAAGGAGGCTTATCCTACGGTAGTTGGATAGCTGTGTTTGAATAGCTTGGCCGGTAATTTATCGGCCCCCGCCGCTTTGTTGTTCTTCAGACGGATAATTGCTATTCGAACTTTTTAATGGTCGGGTAATGGAACCTCTGCTCCATCGTCATCGATTGAGGATCCGGCCATTCAGCAGGCTGGAGAAGTGTTCCCTCTATAATTTAAGTATGCTCTGGGCATCGGTCACGATATCACCTTTGGGGACTCTACAAGAGTCTTGAATCCTTCAGTTAGCAACCGCATCTTTTCGTAGAATGTTCGAGCTCTTCATACTCACGCATTTCGGTCTCTTTCTTTTTCTGTCTGCAAATGCGTCTCGCTTCCCACTTCAACTCTCGGTATCTATTCCATCCCGGACGTGTTGTTGTCGATCGTGACGTTGCGAGGTAAGTAGCCCGTTTTCTCTCCGCTGCAACATGGCACTCTTCGCCATACCAGCTGTTCGTTTGGATTTTCTGAAAACCAATGGTTTCGGTTGCAGCTGTACGTAAGAAGCTTGAAATGCTGTCCCACAGTTCCCTTATACCGAATTGTTGACGAGTGCTCTCACAGAGCGGGAGTGCAAGTCGATTAGAAAATCGTTCGGCACCGAGGTGGGTGCAAATTTTGGCTGCAACAAGATAGTGGTCCGAGTCGATGTTAGGACCTCGGAGCGCACGCACATCTAAAACACTGGAGACGTGTTTTCGGTCTATCACAACATGATCGATCTGGTTGGTGGTTTTTTGATCCGTAGACAGCCAGATGGCTTGATGAATCTTCTTATGTTGGAATCTAGTACTACAGATAACTATATTTCGAGCCCCGGCGAAGTCGGTCCACCTCAATCCATTCGGGGATGTTTCCTCGTGCAGGCTGAATTTACAGACCGTAGTGCCAAAGATATCTTCCTTGGCCACTCTGGCGTTAAAGTCGCCAAGCACGATTTTGACATCGCGGCAGCTCATAGGTGTGCTCCAAGCGCTCATAGAAGGCATCTTTGGTCACATCGTCCTTCTCTTCCATCGGGGCGTGGCCGCAAATCAGCGACATGTTGAAGAACCTCGCTTTGATGCGGATTGTGGCTAGACGTTCATTCACCGGAGTGAATGATAGTACTCGGCGACGGAGTCTCTCTCCCACAAAGAATCGCACACCAAACTTGCTTTTATATGGCCACTGTAGTAAATGCCACAACGACCAACTCGTCTCAGTCCTTGTCCCGTCCATCGCATTTTTTGGACGGCGGTGATGTCAGCCTTCACTCTAACGAGGACATCAACCAGATGGGCAGCGGCACCTTCCCAATTAAGGGACCGGACATTCCAGGTGCATGCCCTCAATTCGTAGTCCTTATTTCGTTTGCCATGGTCGTCATCAGAAAGGGGTTACACTTTAAGTTACATTCACAAAATCTATTAGATTTCATTATTCAGAGATGTTTTTACAAATGAATGAAAATAAATATGTCGACAACAAATATTAAATTTTCTATAACATAGTCAAAAAACATAATTACCTATTAAAATTAAATATATGTTGACTTTGTTTCATAATATTTACGAAATTTATGTGAAATTGACTTATTTCTAACCTTTTCGTGTTTGTTCCTAATATTTAAAAGCGACACTCGATTAATATCTTTATGATCTCTATTCGGTATATTCAGAAGGGTAATACTATGTTCGGACCGACATTGAAAACATTTTGAAAACACATTTGTATGTTGTAGAATGTAAGTCGTTTGGACCGACAATGTATGTTTTCGATGAATTTTCCCTGACAACTATCAATACGGGGATTCTCTTGCTTTTGCAAGATGACACAAAATGCAAAAATCCTATACCGAAATATGCAAGGCCAAAAGAGCACCCATTGCAGAATCTAGTGATATATGACGGCACGAAAATAAACATGGGTTTTGGCCTGACATATTTTACAGCCATTGTAAATAAATTTTTGCGTGTGTTTGTTGTGCCGTTGCACCAAGAAGAAAATTCTGCAATTGGTGCACCGTTTTGCAAGAAAAAGAGAATCCCCTTAACAGTGAGCAGCTGTATTATATGGATTGTAAACAAATATTAAGTGACAATTTAGGGCCGGCAAAATATGTCTTCCAAAAAAATCGATTAACCTAGAGCAGGCACCTATTGTAATGAGTGGACTGTAAGTTTTCAAGTAGTTTTCAGCGAAAACTGTGTATTCGTTTGACAGATTTTATATGGATGAAAACAAAAGTTTTCGTACGAACACCAGTTTTTCCCACGAAAACATGTTTTCAATGTCGGTCCGAACATAGCATTATTTTTAGTCTTGTGACCTGTTATCTATCAAGTGACAAATTTGAGACAATATTTTGAGACTAAGGCTAGAGACTTTTTAGTGAATAATAACTGGTCACAAATTGAGACTTTACCTCAAAATGTCTAAAATAGTGAATAGAAACTGCTTACACAATAACGCTATAAATTTGTACATGGATGAAAAAGTTTATGTGGTTTATAAAAAAAAAGACGGAAAAATATACTTTCTCCTACAAATGTATATTTTGAAAAAAAATGATTTCATATTTTCGGACTATATGTTATATTGTAGAATAAATTTTATTTACCAATTAAAATAACAAATTTTATATGAGTAATGTTACTTTGATTTATGCTTGTATAAGTTTATTAAATTTAAGACTTTGCTCTTTTGCCAATCAATTTTGTATAATTTTTCCGCAAATTAACAATATTCAACTAAGTATTAATTTTTTGGAAAAACGTATTAAATTATTTTGAAAATGTACTTTATTTTGGCACGATTCCGATTACTTTGGCGGAGGCGTAAAAAAGCTGAATTTCGGTATAAATGGGGTATGTGGCGATAGGGGAGCTTCTCCGATTACAGATTCCAAAATTTGCACTAAAAACACATGGTATTTCTGTAAGTTTCTCAATTTTTTTTTTACATTTTTCACTTGGTATATTTGAATATACATTTTAAACATTTAAATGAGTTCACATTTCACTTTTATTTTGTAGTATTTTACCTAAATTTAATAATTTAAAAATCACTTATCACACTCATCGTTGCAAAGGTTAGATTGTTTACAATTATGTGTAAAACGAGCGCTGCCACATCTTAAAAACCAAATTTGTAGGATTCTTAACGATTTAGCTTTGTTTGTTCTTTTGCGTGACTCTTTTTTCTATATTAATTATAATCAAAAATACTTCCCAACATTTTTCAAGTTACAATATTAAGTTGTGAAAACTTTTTCCATATACATATGTATATGTATAATATTCGATTAATGTTCAATAAAGACAAATAAGTAAAAATCTATAATATTGTAAAATTTATATCATATCGAGGTGACGGAAGTACTTTCGTGTAATACCCTGGTTGAGCGAATACCCGGGGTGACAAAAATTCTTTCATGTTGTACTCCTTTCGTCGTTGGCGGCCTTCGGCCGCGCTCTAAAAAAATAACCTTGGTGGAGCGAATACCCAGGGTGACCGAAGTACTTTCGTGTTGTACTCCTTTCTGCGTTGGCGGCCTTCGGCCGCGCACTAAAAAAATAACCCTACTCGAGCGAATACCCCGGGTAACCGCAGAACTATCGTGTTGTACTCCTTTCGGCGTTGGCGGCCTTCGGCCGCGCTCTAAAAAAATAACCTTGGTGGAGCGAATACCCAGGGTGACCGAAGTACTTTCGTGTTGTACTCCTTTCTGCGTTGGCGGCCTTCGGCCGCGCTCTAAAAAAAAATAACCCTAGTCGAGCGAATACCAGGGGTGACCGAAGAACTTTCGTGTAGTACTCCGTTCTGCATTGGCGGCCTTCGGCCGCGCACTAAAAAAATAACCCTACTCGAGCGAATACCCCGGGTAACCGCAGAACTATCGTGTAGTACTCCTTTCTGCGTTGGCGGCCTTCGGCCGCGCTCTAAAAAATAACCCTAGTTGAGCGAATACCCGTGGTCCCCTAAGTATTTTATTATTTTAATAAGTAATAATATTATATAATATTACTTAGTTGTTTATTAAATTTGAGTAAGAAAAAATCCATATGCATGGAAAAATTGTTTATACTCATTTTAATTTGAATTGAATAATTTATAGACACACTTGTTTTTATTAGAACTAAGATTTCTAAATAAAAAAGAGGAATTATATCAAAATAGAGAAATTCAGCGAACTGCTCATATATGCTTATTTTCATGTGGCAGCGCTCCATTTCCTCATAATTGTTAGCACATAAATGATGCGCACTACGTGTGTAAAAAGTAGTTTTTAAAATAAAGATTTCTTAGATAAAAAAAAACATACAAAAAGTAAAAAATGTGGATGTATTTAAATGCTTATAGTTTAATTTAATTAATTAAAAATTATAATTAATAAAAAATGTGCGAAAAGTGTGTTTAATGTGGTGAAATTGCTTGTTGAAATGTTCGAATTTCTGGAATTTTTAAACTTTGAAGTCGAAGAAACGCCTAGTTCAGCGTTTGCGGACCCTATAACACTATATATCAGGAAGATTTTCATAGAAATGAAAACTGGCTGTCAAATTGCTGAAGTGACAGCTTATAGCTTACGATATATGGCAAACTAGTTAGTATTCTATTTCTAGTAAGCAATGAGCAATGTGGAGTCTCCCCAGGCTATAGGCACGGCGATGCAGCTAATATTCTATAAATTCTATCCTGTCGAGATGCCCCGTAAGCAATTTGGAGTCTCCACAGACAATACGCACAGCAATACAGTTAGTCCGTTAGTACACGCGTCAACTTTTGTTGCTAATTCTCGGGCGATTCACTTAAGCTGTCGCCCATTTCATTCACACAAGCAATTTGTGTTGCGCAAATCTGTTCGAGTTTTTTTTCTCATACTCTTTTACTTTACTTTACCCTATTGTCTATTCTTTACTTTAACTCATTGACGTTTATTTTTCCTTATAGCTATTTGGGCCACTCTAGCACATATATTAAACAGTTCTGTCAAATAAGAAATACATTTTATTTATAATTCAAAATTAAAACAAAGATTACATAACATACCTTCAAATCACTCTTTTCACTAGCGTCTGAATTAATTTGTATGGTTTCCTCCATACATTTCACAATATCTTTAATTTATTGGACTTTTTCGTCACACTCCAATTTCTTAAATATTTACATTATTTTATGTATATTTGTATACATATTTGCAAATTACTTACCGAAAGACGTAATTAAATTTTTTGAATATATTCAAAACATTAATTTAAAAAAAAAATGTACGCAAATGCAACTATGTCCTACGAAAGAAAGAACACGAATGCTGAAGAACGTCCCAGCGAACTGTTACGAATAAGAACACAAAGCGTGTTGCTGAACACTGGAAACTTGGCGCGATTCTCTTCTCCTCGTCGCCCCCTCGCCAACAACCAAGAATTGCCGCAACTAAAGTTGACGCGTGTAATAACAGACATAGTATACAATAAATTTTTGCCTGTCGAGATGCCCCGTTATCGGGAAGACATATTCTTCAGTCTTTCAATGTTGTTACTTGACCATTAATATACGTACATATAAGTTTGCTGTATACGAAACTAGAAATTGTTTTAAAATGGTTGCTCCCAAGGTCAGCTTTCCAGAGGATGATTATGGAAAACGTTTAGATCGATGTTGCACCGATGTGTTAATAAAGGGATGTAAGTTGTGCTTTTTATTAATTGCGTAATAGTTTGACTGTTGATAATTTGTAGTTTGAATATTATTTATAATTCTTTAACATGTGCTGGACACAACATCAGTTGAATATTGATTAGCATAATACGTTATATAAGTTATTATTATGAGTATAGGTTATGAAGCAATGATGCATTTTTAAGATTTTTAGGCTTTCAATTAAAATTTTGAAAAACTTATATAACATTCCGTGAAGTAGGGGTGTACACTGCTGGACAAAAGTCACCGTCATTTGGTATTAATGTTTGAAGAGTGGCCACGGCCACAAAATATTAAAAATACAAAAGTTCATATGCTCAACTGAATCTGCAATTTATTTAATTTTTATTATACATTGTCATTGAAAATCGTACAGGCACCCATTTTAAGTACTTTAGTGTCAGTTCCTAACTACTTCAGGTAATTCCAACTAAATATACTAGTAGGCGTTTTATATAAAACCTTAAATTCATTTGGGTTGTGTTTAATATCGCGTCGGTTAATTTTAGCTCACTGTATCTAAACGAGAGAACCAAATTGAAAATTTTAAACACGCATGTATGCTTAAATTATCGAACTTTATTTTAAAACATATTTTATAAAAATCGGTCCACAATATCACTTTAAAAAATGCTGTTTATTTTTTTTTTTTTTTTTTGCAAATTTCTAAATACATATATGCCAGTGTATTTTCATCTGTTGTGCATTGTACCAAACCAATTATGGATACATTTTCACGCACATATATTACTTATGAATTATAAAAACCACCTCTTCTTCTTTACTGGCGTAGACACCGCTTACGCGATTATAGCCTAGTCAACAACAGCGCGCCAGTCGTTTCTTCTCTTCGCTACGTGGCGCCAATTGGATATTCCAAGCGAAGCCAGGTCCTTCTCCACTTGGTCCTTCCAACGGAGTGGAGGTCTTCCTCTTCCTCTGCTTCCCGCGGCGGGTACTGCGTCGAATACTTTCAGAGCGGGAGTGTTTTCATCCATCCGGACAACATGACCTAGCCAGCGTAGCCGCTGTCTTTTAATTCGCTGAACTATGTCAATGTCGTCGTATATCTCGTACAGCTCATCGTTCCATCGAATGCGATATTCGCCGTGGCCAACGCGCAAAGGGCCATAAATCTTTCGCAGAACCTTTCTCTCGAAAACTCGCAAAGTCGACTCATCCGTTGTTGACATCGTCCAAGCCTCTGCACCAAATAGCAGGACGGGAATTATGAGTGACTTATAGAGTTTGGTTGTTGTTTGTCGAGAGAGGACTTTGCTTCTCAATTGCCTACTTAGTCCAAAGTAGCACCTGTTAGCAAGAGTTTATTTATATAAACCACTAGTAATGTTTTAATTACTTTTGTTTGTTAATTTCTTTGTAAATCTTTAAATAAAATACACCTTTTTTGCATTGAGTTCATTAATGCGAAAAACCAAAATTACTGCCTAATTTGAACTGTCAAATTACCGAGAAAGCACGAACAAATAGGAATAAATTAAACCCACTTAGCAATAAATGTATGAAAGGTCTTCAATGCTAAAATACTGTGGATGGCGTAGCCGGTGTTGGACCGACAAGGGTTATTTTTTAAAGCGCGGCCGAAGGTCGCCAATGCAGAAAGGAGTACAACACGAAAGTACTTCGGTCACCCTGGGTATTCGCTCGACCAAGGTTATTTTTTTAGAGCGCGACCGAAGGCCGCCAACGCAAAAAGGAGTATTACACGAAAGTACTTCCGTCACCTCGACCAGAGTTATTTTTTTTAGAGCGCGGCCGAAGGCCGCCAACGCAGAAAGGAGTACTACGCGAAAGTACTTAGGTTACCCCGGGTATTCGCTCGACCAGAGTTATTTTTTTTTTTTTTAGAAAAGGGCTCCCTACAGGTCTATAGGGGCTCTAGGGGGTTGAGGGGGGCTTTATTAAATATTTCGATTCTTCCTCTTTCCAATAAGGGAGCGTGAGGGGGGTAGCACCCCCCTGTTTTTCTCCATAAACGATACTTAACCGGCGCGATACTCCAATCCCCATTCATTTATTCACAAAACTTAAATATATTGAATAGAAATAACAAAAAACAGCTCATTTTTTACTCTTGGCTAAGTAATATTCAGTAAGTGAAAATCCTGCAGTGCATCTTTTTTCATTTTAAATGTAAAAAAATGATACAAAAAATTAATATCATTGCTGAAAACTAATATTTAATATTTAGTTGGAAAACCTTTATTAGTTTCAGCAGCTTTTAGACGTTTGGGCATTGATTCAACCAACTTCTTACAATAATCTAGGCATATTTTACTCCATTTACTTTGGAGCGCGTTTTTTAAGGCAGAAATGTTTGAAATTGGCTGAGCCCTAATTTTTTGGTCCAAATGATTCCATACGTGTTCAATGACGTTGAAATCTGGAGACAGCTGGAGTTTTCAGCAGTTTTGGACAATTGTAGAGTGCCCACATTCGTGCCGAATGTGCTGCATGCTTTGTCAGCGTACAGCTTAAATGTACTTGCAATACCCATTTTTTCAGCGCTCTGCTTAAGATTTTCCTTAAGTATATTCAGATATTTCCACTGGTCCATACACCCTGCGAAATAAGTATAAAGGCACTACATAAAGATTTCTTAAAAAAGGAACTTCTTAATATTTTGTGATTTTATTTATAAATTATATTAATGTATATCAGAACGATTTAAAAACAAATGAACAAAAATTAAATTTTTAACCCTTTGAGCTCCAAGGAGGAAAAATTAAAAAAAAAAATCAAATTTAGTGCGAAATAATTATAAAGGCTCAAGATTATTTTAGTTTCTTAGGTAAATATTTATTAATTCAATAAGAAGTATGTCCTCCGTTATTGTTTAGAACTTCTTCCAAACGCTTTGGCATTGAGTTAATGAGAGATTGAATGTACGATGGCTCAATGCTCCTCCATTCTTGTTGAATTTTTACTTTGAGCTCTTTAATGTTCTTAAATTGACGTCCATGACTGAAAACCTTACTCGCTAGCAGTGACCAGAGATTCTCAATTGGGTTTAGGTCAGGACTAATCGTAGGCCAATCGAGAGTTGGAATTCCGCGGGATAATAGAAATTCGTTTGTCTTCCTTGAACGATGGATTGCTGCGTTGTCCTGCTGAAAAATATATTCTGGAACAGATATATCTTAGGTGTGGTTCCTCGGTAACTTATTCCCGCCCAAACCATTAGGGAACCACCTCCAAAGTTTCGGCGTTGACGTTTTTGCTTGGGAGTGCCTTTCTTGCGCCAATACTTATCTGCACCATCCGGCCCATTCAAATTAAATTTCTTCTCATCCGAAAATATTACAGTTTTCCATTCTTAATCCCAACAAATATATTTTTCAGCAAACCGTAATCTAGCCAATTTATGTAGAGGTAGCAGTACTGGTTTGGAACATTTTTTTTTTGTAGGAGAGAGTTGAATCTTTTTTTAAAATTTGTTGTACGCGTCGCACACCTACTCCTAAGTCAATTTCTCCAACTATCTCTCTTGCGCTTAAGTTTTCCTTCACTGCAAACTTGGAAATCTCCCTTTTCGGCCTGTTGTCGATCCTTGATGTCCGTCCTGGTCGCTTTTTTTCCCATATAGATGACCAATTTTTATGAAGTTGTCGATGACACAGCTAGATCTGTTTAACCGCCTCGCAATATCGCCAATAGACGTTCCCTCTTCATGATACGCTTCAATTTTTCCCCTTTCCTCGAGGGTTAACGGTTTGCCGCTTGGCATTCTGAAATGTTTACATATTAAATATAAAATACTTGTGTTATTTATTAAAAATAGACTGAAATAAGAGATACCTACTTGCTTTTCCTTGTAATGTCAGTATAATTTTTATAAAATATTAATTTTCATAATGCCTTTATACTTATTTCGCACTTCCTAACGGTTTTAATCGCATTTTATTTTTCATACACACACAAGGATGAGCAAAACTTATCGATATTGCCTAAAGTTGCCACAGTATGCAATTACGAATTTGCAAAAAAAACAAGTTATTTTGTGGGTTGCAAATCAAGAGAGTAATGATAAGAAAAACATCCGCCTTTGTACTTATTTCGCAGGGTGTACAACCATCGATGAACACCAAATTTCCCACACCAAAAGAGAACATGCATCCCCATACCGTGACTGAACCTCCGCCATGCTTGACTGTCGGTCGCAAATTTTTAGGATCCATTGCAGTGCTGGGTTTTCTCCACACATTTATTTATCCATCGGACATAAAAATGTTAAACTTAGACTCATCCGTGAATCCAATCTTTTGATTGTGCTTTTTAATTAAAGGCTTGTTGCGTGCCACTCTGCCGTGGAAATCATTTTTTCTAAGCACTCTACGAATAGTTGAATCACTTACTTCCTTTTTTAAGTAAAATTTAAGATCTGTGGCAATTTTAGGAGCGGAAATGGTTGGGTTCTCCTTAACTTTCCTTATGATCCATCGTTCGTAAGTCGTAGTCAGCTTCTTCTTTTTTGATTTTTTAATCTTATTTGCCACCCGATTTTCATTTGTATATCTTGCAATAATATACTGAATAGTACTTCGACTCCGATTTATTATTTTGGCTATTTCTCTATACGATTTACCGTTTTTGTAATGATTAATTGTCAGTTCGCGCATATCAATAGTCGTTCGCTTCATTTTACAAAAAATGTATATATTTATGAAAGCATTACTGCAATGAACACTTTAATACAAAATATAAACCGATTAAAATCACTACGTTCCAGTTTCTTGATTTGAATTCGAAAAAAAATAGCGAAAGTTAAGAAAACTTAAAATTTTACTTGCTGTACGATTTTCAATGACACTAACTGTATGTATATAATATTTTTTTAAGTTTACTTATTGTACCAAAATATAAAAAAAATATAAAACATGTCACCGTCACATTACATAAAAATGTTTACCGTTCTTCTTGTAAACGTTTCTGCATTGAATGAAATCATTTTTTCGTAACATCTGAATTAATTTTCATCCATTCTTCAAGAAGTATTCGCTTTAGCCCATTTTTTGGTGAAACATGGTGTTCTATCTAAGTGGTCCCATATATGTTCGATCGGATTGAGGTGGAGTTTTCAAAGTGTGAGTCCATAAGCGAACAATTTCTGCTGTATGCTTGGGGTCGTTGTCCTGCTGAAAGTGGTAGTCGTGTTCTATTCCAAGTTTTCGAGCACTTTTTTTTAAATTTTATTTAAGAATATTCAAATAAAGTGTTTTGTCCATTATTTCATCAATAAACACGAGCTCTCCATCCCCAGATGCTGACATACACCCCCACACCAAAACTCCACCACCCCCGTGTTTTACTGTTGGGTGAATTTTTTTTCTGACAATGCTTCGCCATGTCAAAACTCGTCCATGTGACTTGTATAGACTAAATTTGCTTTCATCAGAGAATATTACTTTCTCCCAAAAGTCCGTCGGCTTCTTTACGTGCTTTTTTGCGAATAAAAGTCGCTTTCTTTCGTTCATCTTACTTATTATTGGTTTTTTGCGACAAACACGGGCATTGTACCCAGCACTATTTAGCGCTCTACGAAAAGTCCGAGGATGAACAACCGTACAAACGTCTTCCTTCAGAGTTGCAGCTATCTTTGATGACGTGGTTTTGGGATTTTTTTTATATCGTCCTTTCTCCCGTTTGTCCCGCTCTGATAGCGCAAGCGGTCTTCCACTTCTCGGTTGATACTCGCAATGTGGGTCATGTTTGAAGCGATTTATAATAAAAGCAATTTCCACAACAGCCGGTTCTACGCACCGGAATTGACTCGGATTTCATCCGAACAAGGGCTGTTATTCCCCGTTTGGATCGGTGAGTATTAATTTGTGTTTGTCGTCATTGAAGCAACGCCTTGCAGCAGGGTTGCTCCGTATCCAATCAGCAACTCTTGGTTTCTCGCACAGTCTGTTCCGTGTGTCAGGCCGTCATACGTCGGAATGTCACATCAGTTAAGTGCAATTGCTGCGCTGGCTGGTGTCACCACACGTGAGTGGAGTGAATCCTACGTTGCCCCATGCTGCAGGAGTCTGCCCCCGCAACTCACAACAGTGGCGTCGCCGTCCAACACCCCAGTGCGACAACCGGCCCTGCGGGTTCTGCAGCTGCAACAAACACCACCTACACGTCACTCCCTCACCCCCAGGATCACTCACGGACACCAGCGACAAACCAGACTTCTCCAATTCAACTGCAACGGACTCCAGAGTAAGATCGAGGAGATAGTTGCACTCATGAATCGGGAACGTGTATCGATAGCTGCGGTCCAAGAAACCAAGTTAAACAGCCGCTCAGATCTTCTGAGTTGTGCAGGTTTCAACGTTATACGTAAAGATCGCGAGCGAGATAGTGGGGTCGGCCTAGCTTTCATATTGCACAACACCGTGCAGTACCGTCTAATCGAAGAAGACATCGACCCAAGGGATACTACCCTAGAATGTCAGGGCATAGCTATCCGGTCAGGCGATGTCGAGCTCGAAATATTCAATATATACATCCCCCCAGTTAAATGTTGCCCCACAGGATATCACCCGAATATAGGTGCGCTACTTTGTGGTGAAAACCGTATGGTACTAGGCGAATTTAACGCGCACCACGATCTTTGGCATTCCTGCCTGTCAAATGATCGTAGGGGGATGGAGCTGGCGGAACAGATTGACGGCTCGACATTCTGCACAATGAATGACGAAGCCCCCACCAGAGTTATGGGCACCTGTAATAGCTCGCCAGATATTACCATTGCTAGCGGTGGTCTGATTAATAGCATAACCTGGCGACCTATGCTAACTCTCGCTTCAGACCATCTGCCCATAATTACCTCGATCGAGAAGCCTTCTGATTTCGTTTCCGTGAACAACCGTACCTTAACTTTAAAAAAGCTAATTGGGTCGGCTTCACGGAATTTACCGAGAGCACCTTCAACGCTCTACCCATTCCTACGGACGTATGCGTTGGCGAGCGTCAATTCCCCAAGGTGATCGCAGCAGCTACCGCTCGCTTCATCCCGGCTGGAAGATTAGCGGAAATCCGCCCCAATTTCCCAGTCGAAGCAGCGGTTCTAGCTAACGAGCGCGACACCTTACGCCATGCCGATCCCGGGGATCCCCGAATAAGGGATCTCAATTTGGAGATTTGGCGTATGGTAAATCAACATAAGCGGACGAAATGGATAGAGCACCTGAAGTCCTGCAACCTCTCCACCGGTGTGAGTAAGCTTTGAGCTACTGTCAAAGCTTTGTCTAATCCGAAGAGACATGACGACCGAGTTGAAGTTCAATTCAATGGTCATGCCTCTTCGCACCCGAAGAAGTGCTCGAGCTATTTTAGCCGACAGTTTACACTGCACCCTTCGGTAGACAAAGCCCAGAGATGTGTTAACCGACGGCTGGGCAAAATGCCAAACAACTGCACGCCCCTTACTTTCACCGATGAGGAGGTTCAGTGTGTCATCAACAAGGCAAAATCGTCTAAATCCATTGGCCCTGATGGAATCAATATGCTAATGTTAAAGCATCTGGGCTCGACGGGAGTAAAATATCTCACCAAGGTCTTCAACCTGTCGCTCACCACTCTTCAAATACCCGATGTGTGGAAAGTCGGAAGAGTGGTCCCGCTACTGAAATCTGGGAAACCCGCCAACAAAGGGGAATCTTATCGTCCGATAACTCTCCTCTCCCCAGTAGTGAAGACACTTGAAGCCTTGTTACTCCCGACCTTCACTGACCACCTGAGCCTAGCCAGCCACCAGCATGGATTCCGTAAAGTGCACAGCACCACCACAGCACTTAGCGTCATAAACGCCTGGATAGTTCGTGGCCTCAATCAGAAACCACCCTGCGAAAGAACGATCCTCGTAGCGTTGGACCTGTCAAAAGCTTTTGACACGGTCAATCACACAACGCTACTGCTACGCTACTTGAACTTAATATTGCGGTCGATGGCGTCAAAATCCCGACTGTCAATAACCCTAAGATTTTAGGCGTAACCTTCGATAGTCTATGCTCCTTCTCTCCCCATACGACCGCGATTATCGCCAAGGTACAGAGCCGACACAAAATCCTCAAGTCGCTAGCCGGCAGCACATGGGGAAAAGACAAAGAAAGGTTGCTGGCAACTTACAAGGCAATCGGCCGGCCGGTCCTCAACTACGCAGCGCCTATATGGTCGCCTGGATGCAGTGGTACGCAGATGAGGAAACTCCAGGCCTGTCAGAATACAGCACTCCGGACCACGACGGGATGCCTCTTGATGTCTCCCATCGAACACCTCCACAGTGAGACGCGCATGCTACCTGTAAAGGAGCATAATCAACTCCTCTCCAGGCAGTTCCTGCTGGGTTGTTTCCGTAGGAATCACCCTAGCAGCCATCTGCTTGGAGCGGAACCGCCTCCCAGGAGCATCAAGAGGTCATTCCTCGACTATGTCGACGACATTGAACAGTACGCCGACCAGACTTCGGACGCAACTAACTATCGACAGGCACTGACCGCCATTCACAGTGGAGCCATCAACACCTTCACCGACTCCCTTCCCGTGAATGGCGTTCTTGGAGTCAAACCACCACCTATTGCAGACGAGGAGCTCCAGTTGCCGCGAGAAACGCGAGTGACCCTAGCGCAACTTCGTTCTGGATACTGTAGCAGGTTAAACTCCTACTTATCCAGAATCGACCCCGACATACCTAATGTATGTCCTGCATGCAACGAGTCCCCGCATGACAGTGGCCACCTCTTTGCATGCCCTACAAACCCTACCCATCTAACACCCCTCTCCCTTTGGTCCGACCCCGTCGAAACAGCACGTTTCTTGGACCTACCGTTAGATGACCTCGACGACAACACAAACAACCCTTACCATCCTAACGGGGATTAGCTAACCGTTAACAACAACAACAACCAGTAATTGTGGTACGGGGCCGTTGAACTAGTTCACATATTTACCGAATAGTCTCTTGCTGTTTATAAGCATTCAATATAGTTTTCCGCTCCTCAACGGTCGTTCCTTTTCTTTTTTGACTCATTTCTTATTTATTCGCAACGTTTTAAAGCATTCTCACAAAAAGTAACCGTACTTTATTGTGACAGATCACATTCAAAGTTACCATATTCCATGAAATTGGTTGTTGTAGAAGTTAGAGTAAAATAAAACGACGAGTGACTTTTGTCCATAAGAAATATGTACTTTAAGGTAAGTGTAGTTCTTTTTGTAAATAAGGCAAAACATAAAACATTTTATTTTGGCACCAAATACATTCAATTAAATTTTAGTTTGTAAAAAGAATGCTTAAATTTGTGGTGAACATATTTTCTGGTTTTCTTTGTCTTTTAAACATTGTAATGGTCATATGACGGTGACTTTTGTCCATCAGTGTAGATAGATGTTCTCCAGACTAAGAATATATGTATGAATATACATACAGTGACTCACACATATAACCGGATGCATGCATTGCCAATGATGGCACCATCCAATCATAAACTAAAAATCTTAAGAATGATACATTAAATTAAAGGAAAAATCTTCTATTTTATTTTTGGAAACTTAAAAGTAGTAATACATTAATTCACAGCGTAAAACTTGAAGAAATAACTCTCAACGTACAAAATTCCATCCACATAACTTTTCGGATTTTTTAAAAAGTTAATGATTACTTATATTTCTTAGCATATCCTTTTGTAGATAAAACTGCTTCTAGTCGCCTTGGTATAGCTGGCGGTATTGCGTTCCCAAGCCTCCATAATAGCCGTTTTGAGCCCAGCAACATTGGAATACTGCCTTTGGTACACTTTTCGACTAACTTCTTACCATAAGTGTTCAATAACGTTCAGATCTGCGGATTGGGCAGGTGTACCCAGTACATGCGGGCAATTGTATATTAACCAAGTACGAGCAATCTCCGAAACGGTCCATAATACCTTGCACAAAATGCGGGTTGCCCGTTCTTTTAGTCGATATACATCTTCAAACCATTACTGACCCACCACCGCGCTTAAGTGTTGCCCTAGTATATTTTGACAAGTAAGCTTCGGTGGGACGCCGCCATACAAAACTTCAGCTATCAGATCCCTGCAAGTTAAACTTTCTTTCGTGTATGAAAAGAACTTCGAAAAAGAAGTAATAAAACTGTTTTATGATTACTAAATCAAAATTATGCCATTTGCCCTTTGCTAAAACTAATCAGACCTTTTTAAATGCAATTTCGCAAATTCTAGCCTTTTCTTTCTATTTTTTGAAAATGTAATGCTTTTTTTACAACTGCTCTACCTTGTAAATCGATGATACGTTGTTTTGTATTTTATGTGACGATATGTACATATATTTAAGGTGAATTTACAGGTACTGCTGTATTATAGTTTTTCAGATATTTGCATTTAAAGTTCATAAATTAAACGGCACAATTCCGATTTGAAGGTACCGTTGCAAAGAGGAAGTCCTCTTGATTAAAAAATATGTACATATGTATATATATATTATAGGTACCGCAAACGCTTAGTTTACGAGATATTCGACCTTAAAGTTCAAAAATTCGCAAAATTCGAACATTTTAAGAAGCTATTTCACCACATTAAACACACTTTATTCACATTTTTCACTTCAAATTACACTATAAACTTTTAAATTGTTGCAGGTTTTTTACCTAAAAAATCTTTATTTTAAAAACTCAAATTTTGTTTCAATATGAGTGCATGATAACCAAAAAATATAACTACTTTATATCCAAAACTCAAAATTTAAATATAATAATATATAAGTATATCGTCACCTAAAATACAAAACAATGTATCACCAAAACTAAATGGAAATCGCTGACAGATATAATAACTAAATTCTATCCATTTTATAACGAAAACTCAAATTTTGTTTCAAAATGAGTGCATGATAACCAAAAAATATAACCACTTTATAATAAAAACTCAATATATTTTTTATTTTTAACGCAGAAAGGAGTACTACGCGAAAGTACTTCAGTCAGCCCGGGTATTCGCTCGGCCAGGGTTATTTTTTTTAGAGCGCGGCCGAAGGCGGCCAACGCAGAAGGAGAAGGATAGTATAAAATTGTAATATGTATAAAAATGTTATATTACAATCATATAAATATTATATTATCACACGATTTTACTTATCTGTGCCCAAAAAATAAGGTGACATTGTATTTATTTTGAAAATTCTTTATTTATTCTTCCAAATCAATTTCATCCCCTTCAAAGTTATCCCTTCCCGATGCAATGCACTTATGCTAACGGATTTTCCAATCTTCGAAACACTGGTTGTAGTCACTTTCCGGGACGGCCTTCAGTTCCGTTTTCGCTGCGGCTTGAATCTCCTCTATCGTATAAAAGCGGTGTCCCCGGAGCGGTCTTTTGAGCTTGGTGAACTGCCAGAAGTCGCACGGCGCCAGATCAGTTTAATACGGTGGTTGCGGAACGATATGGGTTTTGTTTTTGGCGAAATGATCACGAATTACGAGGGCAGTATTGGATGGTGCATTATCGTGGTGTAAAAACCAAGAATTGTCTTTCCACAATTCCAGCCTTTTTAGGCGGATAGCGTTACGCAAACGACGCATAACGTTTAAATAATATTCCTTGTTGACTGTTTGACCGGTTGGAAGGAATTCATAATGCACAACACCACAATAATCGAAGAAAACAGTCAATATAACCTTGATTTTTGAGCGACTTTGCCGCGATTTTTTTGGTCTCGGCTCTCTTTTGTCACGATATTCCAAGTCTCATCGCCAGTTATAATGCATTTCAAGACACCCTGGTAGTCGTTTGACACACTTCAACTCGACGCCTTTTGTTTCCAAAAAATTCAATGTTTTCGGTATCAGTCGAGATTTGACGCGCTTGAGGCCCAAAACATCCTTCAAAATGGTATTGGCTGAGCCTCTCGATATACCAACTTCATCAGCAAGGTCTCTAATTGTTAAGCGACGGTTTTTCAACACCAAATCTTTGATGTGTTGAACCGTGAGCTTCGTCGGTGAGGTTGGTGGTCGCCCTGGACGCTCTTCGTCTTCGACACGTGCACGGCCGGCTTGGAACTCACTATAACACTTGTAAACATTTTTTTTAGACATAGCCTCATCACCACAGGCTTCCTGCACCATCCTCAACGTATCCGCAGCAGAAAATTGATTCCGTGAAGAAAATTTAATGCAAATTCTTTGCTCAACAAATTTTGACATCGCAAAAAACGAAAAACTCACTTTTAGCAGCTCACACAACGACACGTATCTCAAACACTAATAAATATTTTGATATGAAATTTGACACAAATGTGACTGACAGTACTACCAACCTAAAAAAAAAAATAATTCTCCAAATCCTTCGACGCGCGCAGTTTAAATTCAAATGTCACCTAATTTTTTGGACACAGTAGTATGTATGCATATGGAAAAGTGTTCACATATAAAATTTTAGATTGAAAAATCTTCTTAGTTTTTTTTTATGGTTAATAAAGAAAAAAGGATCACTCGAAAGTACAAACAAAGAAAACGCTGTGAAACGCTGAAATGATTCATTATCGGTTCTCTTAGTTGTGACTTCTTGAAATAACTTCTTGGGCCGTCCACGGGCTCCACTTCGAATTACCTTTGGTCTACCTTTGCCTCTTTTCGGAACGATTGATTCAGTATTTATGTTTTTATTTTCGCTTTCGCTTGGGATCTTCAATTATTTTCTAAGATTCAACTATACTTTCATCTTTTCGTGCATCGAAATCTATCTCCACAGATTCATCTTCACAGTATCTATCATCATTTCTATCAAATGTTTAATTTAAAAATTTCACATCTCGACTGACTACAATCCTCTTCTTTTGAGAAGACCACAATCGATAAGCTTTAGCTTCATTCGAATAACCTATTAGTATACATTCTTCAGACCTGAGATCAAATTTGCCATTGGGCTTATCTTTTATTAAAACGTAACATTTTAAACCAAATGGAATGACTGTGGGGGTTTTACCTGACCACATCTTGATAGGCACTTCATCTTCTAGGACTTTTGTGGGACACCTATTTCGAATTTAGTTCGTTGTGTTCACAGTGTCTGCCCAAAATATTGTTTTTAATCTAGACATTTCTAAAAGAGTTCTATTTTTTCGTTCAGCTATGCCATTTTGCTGTGGTGTATAAGGAGCGGTTAAACGCCGCTTAATTCCACATTCATTTAAAAACTTTTGAAATTCGTTACTCATATACTCTTAAATCTTTAACGTACAATATATCTTCGAAATTAATTCGCTCTTCGCTATTATTTTCGTTGATACTAATTTTAACGTTACCTATACTCTTGATTTTAGCTGTGTTGTTGTTTGCTAGGCTGAGAGTCTTGCTAATCTCTCTAAAGTTATTGAATTCGCTCTTTTTCGCACTCATATGTGAAGAACATCCGCTGTCTAAACACCAATATTCGCCGGCGTTTGTTATTGTACATGCTAATTTGAATAACATGGATTTTTCGAAGTTCTCCTTTTTCGTTCCAGTAGTTGTGTTGTAGTTTTTTACCTTTTGCCTTGATGGACAATTTGGCGATGTATGACCAACTTCGCCGCACTTGTAGCAAGTTCGTTTATCTTGCTTTTCTTTTGTTGAATTTTTGTTGTGATTGTTAGAAGACTTACCATCATTTGTACATCTGACGTTTGTTCTTCGTTGAGCAATTAACACGTTATGCTCTGCTGCTGCTTCTTTTGCTTGCCTGGATTGTTCCTCTTCCAATATTTTAACTCTTAAAATGTCTGGTTTGGGAAGTTCATCTCGAGTTTCCAGCGCACATCTAAACGTCTCAAACGAATCTGATAAACTATAAACAGTAACATTTATTTCCTTCAATTTGTTGACAGCATGAAAAAATTCGTTTAGATGTTCGCGAACGTTATTGCCTTCCTTCATTCGGGCCTGTGCAATACGTTTCAGTAGGGTGGCTTTACGCGCAGGACCCTTTGACTAGAACGTTGACTCTAACTATTTCCACATTTCGTGTGAAGTTTCGCATTCATTTATCAAACCCAATTCTGATGGTGTAATTAAAAGCATTATATCCGCACAGACCTTCTGATCGAAATGTATCCACTTCGAAGCGTTATTGTCGTTTGGACAAGGTATCGCATAGCTTCAGATGCTTAGCTCCATAAGTCAACTTTCACGCATGTACAACTTCAAGGTATCGTAGTTATCCGCGTTTAGCGGATCAATCCTCCCAGTTGAGCTCGCCATTTATATTACTATCACCACATATAATTTAGTTGATGATGTACGAAACTTTTTAGTCAATGCAGCCAATAAAATACAAATTTAATTTAAAAATCTATGGCCTGGGCCCATAACCTGTTGTTTTACATGCATTTATTTCAATCAATTCAACAGAAGTGAGTCGTATTAGTTACAGATATTACAGGACAGCTTACCTTAAGTTACAGTGCTATGGATTCTTCACAGGGTTGCAATTAAATTGCTTCGTTCTCTCCAACAATACATATGCCCCTGTCAAGAAAGTATAGTCAAAACATTTTTTATAGGGATGGCCTTCAGCTCTCGATTCGAATTTGTTTTGATGTCTTCAACTGAGTCGAAGCGTGTTCCCCAAAGTGGATATTTCAGTGTGGAGAAAATTAAAAGTCACAGGGGGCAACATCAGGTAAATACGATGCTTGCTCAATAGTATTTGTTGAGGGTTTGGCCAAAATTTAACACAAATACGTTGATTTAAATTTTAAAACTCGGCAAACACTACTGAGGTCGAGTGACATAAACAGCTGCTGTAAACACACTGGTTGACAGATCGCGCAAATTTTTGGCATCATAATTAAGGTCAATTGTACCAACCTAGGAAAAAAAATTTACCGGTCTTCCATATAAGCGGGAGATGAGAGGGGGAAATGAAGAATTCCTGATAGAAAGAAAGGTTTATGACATATAGGTCAAGGTTTCAGTCGAATATATTCGACATTATGTGAGGTATTTGTTAGAAAACAAATAAATAATAATAAATTAAATATTTGGTCAACTGTCGTTCACTGTTGAAAAAGTAAGAGTTATTTTTGCACATCACATCACGATAAGTGTACTTAAATCACCTCCGGTTGAGATGTTTTATAATTCGGTAATAGGAACGTAATTTTTTATTAAAAATATGACGCGCAAAAGATTTTTACCAGTTTGCAAAAATTAACATATTGTTGACATAAATCTATAAAGTGCGACTATAGGCTAAAAAAACTGACATTGGGAGAAAACTTTTGCAATGCTGAACAAATCATCCCATTTAAAGGCAAATTTACACCTAAACAGTACGTTAAAGGAAAACCATACCCATGATATATTAAAGTTGCTTTCTTAGATCAACAATGGCTTCGGTTCTGCAGTCATTTTGTACTTATCGCAACGTATTCCAAACACCAAAACAAAATCAATGTTTCTGGTATAATTCGTATAAGTAGATTTTTCCATCCTACTGAAAAAGAAATGAAAGTAAGAGGGAGAGGTTCATTAGCAGAATGCGTAAGCTGCGATAATAATGTTATTGTCACTCGCTGGTACGACAACAAAATTGTGTCAGATTCAAATTTTGTTAACATCAGGGAAAAAGAGAAAACTAAGAAATGGAAAAAGAAAACAATAATTTTGTACTTATCGATAGACCCCAAGTTGTACGAATGTATAATATATGAAAAACATGAAATGATCCAATACTTCCGGATAAATATTCGTATTGTTAAGTGGACTTTTAAATTTATTATATATTTGGTGGATTTAGCTATAACAGTGTCATGGATGGAGTACAAAAAAGATTGCATTAATAAAGGACTCTCGAAAAAAAATGTTAAAATGTTAGGTTCAATGAATTTTCTCATGCAGTTGCCCGTACACTCCTCGCTACCCAACAGGGAAAATTTTCATTAGGCAAAATAATACTTTTTTATATCCACCTATTACATACTGTGAATTAATAAACTTTGATTTGAATTCCTTATAAAATTTAGTATGAATAAATGGTGCTTTTGGGGGACAATGTAGAATATACTGGACGTCAGATAAAAGCCGGGGAGTTAATTAAATTGAAAAAGTTAAATTTTGTTATTTAGCAACACCATATTAGTGACATATTGTATATACATATGTATATGCATTTGAGATTATTGGGTGCACCTCAATATTTTAAACTTAGCTATAGAAAAAATGGAAATGATAAGCTTGTACGAAATTTTATTTGCTACAAAAACGCTATCATTAATACTTCTCGAAATATTCGGATTTTCAAGTAAGGCTGTATGGAATTTTCATAAATTTTTTATTACAGAGAGAATCGAAGCCGATTGATAAAAAAGAGCTCACTCGTAGTTCTAAACCAATTTCTGGACACGAAAGGGCTGATTCGTGCCAATCGTCGGCTTGTCAATTCGAGCCAAACATACAACGAACGCCACCCCATAATAATTCCAGAGAGATCACCATTTGCCACATTATTCCTCAATTACATCCACATCTTAATGCTACACGCCGAACATCGAACTCATGCAACATATGGTACGCCCGGAGTATTATATCCCCCGTCTTAAGCCGCAAATCAAAAAGTGCCTCTTCCCGTTCAAGATTTGTTCTATGCACAAACAGAAGATGCGAACGCAGATTATGGCAGTACTTCCACTTGAACGCTGCAATTTCGCTCTGCCTTTCACTACAAAAGGTGTTGATTTTGCTGGGCCTTTCCAGGTAAAGGCGTCCATGTTAAGGTCTCCCACTCTCATGAACGCTATGTGGCTGTCTTTGTGTGTTTCACGACAAAGGCAGTACACCTTGAGCTGTGTAGTAATCTTACGGCGGAGGCTTTTCCCGCGGGATTCGTTCACTTCGTCGCTCGACGCGGCTACCCATCAAAAATCATGAGCGATAATGGCAAAGCATTCATTGGAGCTCAACGAGCCACAGAAAAGCAATTTGTGGATTTCCTAAAACAGGTGTCATCTGACATCGTACAAAAGTACGCCCCGAAATGTATCAATTGGCAATTTATACCCCCAAGCGCTCCTCATATGGGCGGTTTATGGGAATAAGCTGTCAAAAACTTCAAATCCCATTTCAAACGGGTAGCTGGAAATTCAATTAAGAAGAGTTCACGACGTTATTAAGTCGAATTGAAGCCGTTCTCAATTCACAGTTCTCTCGCAACTCACAGTTCTATTGCAAGACTCCTCAAACTTCACCGCGTTAACTCCAGGGCAATTTCTAAAAGGAGCATCCATTCTGGCCATTCCTGAGCCAACCGTGAAGTTGGTATCCCTATTTAATCGATGGGAAGGAACTAAAATTTTCCAGCATGACCAGCATGACGAGTATATAAAGGATCTCCACAAAAGATACCATAACTAGACCGCTCGTAAAGCTGTGCTTTTTACCAACCACCGACGATCGCAAATTCGAAAACTGAAAAATCCAAACCGATATTATCGCGATATAATAAAATCAAAAAGTTTAACTATAGAACGAGAAATACGCCCATAATAACCGTTTGAATTAACACGCCGTATCAAATAACCAAGGACATTAACAAAAAATTGTCAATTAATACGACGACACGCCACATATCGTGGCACGATCACCATGTCTGCTTATCTGATAGAAATTTTTAATCAACAATCTTCTCTACGCGGATTACCATGGATATAGATACGCCTGTCGCAAATACGCCAACCGCTCTGGCGGTTACCAATGCGCCCCGAACGGTAGTTGCAAAAGCACCGGCAACAACGCCGGCACCTGTACCTGCAACGGCACCTGCAGCGGTATTTGCACCCGCATCTCGTGGTGGGGGTATGCGACCCTTGCAACGGCAGCAAGTTGCCCAGGCACACGGGTATTGCCCTTCTGGTCGATCCGCGGGTCTGAGCGACATTGTGGCAACGCTGCAACAGCTGCAGCGCCTCCTAGGCTAAACAGTCGCCAGGGAGGCCGGTATGGCCAATTAATATAACACAACTACACCACACACATTATACACACCACCTCTTCACCCCACACTACACACACCATACTCAACACATCGGCATCATGCACATTATCTTTTCACCCGACACCACACACCCCATACTCAACACATCGGCATCATGCACACCGCATCATCATCGACACCAAACACAGTCAACAAAAGGGACTGGCGAACGGCGCCCACTTCTCTTTATTTTACGATCCGTGCACATATACGTACTAACAGTCAGCTAGGTCATGTTGTTCGAATGGACGAAAACACTCCAGCTCAGAAAGTATTCAACGCAGTACCCACTGGGGGAAACAGAGGAAGGACCTGGCTTCGCTTGGAATATTCAATTGGCGTTACGTAGCGACAAGAAGAAACGACTGGCGCGCTATTGTTAGCTTGGCTATAATCGCGTAAACGGTGTATATGCCAGTAAAGAAGAAAAAGTTCTCTAAGTACGAAATTCATCAGCCTTTGAAAGGTTGATGCGGCAGTTTTAAGAGCGAATGGCATTCTAACGTATTCGTAATGACTAAAAAGAGTTGAAAACGTGGTTTTCTTCTTCTTCTTTTTGTGGTTCTTCCTTTTGTGGAATACTTTTGCGAGATCGAGTGTCGTAAATTATACAGCTCTTCCTAATTTATCTAATATATTATCAATGTTTGGAATTGGGAATTTGTTGTCGATTCTTCTTCTTTTTGTGGTTCTTCCTTTTGTGGAATACTTTTGCGAGATCGAGTGTCGTAAATTATACAGCTCTTCCTAATTTATCTAATATATTATCAATGTTTGGAATTGGGAATTTGTTGTCGATTGTATTGCCATTTAATTTTCTATAATCTTCGCAATATTCAAAATTTCAGAAAAGGAATCAATGTTTGAATACGCTTTAAAAAATACACAAATCTGGTTATTTGAAGTTTGTGGAAAAAACATTTTATAGAATCCCCGTCATTCTCTTTTTTCTTTTTTATAAAATTGTTCAAATTCACCAATTGATGAATTATCTTCTCTTCATGGATATAAACATTTTTTGACTCAAGAAACTGTACTGTTTGCACAACTTCTTCACATCGAACTTCTTTTGATGTGCGATCACATTTCAACCATTGGAAAACATTTAATTCGGGTAAAGGTGAAGTCCATTTCAACAAGTATTCAAGAGCCTCCTGATAAACACTGACGATTCTTTCATGAAAATCCAGGCATTCCTTTTCTTTTCCTTCCGATTTCAAAGTGTCAAGATTTGAAAGTAGAGTAAGAGGCAAAAACTTGTGCTTGATTCTCTAGCGCAAGGAATTAGCAACGGATTCAATGATTGAATTAATTTCAAGAACACTGTTGCCTTCGCTTTCTATTGGTGCTATTTTATATTGAAAAATGAACATAAATGAGTGGACAAACAAAAGATAGCTTTCAGCCAAATCATCAGAAAAGAAATTTTCCATAAATTTTGGAGGTTTTTCGATTGATAAAAAGTAAGCTTTTAATGCAAGGAACAGTTTGAGAATTCGTTCCACTGCAGGAAACAAACTAAACCATCGAGTCTTGCTATGTAAAAGTAAAGGTTGATATTGAACATCAACGAACTCACAGAATTCTTTCAATTCAGCTGTTTTGACAGCGTACACCGAGAAATGCTTGAACAGTTTAAAAAAGAGGGCATCAATATCATATTTTCCGAATTGATCTAATCCATGCTGGGCGCAATTATGAAGAATATGAGCAAGGCACCCAACACCAATGACACGAGAATTTACTTTTTCTTTGAGTAGGGCCAACCCATTGTTAGACCCCTTGTGATTCAAGCCACCAAAATAGATTAGAGCGTTATCTGCTACAAAAGCTGTCAATTTTGGATAAATTTGCGAGAAAAGGCGTTTGCGCCGAAAATCAGTACACTTCATTGAAAAATCAGTATGTCAGTACGGGGGTCTAAAAATCACTACGCGTACTGATAAAATCAGTACATCTGGTAACCTTAAATAAGGGACCTAGTAGAACCTAAGTCGATTAGGCATATAATCTTTTCACTTTTGATTGTTAATGCTACTAACGGAAGGTAGTTCTGGTACGGTCCAAGGGAAAATTTAGTTCTACTATGGTTCTGGTAATTCTGTCTAAATAAGTTTGCTCTGTTATTACCATTGCAGTTGTAGTTATTCCTTCGATTTTGATTATTTAAATGATTACAACTTAGATCGTTGTTGGTGGTTGCCATTGTGGTTATGGTTGTCTAAGGACAAAAATTCTACCGACTGCGCTGTTTTTTCTTTTTCTTTATTTGTTATAGTGGCGCAATCACTTATAGTTGCGACAATATTTGTCAAGTGGCCTACTTCTCACATTACATCAATTGCATTCCCTTAAATATTTACGATGCACTATTTATTGTAATGTTAATTGGTTTTTGTTTTTGGTGGTCGCAATATTCATTTGAACATATAAAATAATGAAATATGTAACGGAAATGCAATGTGATCTAGTGTAAGTGCCCTAGTTTCGAAATATGATATGCATATTGCGTGTTGTCGCAACGTTGTAGCGACAATAAACAAGGAAAATATTTTAAGTCGACCAATTGACTCGCTGCGGGAGATCGTTCCCAAGCTGGAAGGCTGGAAAGGCTCGGTCCTCTGCGTAAAAAGAGGGGAGGACATACCACTCTTGCCGTACAAGTTTACTCTCGGTCTGACTAAAAATCAGAACTTGGGCCCAGCACTTCGGCCTGGCGAGTAGACAAGGTCGAGGATACCGGATGGAGACTAAATCTATGTTTCGACAATGAGTTGTACAAGTACGTCCGGAGGGCAAGCTTGCGCCTGAACTACAGGTTCAACTCGGTGGTCTTGAGGCCTTATAAGATTACAACGGCCACAGGGAGCAGAGGGCCACCTAACCCAGTGATAGCACGGCAGAACGGGATGGGACTGACTGCACTGACAAGAAGACTAGCTCAAGAGGACTTAAGGGGAGTTGCTCTCCACGTAAGAACTTCTAGAGGGGCTAGGGGACCCGGTGGATGGCAGTGCGGTTGACGGCGGGGCTAAGGACCGGCTCCTCATTGAACCTGTAGTGGCCGTCAATGCGGAAGTTGCCCAGGTGAACTTGCACCACACGGCGGCAGACTCGGCTGTCATAGCGAGAGGGTAGATAGTAGATCATGAAATAAGCAGAAATCGAAGGCGTTGAAAATTGCACCCCTACATGCTCAACATGCGTACAGAGCAGGCAGATCAACCAAAACGGCTCTGTACAGCTCACCTCGGAGATAGACAGTTCGCTGGAAGGAGAGGAAATGATTCCCAAAATTTTTTCAAACCCATCCGAAAATGATATTTTACGCCAAAAGCATATTTGTAATTTTCTCAGTACCTTTGAGTATTATCTGTGGTATGAAATCGCTGCCTAATAGAAGATTTATTTGAGCGGGGGTGTTGCAGTTTGGGTTTGCTAGCTTTAGGTGTGAAACTTTTTGCCAATGCTTACTATTTATATGATAGCTGGGTAGCATATTTGTTTATTGCGGTAATTGGGGGAAATGAGGGTAATGGGGCAGATTTTATTTGAGTTTTGAACTACTCTTCCGCCCATTCCCGTGACACTTTAAATGATCGTTGTGATCCTTGGTCTATTAAGGCCCTGAGTTTAAACAGTTCTCCTCGGAGTTCCATGGAGACAACTGCTGTGCAGCATGGTGCTTCTTTGCAGTTTTCTGAATTTGTTATTGCAACTAAACCTGTTGCCCTTTTTACGATTGCGCTGTTTAGGGGTGCGCTGGAAAAATTTGTTATATGTAATGATGATGTCATTTATGGCAGTATACGCTATTAAATTTGCTTTCGCAATCTTAAAGCGTATGCGCATGTGACAAACAGTTGATACATAGTTTTTTCATTCTTACGAAATTGTTTCGATAGCTTATATTAATTTTTTTTTGAATTTCTCGCAATATTTGACCTTGTGACCTCCTCTACAAAGTTCGCGTGACGTTTGTTTACATTGTTCGGATGTGAACGATTGATACTTAAAAAGCTTCTATTTAAATTATTGTTGCTACTAGCTTGGGGTCTATTGAAGCTTCTATTGAGGTCGTTTTGAACGTTTTTCGGTCTGACTAGTTTTTTATCTACCCTTTCTACAATTTTATATTGGGTAATAAGAAATTATTTCATTTTTATTACACATTGTGCATTTTCTTCGCGATGAGAGCTGTTGCTTCCACAAAAGTAACGATTTTTCTGGTAATTGAGCTGTGCATATATTTACCAGAATGGTGTTCTAATTGCTGGGGGAATATTCTGTGTCGATAGAACCGTCAAGCAATTTGAGACAGTGGATTGAAGTTTTATGAATTCTTCACTTGTTTCTTTCTGAACTTTTGGTAAATTCATTAGTACCGTCACTTATTTGTCGACAAATATTCTTTCATTTTCGTAACGTGCGTTTAGAGCTTCCCAAGCAAAATTGAAATTGTCGTCGTTGAGAGCGAACTGTTTGACTATTACGCCTGCTTGACCTTTAGTTTAGTGATACAATTTCTGCGCTTATGATAATTTAGGATGGTTTATGTACACGACTGTAAACATGGCAACTGTTCATAACCACCATAAAATACTCGTATATCTGTGTCGCATGCTGGCACTTTAAGGTGAATGCCTGATCTTGTCTCTTGGGCTTGTCTTTGTGGCAGCTCTACTCTTGGTTGTGAGGTAGGTGCAATTGCTTTGATTAGTTTTAGCTGATCAGATATCATGGCTTTTGTCTCTTCGTATTGGTTTAAGCAATTTTCGTATTTTGAGCAAGCCGAGGATTTAAAATTTTCTGGTAAATCTGAGTCGTCAGATTCTACGATTGCGTCATATGCCGCTTGGAGACGTGTCCAGAAGTTGTCAAGATTTTCTTTTTTAATTTCCAATACCGATTCAGAATTATCGGAATTACTTGAATCGATGAAGATGAGAATCGAGTGCAGTATCGAATTAGACTGTCACTCTGAGAAATAAATTTGGTGTATGAAATATATTTCACCCTTTTTTGTTTTGTAGCACCTTGCTTTGAGCGTGTAGCTTCTGCAGGTGTACACGGACTTTTTTCGTCTGAAATCATCTTTGGAACTTTTAGCAACTGAGCTGTTTTAGATTCCTTTGAGTCTGAGCTCATTTAAAAGATGTATAGAATATCAAAACGTTAGTGAAACCTAGACTTGTAGATGTTTAAAAAAGTTTCGTATATAAAATGTTCAATAGAAGACTCTTTTGTATGTACGAGTTTCAAAAAAAATCAATAAAACCAATGGCTTTTTGATAAACCGAGATTTCAAAACATATTTTTTTTACATATGTACATATTTATATGATTAGACCAGAACTCTTAAGTAAATAAGAGTTTTGAACGAACTTGATATGACAAGAAGGTTTACGTATTTGATGGTGTGTGTAATCGCGAACTCTTTTAAGTTAATAAAATTTATGAACAAAATGTTTAGACGTGAACTCTTTTAAGTAAATTAGAGTTTCCCAAATACTAATGAGCAATCGTTTTGGAGATCACTGCACTTCGTACATATGCATGTATGTACATATGTATGTATTACACTTTGGTTAGTTACACAATCCTGCTTGTTTTTGTTGATCAAAAACCAAGGGATATTGCGGGAAATATGCCAATGTGGATTTTGAATATATTTCATACGCAATACTGCTTGTTTTTGTATATTGCGGAATATATGCCAATGTGGACTTTGAAGCAATGTGCGTATCTACATATGTGACTATACACTTTTGTACAAATTTTTAAGAACGTATAAAAATCATTTTTTATTATATTTATTGTTACATATAATTTGTACCCGATGTCGATGGGGTATATTTTTCAGTATATATTGTATATATTTATACGACCGTATGTACATATATACCAGGTCTGTCGCAAAACAAACAAAACTTTTTAAATTTAACTCTTTCTGGTGGCTCCAAAATGAAATAAAAAGCCTGATCTCCTGTTGACATTGCGTAAAAATTTTAAGACAATTGGATAACTATAATCGAAGTTATCGATCAAAAAGTGACAGCAACTTTTGGTCATCGGTCGTAAAATGCATTTTGAACAAAGAGCAAATATTAAATTTTGTTTTAAACTTGGGAAAACGTTTACTGAAACATTTCAAATGTTGAAAAAAGTTTATGGTGATCAGTGCCTATACCGTAGTAATGTGCATGAGTGGTTTAAGCGATTCCAAGAAGGTCGTGAGGACCTCTGTGACGATCAGAAGTCGGGCCAAAAAAAATCGTCTTCAGAAGTCAAAAATAAAGATAATGCTGATTTGTTTTTACGATTGCGAGGTGTATTGTACACCGAGAGTTCGTCCCACCTGGCCAAACGATTAATGCTGTGTTTAACCTTGGTGTTATGAAGCGTCTTTTGTCACGCATTCGTCGTGCTCGACCACAATGTCGTGAGACAGGGTCCTGGCGCCTGTTGCACGATAATGCGCCGTGTCATCGGTCGACGCTTGTCACTGATTTTTTGACAAAAAAACTCCATATTAACCATTAATAACTCACCCTACTCACCTGATCTGGCAGCCTGTGATTTTTACCTGTTTGGAAAACTTCATTTGCCCATGAAAGGACACTGGTTTCAGGACATTTCAGCTATCCAAAAGGCGACGACCGATATTCTCAAGAGCATATCGAAAAATTATCTTAAACACTCATTTGAAATGCTAATTGATCGGGCTAAACGCTGTACCGAAGCACAAGGAAACTACTTTGAATAAAAAAATATAACTTGGAAAAATATTAATTTTTTGTTGTTTTTTTTTTACAGTCCTGTTTCTTTTGCGACAGTCCTTGTATATGGGGTATTCCATACCAAATCGACCACTTTTGAACCCGACCCCTTCAAATTTTGCTGAAACTTATCCATCCTTTTCTACCCTTTGAAAAACATTTTTGAGAATTTTTTCAAAATTTTTTGTCCAACTTCAAAAAAGTTATGAATTTTGCTTTTTTTTTTGCTAAAAAATGGCTTTTTTATTTTCAAATAGCCATAACTTTTGTAGAAATTGACTTTTGGGGACCTTTTGTTTTAAATTTTTGTTTTTGAATGAACTTTTCGAAAAAATACACGAAAAAAATTTAACACGATCAACTATATAAAATAATCGGGTTTTTCACTTCACTCAAAATCACTTGTTGCACTCGTAGTGAGAATGATTATTGTGCTAACAATTATGATGAAATGGAGCGCTGCCGTGTGATAATAAGAAAATATGAGCCATTCGCTGAAATTTGTCTTTTTCGCTTTAATTCCTATTTCTTTCTTTAGCAATCTTAGTTCAAATAAAATCAAGTGTGCCTGAGTATAAACAATTTTTCCATGCATATGGATATTTTCTTTAAATTAGTAAACAACAAATGGGGTACTCACAACGTGTCGTAAAATCATAAATTTCTATACTAGTTTACAAAATTTGCTGTTTGATGGCATACTAAAATAAGTTTACGCAAATACAACTCTGAACGCTATGTTTTCGGATCGTTATAACTTTATGAGACTATGTGAAACCCTTAAGAGTAATATTGTAAAATAATGACAAACATTTATAACTCAAGAACGGCTGAACCGATTTGGCTGAAAATTCGTGGGGAAGTAGCTTAGAAACAAGATAAGGACTTAGGATGATTTTTAACTCTTTATGTTGAAATTCAAGTCATAAATACAAAAATTATATTTCAAATCATAAGCATTGGTTCAAAATTCATGTAAGAATCATTTGAAATTTTTAGTAATTAAAATATTGAAAGAAATAAGTAAACATTTTCATATCCATACATGCTTAGTATAACCCGATTTTGCTTCTGAACCAGCCAGATTTTTTCACCTAGCGGTTGTACGTATCATCTAAAACTAATCGAGATAGATATAGGGTTATATACATATAAATATACAACCAAATTTGCTGGGTGCAAATCTGGATAATAACCCCGCTCACTACCCATGTAACGCTACTGTTAAAACTACTAAAAGCTCGATAAATCAATAACTAAATACGCCAGAAACATTAAGACGATGGGCGTGGCACCACCATTTTTGGTGAAATCCCTATTGCCCTATTGTGAAAATGGATGAAATCTGACAACAACACCTACTTCTCATATAGCACAATTTTAAATTCCTATTGATTCGTTCATTTCCCAGTACAAAAATCAAGAAGCAATTAATATAAAGGGATAGTGTGTGCCACCATATGACCAAAAATTTTGTAAATCCAATAAAAACTGTTCAAGCCCTTAGGTACCGAATTTACCCCCCGGTAATTGTAGTTGACGTTTGATCGAAAATGTCGGCCAATATTTGATATATTTATTTATTTATTTATTTATTAATTCACGCCAATCGGCTTTGTACAGAAAAGTGTAACAAAAATAAAAATAAAAAAGAAGGCATACCTATGACTAGGCAAATCACACATTAATGATACAGTATAGATACATTATTAATTAATTCCTTAACCCTAGAGACGTAGCTCGCATATGTACAACCAAACATATTAATATTTTCATAATGTCTAATGTCTATTTACTAAGTCTACAACCTTGCTCATCGGTTCACCCCGCACGTAGTTCTTCGATGAGTTAACTGTTTTTAACAGTCTGTGCGACCTCAAACCAGGCATACGGCCTACAATGCCGAATTGTTCCAATATTTCCGGAGAGTCGATTAATCCATTTAGTGATTTAAAAGCAAACAAGAGATCTGATACTTGTCTCCAACTCATCAGGTCACAAATTCCAAATTGACCACGAACCTCCTCCGAACCTCCGACCCATCCTTTACGTCCCAGGAAGTAAGCGACATATTTACAGAGTTCCTTCTGCACTCTCTCCACTTTGTCAATGAGGCAGTGGGTATGGGGAGACCAAACCACTGAAAAGTACTCCAACATCGGACGCACCAAGGTCGTGTACAGCCTTACGAACGTATCAGCATTCCTGAAGTCATCACCACATCTGAAAATGAACCCAAGTGTCCTGTATGCCTGTGATGTAATTCTGTCAATGTGCCCGGTGAAATTTAGTGCGTTGTCGATCATGACACCAAGATCTTTTACAACTGTGACTTCTTCTAGCTGATGATCAGCAATACGGTAAACAGCTGTACGACGACTCAAGGACCGTGACAAGAACATCACCACGCACTTTTTTAAATTCAAACTTAATTTATTTTCATCGCACCGCTCCTCAAGTCTATCGAGGTCTTGCTGTAATGCGCTAATATCATCCACAGTGCTTATCTTTCTGAAAATCTTGAGGTCATCAGCATAAAGTAGAAAGTCCGACGAAATTTTTGGTTTGGACATTTTTGTCGTTTACAAATATGCTAAACAGCACTGGCCCCAGATGGGAACCTTGTGGAACCCCGGACGACACATAGCCATTGACTTGCACCTGCAGGGATCTCCCAGTCAAGTACGAGTTGAACCAACTCAATACGTTTCCTGCCACTCCGTAGCTCTCCATCTTTTCTATTAAGAGCTCATGATCCACCATGTCGACGGCTTTGCTGAAGTCCGTGTAGATAGTGTGAACTGTTTCACCCTTGTCCAACGCTCTCAGTACGTAGTCGACATACAGGTAAAGGTTTGTAGCCGTAGACCTGCCGCCAAAGAACTCATGTTGCTTGGTCGAGATCGTATTCTTGAAGGCGAAATTCACCTGCGGCAAAACTAGTTTCTCAAACAACTTAGCCATAGCCGGCTGTATGCATATTGGCCTGTAGTTGGATACCTCAGATCTCGACCCTGCCTTGTAAATTGGACAAATATACGAGCGTTTCCACGGCGACGGAAAAATACCCATCTCCAGTGATTTACTAAAGATGTGGGTTATCGGTTCGGCCAGTCCGACTGCACAGCTCTTCAGTAATATGTTTGGTATTCCATCTGGTCCGGCTCCCTTCTTTCCATCTAGTTTGCACATTTGCTCGTACACTTCATCGAAGCGGATGGTGAGTTCCGATAGTTTCACGTCGTAACTAGTCAATGTTTCCGCAGCTTGCGCTGTGGGCATTGGTTCCTTATTGTCAATAAGTTTCCTCGCATAGATGCTACCAAAGAACGACGCAAAAAGATTGCTCACTTCCCCACCCGTCGTAGCAACACTATCTTTCCACGACACAGCGGATGGAATATCCATAATGTTCCGTCTCCTGCTTTTGATGAATTTTCAGAACTGACTCGTGTCTACCCGTACAAGCTCCATCCTGGACGTGTATGCGCTGTAACACCCTTTGCCGATTCTTTTGCATTCCGATCGCAACCGACGAAAGACATTGTAGGCGTAACTGGTTTTTAAACTTTTGTATGTTGCATGCGCATCCTTTTTCTGGTGTATTTTCCCTATCAGCTCCCTAGAAAACCAGCATGGATAATTGCTTTTCCTGTTCGTATGGACAGGAACAAATTGCACAATTCCATCGTTAATTCTATCGTATAGCCAGTTTACCTTGTCATCCAGTGATACTAATTTATACAGTTCAATCCAGTTAATCCTCAAAAAGAAGTAATTCAATCCCCAGTAGTCCGCCTTCTTGAATGCATAGGTCGGTGCCACGTTCGTTTTTAGGTTGGCCTTAATTTCAGCACGTATACTTATAGCCGGGTGGTGCTTATCTTCATCAATAATAGCCTCGGCACTGTCCACATATATTTCAATGCTGCTAAAGCATAAATCAAGCGTACGATCATTTATATTACGAATTTGATTATATAACTGAAATTAATCGATAATCCTTCTCTTATAATGGTATGTATATATGTCAAAAATGGGTTGAATCGGGCCATATACTTAGCCCTTACCCCGATATACTTAATATAAAGATTTTTGAACTTCAGGGTCACTTTGTACCGCATATATCGGCTAACATCTGAATTATCTCAATGAAAATAAGAGTGTGTTTTACTCATAACATTGTATCTTTTTGCCTAAAATAGATAAATTTGGGCGAAAACTTGGCCTAGCCGCTATATAAATAATATCATAATTTTCGAAAATCCGGCAGACTTTACTCTATATGATTGGGTTTTATTGGTCTTATAGTATTTCAATGGCTTTGATTCTTGCAAAAGTACATATAAAATGCTCGGTTGCACCCTACCTTAGCCCTTCCTTACTTGTTGTTAATGTTATTTTTAAGATTTAAAGGAGATGTAGTTGCTAATTTTGCTTCGGCGTCTGCTAGTGTGTTTCCTTGTATGCCGATGTGACAGTATTCATGAGAGTTTAATTTTTCCTATATTGGCGGTATGTATATCTCTGATTTGGCAAATCGTTTCAGTGGCAAGTGTGAAGGATGGCTGTTGCTTCTGCTGTAAATACTGAGGCAAAAGATGCTAGTATAGCAGACATAATTGTTGCATAGTTATTAACAACGCTGCTTAGAACCATCAGTGTAGAGAATTAGTGTAATTGCTTAAAATTTCCGAAAAGAGTTGTAAATAAACGTTAGGTGATGTGCTTTCTTTTTTATATGTATATGACCAAGTCCAAAATCACGGAAGATTGGGTTAGATTCCATGGAGCAGCACGAAAGCGGTCCACTGCTAGGATGGTAACAGGATCACCCATTTCTTTTGCCGCATCGAATAGTTTTTGTAAGGCTGGAGCTTTTAAGGGCTTACGCTTTATGTTTAAAATATATTTTTGAGGGCATCTTTGATAGGTGATCCTTCTGCGAAGTTTAGTTTAGTAGACATGTCTTTTGTGATGAAGAGTAACCTGTCTTCTAAGGTAGGTAAACCAGCTTTAGCTGTAGTCCGGATAGCTCCAAAGGGCAGTCGGGCTGCATTGTGGTATTTAGATGTAATTTTTGCCCAATTTCGTTTAGAAGTCTTACTAGTTATTGGGAATCCATAATAAATTTTTCGTCCCGTCTACTAGGCGCAGGTCCCTGTCTGGCCTCAAGAACTTAACACTCGGTGGCAGAGAGATAATAGAGATGACCAATATGACATTAGGCTGGATTTCATGTTGCGGTGGAAGCAGAATGTTGACCTCATGGTCAAAGACACTGATGGTGTGCAATCGGCTTGCTGATAAATCCCGGGGGTGTAAACCAAGGATTATCAGGTAATTGTACACCATGGTAGTGCCACCAATTATCACTTATAGAGCGGTGGGTTGGGCTCCGAAAGCATCGTATACGTCAATAAGACTTCAACTATCGAAGCTGCAAAGACTCGCCTGCGTCTGCATGTCGGAAGCTATGCGCACATGTCCGAAAGAGTCTGCTGGAACTCACCCCTTTACACCTAGTAATTTGTCAAGTCGCCAAACACACTGTGCTCCAAATGACAGCAGAGGGTTCTGACAAAGGTAAGGTAATGTCTTCCCAACGTATGTAAGAGCTAAGTAGCGTTATTTAACATGGGCGTCATACCACTGGCTCTTCTTCCTAGGGATAGCATTACCAAAAAGGTGAACTTCACTAGAAGGTTTGAGATTACCCTCATCAGCAAGGCCGAATGGAGCGACTCGGCTCTAGAGCTTCTGCTTAGGGACAGTACATTCAGGCTGTACACCTACGGCTCGAAAACGTCGGAAGGAATTGGCACAGGGGTCGCAGTACCACGTGAGAAACTGTCCATACCTATGGGTAGGTTTCCGAGCATATTCCAAGGTATTAAGGTCGGTGCGTAGAGTTAAACCTCCAACGCAACTATCGCAATGAATGATAGCTATACTAAGCGATAGCCAAGCGGCACTCAAAACGATATCTTCGTACGAGATAAAATCACTATTGGTACAGGAGTGTATAGAACGACTGAATAGTCTTTCAGAATGTAGCCAAGTGCACCTTATTTGGGTGACAGGTCAAAGTATAGCCGGGAATGAACTGGCTGATGAGCTTGCCCGCTCTGCAGCATCCACCAACATGGTAGGAGCGGAACCTTTCATAGCGGTTGGTCCCCACACCGTAAAGGAACTGCTCCGTAATGATGAAACAATGGGTAGGAAGAGGCATTCGCAACAACTCCCGTGCATGCGCCATGCAAAGTTGCTAATGAATGATTACAACCTCAAAAGGTTTAAATATGTAATCAATCTCCCAAGGAAAAAATTCAGGCTACTGGTCGCCTTCTTAAGAAACACTTATTTAACATGGGCCTAGCTTCTTGTGCAAATTGCCCGTTCTGAGACTTGAAGTCTGAAACACCAGAACACCTGTTAATGACTGCACCGCAGTTTGTAGGCGTAAGTTTAAGGCCCTTGGATCCATGTTTCCAAATAGGGATCACATTGCCTCAATAGCACCTAGCAGTATATTGGAACTCATCAATTTGCTGGGGCTAGTTGAGACATTGTGAATTAGAGGAGGGCACAGTAGACCCTAAGTCGCTACTTATCTAATCTATTTTATTTTGATACAAAATTGTGTGATATACAGCTTTGTTTATCACATCAAAATAGATTAAATATTATTAAATGTCCCTATGGTCATTCCATGTATACTTATGATTAAATATTTAGCCTAGAATTTTAAGACTATTTACATTATTTATATTACTGCTATTAAAACTTAATATACAGGAGTGTTGTGAAATCTAAGATCGAATCGCTTAGCGGTCAGAATTGCAAACCAATTATGATTTTCAATGGTGTCACAGAATCTGATTGGATTTTCGTCTTTTCGAACATACGCAAAACCAATATTCGAACCAGCTGTTTACTAATGTGACAAAACTTGCAAATAAATACATTTGGAAGCAATCCCTTTAAAGTTTTTAATAAGTTCCGAATTGAAGGAAGATTTTAAGAGATAACATTTATTGAATGAATAAAGACGCATTTGGATGTTAAATTACGTTTTGTAAAACTAATATCTTTAAATATCCGGATTTTTTTTTCAAAAACTCAATAATTAACACATTTCGCGTTTTATGCTTATGTTTTTCCCTATAGAAATAAAGATAAATTAATTCGAAATAATAAAATAACTTGATTTCTTAACTTACATTTTAAATCTGTGAGCGACTATCTTCTTGCTTGGTTTCTGATAGCAAAACCGATAAAATTGGTTTCCATGACACTCAAAACCGATACAAATTCTGTTTCGAATTTCAAACCAATAATATCTGAATTCATGACACCTACTACCTTTTTTGATCGGTTTCAATTCTGATTCCGACTACTATCAGTTTCCACAACACCCCTGATAATGTTATTACATTCAAGTTTATTACACATGTGTCGATTCTACCCCAACTTTCATGTACTACATATCGTCACCTGAAATGCAAAATAACGTATCATCAAAAAATTCGAAATTGGGTATCTTATTGATTACGATTCACTACTTCAAAGTATAGACATGATATTAAATTTGTCCAACATTTTCAGGTTCTGCGCTCATATATGAACCAGCTTTAACCAACATTAAAACTTTTTTTCACTCTTGTTCCTTTTTATTTCGTGTTTCATTCACGCCATTATAAATTTTCTAAAATATTACGTTATTTTGCATTTTAGGTGAAGGTATAGTGGTTTACGTTTTTTTAACAAACCTTATGTTTCAGTCAGTATAAGAGTTAAACAAGGTCTGTCCCAAAGGAAACAACTTTTTTAATATAACTGTTTCTGGTGGCGCCACCTATTGGTTGGTATATGAAATAAAAAGCTTGATCTTTTGTTGACATTGCGTAAACATTTTAAGACAATTGGATAACTATAATCGATGTTATCGATCAAAAAGTGACAGCAACTTTTGGTCATCGGTCGTAAAATGCATTTTGAACAAAGAGCAAATATTAAATTTTGTTTTAAACTTGGGAAAACGTTTACTGAAACATTTCAAATGTTGAAAAAAGTTTATGGTGATCAGTGCCTATTCCGTAGTAATGTGCATGAGTGGTTTATGCGATTCCAAGAAGGTCGTGAGGACCTATGTGACGATCAGAAGTCGGACCAAAAAAAAGTCGTCTTCAGAAGTCAAAAATAAAGATAATGCTTATTTGTTTTTACGATTCCGAGGGTATTGTAAACCGAGAGTTCGTCCCACCTGGCCAAACGATTAATGCTGTGTTTTACCTTGGTATTATGAAGCGTCTTTGCATGAAAATGTGCCGTGTCATCGGTCGACGCTTGTCACTGATGTTTTGACAAAAAAACTCCATATTAACCATTAATAACTCACCCTACTCACTGGATCTGGCACCCTGTGATTTTTACCTATTTGGAAAACTTCATTTGCCCATGAAAGGACACTGGTTTCAGGACATTTTACCTATCCAAAAGGCGACGACCGATATTCTCAAGAGCATATCGAAAAATTATCTTAAACACTCATTTGAAATGCTAATTGACCGGGCTAAACGCTGTACCGAAGCACAAGGAAACTACTTTGAATAAAAAAATATAACTTGGAAAAATATTAATTTTTTGTTGTTTTTTTGACAGTCCTGTTTCTGTTGCGACAGACCTTGTATATAGTATATTTATTTATAAAATTGCTTGGATTCCGATCTTCGGGTTGAAGTTTTACATCATAAAGTACTTTCTTCAAAGAAAGTCGTGTTAGTTACACTATTTATAACTCAAGAACGGCTGAACCAATTTGAACGAAAAATGGTGGGAACGTAGCTTAGAACCAGGACAAGGACATAGGATAATTTTTCTCTTTTTATGTTTAAATTTGTTCAAAATTCATGAAAGAAACATTTGAAAATTCTAGTACTTAAAAAAACAACAAAAGATAGAAATAAGAAAAAAATAACAACACAGCTAATGCAGAAGAACTCTATACCATGTGCATTCCCAAAGGCTGATGTAACAACTTTGCCAGCCGACTTTTTTTTTTTGTCAGTTTGACATCAGTTTTTATTTCTATGAAAATTTCGAAGAGGCAACACATTCCATTTACACATATACCGACGGCAGTTTAATTTCGGTAATATTGAATTTAGTAGAGCGAGTATTAAGACGGTTGTGTTCAATTATAAAAATAAAGTACATTTTCAAAATAATTTAATACGTTTTTCCAAACAATTAATATTAATACTATGTTCGGACCGACATTGAAAACATGTTTTCGTGGGAAAAACTGGTTTTCGCTCGAAAACTTATGTTTTCGTCCATGTAAAATCTGTCAAACGAAAACACAGTTTTCGCTGAAAACTACTTGAAAACTTACATTCCACTCATTATAATCGGTGCCTGCTCTAGTTTAATCGAGTTTTTGGAAGACATATTTTGCCGGCCCTAAATTGTCACTTAATTTTTGTTTACATTCCATATACAAATACAGCTGCTCACTTTTAAGGGGATTCTCTTGTTCTTGCAAAACCCTTGCACAGTGCACCAATTGCAGAATTTTCTTCTTGGCACAACAAACACACGCAAAAATTTATTTGCAATGGCTGTGAAATATGTCAGACCAAAACCCATGTTTATTTTCGTGCCGTCATATATCACTAGATTCGCAATGGGTGCTTTCTTGGCCTTGCATATTTCGGCATAGGATTTTTGCATTTTGTGTCATCTTGAAAGAGCAAGAGAATCCCCGTATTGATAGTTGTCAGTGAAAACTCATCGAAAACACACATTGTCGGTCCGAACGACTTACATTCCACAACATACAAATGTGTTTTCAGAAAAATTATACAAAATTGATTGGTGAATGAGCAAAGTCTTAAATTTATTTATAAAAATAAATTTATTATTTTAATTGGTATATACAATATATGCTACAATACAACATAGATTCCGAAAATATAAATTATTATTTTTTCAAAAAATACATTTGTAGAAAGAAATATATGTCTCCTTTTTTTATTTTTCACATATTTTTTTGTTTTTCATCCATATAAAAATTTAAACAGTTTAAGAGCTCAAAACATGCGCTACATCAGCTCGAACAAACCTACCCAACGCCTTTTCGCAAATGATTACAGATTTGGCGACGGCAATGGCAATAGATTTGACAGTTAGTATGCAGTAAACTTCAGCCTGTCGAGATGCCCGTAATAGGCGTGTTTTTTGACCATCACAAGCTACTTAGCTTATTTCATATTTTCGCTTAAAAACGATGTGTGTTGGCAATGCGGTCGGGAACAATCAGCTGATATTCAATTTGTTTCAAAATGTCTGATGTGGAGAAAAGGTCAGTTTGAATTCTTCAAATTGTAACGGAATATTAAATTACTATATAAATATATTTATTTTGTTGGTTTGATGATATTAATACAAAAAAAATATAACAAATGTTTATATTTGTATTAATTTTAATCCAAACAAAAGACAAAATTTTGTAATTTGTGTTATGTTAACATTTTCATCTGTCAAAATGACCTTTATTGTTATTGCCAACTACTTTTTATTGGAAAGATCATAGCTATTGTGAATGAAAAAAAGCGATGAACTGGCTATGTCTCTAGTTCAATATGCAAGCTATGATAGCTTATGATAAGCCAAACTAACTAATAATAAACTAATAGCTTAATTTGCTGGTCAAATAAAACATGCAGTCCACTAGGCTGACTGTCAATTGGACTCGGTTGATTTTCCTGGTGCACAGCCCAAATTCAGCAGTATTTTTCCCCTAAAAAGCAATGCTTTATTAATATACGAAATGATTTTTGATTAAATTTGTTTAAACTAACACAAGTTACTTTACCCTTTCATTAAATAATAGTTATAATCTAACTAATAGAAATCATATAGATGGTATTAGTAGTATTATCTATGTATCAGCCACAGTAAAGCGTGGACGGGCCCTTTAGTTCATTATAAAGCAAAAAACAATCACTTTAAAGCATAAGCACATAAAACAGCGGCAACTGGATATATATGTACATATACATATGTATATATACTTTTTTTTAGTCTCGAAAACTCTATTTGTACATACCCATCTTATCGCCGAAATCGGGGGGTAATATTCTAAATCCCAATCTAAAATTAACTTAAATTTACTATTTTCAAATCCACAATACAAAATTGTCAGTTTGACATCAGTGAACTAATAACGCATACGCTTTCAGAATTTCCGGTGTAAGATCGACCAAGATAGATAAGGTAAAACGAATTATTTGTTAGATTTTGCTTATCTATCAGTTGCCTTATGTGAATGAAAATAATTGAACAAAATTTAAATACTGCCCTGCCGACTTGATGGCACTATTGTTCCTCTGACAGTAAGTAATTAGTTATATGGAAATACATATGACTAAATGCTGTGGTGATGGTGGGACTTTTAAAGAAGCCATGTTGGCTGCCTAGGCTCAGATAGTGTATGAAGGTCGAGACTTCTGCGGCCGCTCATTAACTATGCATAACTAATATGGTTGCATGAATTTAGTGAAACGCTGACGAAGATGCTTCAGATTTGTCGAAACATTTTACTCCATACGATAACAGGATGTGTGCCCTTGTCTCCCATTGGGTCGATTGATCGTCTGTTTCTTGTTCTATGTTCGGACCGACATTGAAAACACATTTGTATGTTGTGGAATTTAAGTCGTTCAGACCGACAATGGGTGTTTTCGACAACTATCAAAAGCGGTATTCTCTTGCAAGATTGCACGATGACACAAAATGCAAAAATCATATACCGAAATATGCAAGGCAATTGCATAATCTAGTGATATATGACGGCAGGAAAATAAACATGGGTTTTGGTCTGAAATATTTTACAGCCATTGCAAATAATATTCTGCATGTGTTTGTTGTTGTGCCATTGCAACAAAGGGAAAATTCTGCAATTTCTACACGGTGCAAGGTTTTGCAAGAGCAAGAGAATCCCCCTAATATGAGAATGTCAAGCGACAGCTATGTTTTTACATGGAATGTAAACAAATGTCAAGTGACAATTTAGGGCCGGCAAAACATGTCTTCCAAAAACATGGATTAAACTAGAGCAGGCACCGATTATAATGAGTGGAATGTAAGTTTTCAGGTAGTTTTCAGCGAAAACTGTGTTTTCGTTTGACAGATTTTACATGGACGAAACACACAAGTTTTCGTGCGAAACCAGTTTTTCCCACGAAAACATGTTTTCGTTGTTGGTCCGAACATAGTATTGGTCGTTAGCATGGATCATGACTCATCGCCAGTAATACGTTTTATGTCATCCTGGTAATCGGAAAGCATTGTTACACAGACGTTTACGCGAAGTGCTTGTTTTCCAAAAATATTGAGTGTTTTTGGAACCAATCGTGCTTTGACTTTTCTTATCCGAAATGATATTTCAAAAAGGTTTCAATGAACTTTCTGATATTCTAACGATGCCAGTAAGATCTCTGACTGTTAATCGTCGACTCTCAAGCTCCAATTCCTTTATTCTATTTACCACAGTCATACCGAGTTAAAAAGTCTTAATGTTGTTTGCTCTTAATGAAGCCAGCATTGAATCTTACCACCCTCTAAGTAACCGCAAAAACAACAACGTCCTTTTCTCTGTCCGTCAAAGGGAGCGATGTGAATTATCGGCTAAACTAGCTTCCGCAGTTTTTCAGGGTAGTAGAGTCATGACAATCGTCGAATTGAATTTCAACGCAGCTCTCATGTTTTTTCTAGTTGGAGAGGAATTTAACAGTAGTCCATAACTTGTTCTTCCTCTCGGAGATTTTGTAAAACTTTGGGTGCTCTATCCATTTTGCCCGTTTTTGCTTATCTATCAGTTGCCGAATCTCCAAATTGGGATCCCGCATGCGATGATCACTAGGGTAACGTGGCGCAAGGTCTCGCGCTCATTTCCTGAAAAAGCTGATTCGATTTTGAAATTGGGCCTGAGAAGTAAAATGCGAGATCTTAATTCGAAAGTCATTGTTGAGGGCAGTTGTTACAGGAAAAGAGCATATTCCGAATTAATTTGTACCAGTGTTTCCCTTGTGGGCGCTGCAGGTGTCAAGGAGGGCGGTAAGAGACCCAGAAAGAAAATGGGGGCGTTGTGTAGAGGCCTGGGGGGTTATTTGTAATTTTATTTAGCTAGGAGGCCTCTTCGACAACTACTACATGAGCTCTCGACTCTCAACAACAACTTGTGAACGTCAACTAATATGAATTAAAAGATTGCTCAAACTCGGTTCTATAATATATTCTCTCCGCGTAGTTCATATATTTGTCCTATTTTATTGAATATAAAAAAAATGAAAATCATGTCAATCGGTCGCTCCGTTTCATAACGGGGCTTCTCGACAGGATAGAACTTATAGAATACTAACTGTCAAACGTATTGCTATTGCCATTGCAAAATCTGTATGTGGGCATTTGCTATCATAATATAATCATTTGCGCAAAGATGTAGGGTAGGTAGGTTCGAGCTGATGTAGCGCATGCTTTGAGCTCTTAAAAAATTTATTTTATCATTTGCGAAATGCCGTCGGGTAGGTAGCTGATGTAGCTTTTGAACTCCTTAAATCTTTTATTAAAAAATAAAAAAAAGGATCTTTATCCTTTCTTACAAATGAATTTCTGGGGAAAATAAAAAAAGGATAAAGGATAAAGATCCTTTTTTTTACAAATGTATTTCTGGGAAAAATAAGATAATACGAAAAGGAGAAAGATCCTTTTTTTACAAATGTATTTCTGGGAAAAGTAAGATAATACGAAAAGGAGAAAGATCCTTATAATAATTATAATAATTGTGCTTACGCATTCCCATATAAACAATGTAATATTTATTTTATATTCATTTGTGGTTTTGCGCGCAATAGATGAGAATTACTTGCACCTCCTTTACACTGCTCGCGAAGTTAAACGTCGGAAGTAAAAAAGAAGAGACGGCAATACTGTGTGGAATACATTAAATTCGGATTCATTGAAAATCCCACAAACCCATCCTCGCCTTTGTGTCTTCTATGTCTAAACACATTTTCGAATGAAGCAATGAAGCCTTCAAGACTGCAAGATCATTTGAATAAAATGCATCCAGATAAGAGAGACAAGAATGTGAGAAGCATAATACTCAGCCAAGTGTAGCAAAACTATTTTCGGCGGCTGCCAAGCAAGATGACGATGGACTTCAAGCTTCGTACAATATCTCTTTGTTAATTGCTCAAAAAGGCAAACCACATAACATCGGAGAAGAGTTAATATCGCCAGCAATAAATGAAGTAATAACTACCGTGCTTCATAAACCGGCCGCAGATATTATCCGAAAAATTCCTTTGAGTAATAATTCTGTGCAAAGACGAATTGATGAAATGGCTGAAAACATTGAAGAATCATTGTGCGATCACCTGAGGACAAGCCAATTCTCAATTCAGCTCGATGAGTCCACTTTACCAACTAATGAAGCATTGTTGTTGTCTTACGTGAGGTTTATTGAAGATGAGGAAATATGTGAAGAACTATTATTTGCTAGAAATTTAGAGACCGATACAAAAGGCGAAACCATATTCAATATATTGGAAAAGTTTTGCGATGAGAAAGAAATTCCTTGGAAAAATATTATTTCAATTGCTACGGATGGCGCTCCGGCTATGATAGGGTGCCATAAAGGTTTAATAGCGCACTTAAAAAATAAAATTCCAGATGTCCTTGAGGTACATTGCGTTATTCATAGACAACATTTAGTTGCTAGAAACTTAAATGAAAAACTATTTCAATCACTGCAATATGTCATCAAAGCAGTCAATAAAATCCGCAACAGCTCTTTGAATGATAGATTATTTCATCAGCTTTGTGTTACTAATGACGAGGATTTCAATCGTTTGTTGTTACATACTGAAGTTCGTTGGCTATCAAGAGGCAATTGTCTGACTCGATTCTACAACCTGTTTGACTCTGTTATAGAGTTCTTGGGAACTAAAGATACAGAATTTCAAGACAAGCTCATAACATCAAAGAATGATATAGCTTACATGACAGACCTGTATAAATTGTTCAACGACATGAATCTCCAACTGTAAGGCGATAAACTAAATTTAATTAAAACAAGTAAGGAAGGGCTAAGTTTGGGTGTCACCGAACATTTTATACTCTCGCATGATAAAGTGATAATCGGGATTTCATTATCCGTTATTTACATATTTTTTTATTTTGCTGTAAAATTAATTAGATTAGATTAATTTGTGTACTTTGAGTATTAAATAGTATTTTCATTTATTTTAACTGTATTGAGGACTATGTAAAAAAACAAAAACAATCGTTTTTCAAAGTTAATGCACATTTTATTTCTTACATGAATAAGATTGTACAGGTTTGAATTAGAAGTAATAAATATTATATATATTAAAATTTTTAAATGTTATATTTTTAAATTCTAAAGATGTGTTTTTACAAATAACAAAATGTAGCCTACGTACATTTCATTTTTTCTATCATCATTGGTTCCTAATGTATATATTATACAGAGAAGGCATCAGAAGGAATTCAAAATATATATTGGATTAAGGCGAGGTTGTAAACCGATTTCACCCATATTTCGTACATGTCAATAGGGTGTTAAGAAAATATTATATATCGAATTTCATTGAAATCGGTCGAGTAGTTCCTGAGATAAAGTTTTTGGTCCATAAGTGGGCGACGCCACGCCCATTTTCAATTTAAAAAAAAAGCCTAGGTGCAGCTTCCTTCTGCTATTTCTTCCGTAAAATTTAGTGTTTTTTTGATGTTTTTTGTTAGTCGGTTAACGCACTTTTAGTGATTTTCAACATAACCTTTGTATGGGAGGTGGGCGTGGTTATTATCCGATTTCTTCCATTTTTGAACTGTATATGGAAATGCTTGAAGGAAATGACTCTATAGAGTTTGGTTGACATAGCTATAGTAGTTTCTGAGATATGTACAAAAAACTTAGTAGGGGCCGGAGCCACGCCCACTTTTCCAAAAAAAATTACGACTAAATATGCCCCTCCCTAATGCGATCCTTTGTGCCAAATTCCACTTTAATATCTTTATTTATGGCTTAGTTATGACACTTTAAAGGGTTTTCGGTTTTCGCCATTTTTTGGGCGTGGCAGTGGGCCGATTTTACCCATCTTCGAACTTAATCTTCTTTTGAAGCCAAGAAATACGTGTACCAAGTTTCATCACAATATTTACTCAAGTTACAGCTTGCACGGACGGACGGACGGACAGACAGACATCCGGATTTAAACTCTACTCGTCACCCTGATCACTTTGGTATATATAACCCTATATCTGACTCTTTTAGTTTTAGGACTTACAAACAACCATTATGTGAACAAAACTATAATACTCTCTTCAGCAACTTTGTTGCGAGAGTATAACAAAAAACGTTGTTGCTGCTTTCGCAGCCAATGCTTCTACACAAAAATAAACTGGGCAGAAATGGGTTTCACAATATTCCAAATTTATCAGTATCATGCAGTAACGACGAATTGTTTGCCTACTGCCAACATTTGAACTTGGAAATACCAGACTGGGTGTTGGATTCGTTTTCAAATGTCAACACAGCAATGTCACCTCAGCTGGAAGAAGAACTTATAGAATTGACAACAAACGAGGAAAAAAAATCAAGTTTAAAAATGGTTACCAAGAATTTTTTCTACAAAAACTGATCTCGCAATTGTACCCTGGATTGTGGTCAATCGTTCAACGGTTCTTGATAGCATTCCCATCGTCATATTTGTGTGAACGTGGATTTAGTGCTGTGACAACACTGCTTACTAAAAATAGAAATCGTTTGCTTGTTACCGAACGTGGCGACTTGCGACTGTTCTTGAGTAAATTTGAACCTGATATTAACAAACTTATTAAACAGCATCAGATTCATCCTTCACATTGTTTTTTATATATGGATCGATTATTTTACTTTTATTTTTAATAAAAGATTCTCTGTTTTAATACTATAAAGTTGTGTTTCAATAATCATTCTTATTAGTTAACTTGAGACCTAAGCGCCGTTGTATGTTACCTACTGCGCTCAGGTTTCAAGTTGCTAGTTATAGTAAAAGTTTCGTTTAGAATTCTCCCTTAATATACATACATGTATAGGTCACAATAATTAATTTGAAGTTATAGTGGTTTTTAAATAGGTGAAAAAATGGAGGCGCTAAAAAAATATTTATTCTCAAAGTGGGCGGTAGACAAAATAAGTTTGGGAACTACTGATTTATACGAAAGCTCTGGCTTTGATAGGGCAACATAAACGTATTCCAGTGAGTTATGAGTTCAACTCACCAATAAAACTTTCTGTTTAAGGGGCTATACCAGTGTGACATAAAAAATTAGGCGATTTTCGTGATTTTTTTTGAGAGAAAGTACGCCATTGAACAATTCGATCTTCTTTGAACGTAATAAAATATATTTTCAGCTATATTTTAAGATTTTTTTTTTTACAAAAATGTTGAAAAATAACGGAGTTGTGGGCTGTCTTCGGAGGGGCCAAACAAAAGAGTGCCCCAACTGCTGGCATGATTCCGACCGAATGAGTAGCTGAAACAAAAAACAAAAAAATTTGAAAAGTTCATTAAACTTAAAGATATTTCCTATTATATATGTTTGCATCTCCGAGCGGTCGCTCTTTACAACGCTGCCATCCAAAAACTATTCAAAATACCTGACCTTCCCGATTTCATAGGATATTTATGGAAATATAAGCTATCGAAAAAGCAAATACATATTTTTTTTTTTGAAAGTGTCACTCTGGTATAGCTCCTTTTTCACCTTTTTTAATTCAAATGCCTGGTCTCTTTTCTCGGCATTTTTGGGTTCATTTAAAAAATTACGTTTACGCGGGTTCAATAAGTAAACGTAAAAAAACTACTGTATAGATGTGGGGAGAGAAGCGGGAGTGTGTTACTTTAATCCGCTAAACCTAGCCTACTCCCAACACGGAACCACCTGATTAAGTATTACTTCGTGGGAGTGATAAGACATTAGTCTCCTCTATCGCATGCACTAACGGACGCATACTCCGCTCTATATGTCTCAGTTTTGTCATTTTCGCTGGCAGCTTTCTAGTTCTCAGTGGTCTGACACATAAGAGTTTCCACCGTAAAACTATCATCGAGTGTAGTTTTCTTTGTACTTAAAAAGCGAGAACAATTAAAGAATACATGTTCAAAGTCTTCAAACCACTTTGAACACTTCGGACAACTCGGATTAATGGCGTGCTGGAATCTTCATCGTGCGTTTTGTATATGTTAGATATCGTTAAGATTGCTCGCGAACTGGGACCACTTTTCTAAATGAAGTGGTTTTACGTCCCAGTCTGCCCCATCTAGCCATAACTCTTGTATCAGCATTTTGGCTTTTATCATAATTGGCGAAAGCTATCCCGGTAGTCGAAAACTTTTGCCACAGAGGATAGAATTTGGCGTTTTGTAATGGCAGATATTGATACCGTAGTGTATGAAATATATCCAGATATCGCATTCCATTAAATCCCAAGAAATTTTTTTTGTACTTTCTTTTTCGAATTTAATGATATTTTTATCCAACAGATTTTCTTTACCTATGTCCTTTAAAATATTAGGGTGTTTCGCCGTCATCTGAAGGGGTCAGTAGGGTAATCTTTTTTCAAATTTGTTTTTTTTTTTGTTTGTTTGCATGTTCTGCTTCCTTATACCCTTAGAATTAATGTAGAAACTCACTTTACCATTGGAAGATTTCGAGAACGGCCCAAAAATAATAATACCGCTCGAAGTTCAAAGCGTTCGGAGTGCAAACTTAAAACTTTAAACGCGTTTTTTTCAACACTTTTTTAAACCAGCGGACATGATTCCGGCCGAACTACTCAACCGATTTGCTTAATTTATTTTTCAATGTTCACTAGATTCATACTTTTTTTTATAATTTATTGAGAATGTGGTGACAGAATTTATGTAAAAAACATAGGGAAAAATTAAAAAAAACGTTAATGACTTTTTTTTATTTATCTTTTAGAATAAACTGGGTTTTTGTGTTTCAGATGATTCAAACATGAGAAATCGTGAAAAAACGCATCTCATTCACCCAGCCATTTCTCCGACAGTTGTCATCAAAAAATTACGAAAAAATTTGTTTATACACTCCACGATATACCTCATGATATGTAAAAAAAGTTCTATTGTAGAATAAAAATTTCTGTGAAAAAAACAGACCAGATTATCCTACTGACCCCTTAACGGCAATTTAATAATTTAGTTAAACAAACTGTTAATAGCAGCGTATCAGTGTGGCGGAACGACAATCGAAAAAGCGACTTGCAGATTCAACGTACAAACGTAAAAAACTGCTGTGTAGATATGACGATATATTTTACTGTTTTGTTTCCACGGTTAAACTACTACCTAGTGCTGTTTCTAACTTTTCCCTTATGTTTGGAAACCGAGGACAATGGAAAAATACGTGTTTACAGTCTTCTATTGACTCCATATACATCGAACAATACGGACTAACGTCATTTTGAAATTTGTATAGATAGCCTCTGAAACACCCATGCCCGCTTAATATTTGGGTCAGGTGGAAATCCAGGTCCCCATGTTGCCTAATACATGTACGGATGTCAGGTATAAGTCTGCAGGTTCAACGTCCTTTGGTTGAAATTTGCCACCGTTGCTGCCATATAATTATGATCTTTCTCTCCTCTCTCTTTTTGATTTCTGTAATTGGGGGATGGAGTCATGTGTAGAAGTTCACGCAAGTGAGGAAAGTTCTCTGATCGCCATTCACTTGCGAGTGGCCAGAAACGATTCCTTTACATATGACTCAAGCAGCTCACGACTTCCGGTCTCTGATCAAGTATCCTCTGGGTAGCCTAAGAACATCCGTTTGAAGGCGAGCTAAAGTGAGAAGGCGAAATATCCCCTACTTAGGGTTGTGCGCTGAGTTTGGGACCCGCCACGTAAGAAAACACACCAATGAAAACCAACAATCAGCCTCGGATGAGAGACCCCCCTTTTGATGACGACCATGGCAAGCGAAATAAGGACTACGAATTGAGGGCATCCACCTGGAATGTCCGGTCCTTTAATTGGGAAGGTGCCGCTGCCCAGCTGGTTGATGTCCTCGTGAAAATAAAGGCTGACATCACCGCCGTCCAAGAAATGCGATGGACGGGACAAGGACAGATACGAGTAGGTCCTTGTGCCATTTACTACAGTGGCCATATAAAGGAGCGCAAGTTTGGTGTTAGATTCGTGGTGGGAGAGAGACTCCGTCGCCGAGTACTATTATTCACTCCTATGAATGAACGTCTAGCCACAATCCGCATCAAAGCGATGTTCTTTAACATATCGCTGATTTGCGCCCACGCCCCAACGGAAGAGAAGGACGATGTGACCAAAGATGCCTTTTATGAGTGCTTGGAGCGCACTTATGAGAGATGCCCTCGCCACGATGTCAAAATCGTGCTTGGCGACTTCAACGCCAGGGTAGACAAAGAAGGTATCTTTGGCACTACGGTCGGTAAATTCAGCCTCCACGATGAAACATCCCCAAATGGGTTGAGGCTGATCGACTTCGCCGGGGCCCGAAATATGGTTATCTGTAGTACTAGATTCCAGCATAAGAAGATACATCAAGCTACCTGGCTGTCTCCGGATCGAAAAACCACCAACCAGATCGATCATGTTGTGATAGACGGAAGACACGTCTCCAGTGTTTTAGATGTGCGTGCGCTCCGAGGTCCTAACATCGACTCGGACCACTGTGCAGCAAAAAACGCACGCCAACAAACACAAGGAAGGTTCGACGTCGAGAAGCTGCAATCACAACGGACAGCCAAACGATTTTCAACTCGGTATAAGGGAACTGTGGGGCGGCATTTCAAACTCCTTACGTACAGCTGCAACCGAAACCATTGGTTTTCGGAAAGTGTAAAAAAACAGCTGGTACGACGAGGAGTGCCGTGTCGCAGCGGAGAGAAAACAGGATGTCTACCTCGCAACGTTACGATCGACCACAACACGTGCGGGATGGGATAGATACCGAGAGTTGAAGATTGAAGCAAGACGCATTTGTAGACAGAAAAAGAAAGAGGCCGAAATGCGTGAGTACGAAGAGCTTGATAAGCTGGCCGACAGGGGTAATGCTCGAAAATTCTACGAAAAGATGCGGCGGCTTACAGAAAGTTTCAAGACCGGAGCATACTCTTGTAGAACTCCTAAAGGTGATCTAGTCACCGATGCCCAAAGCATACTTAAATTATGGAGGGAACACTTCTCCAGCCTGCTGAATGGCAGTGAACGTGCAACGCCAAGAGGAGGCGAACCCGATTCCCCAATCGATGACGAAGGAGCAGACGTTCCATTGCCCGACCATGAAGAGGTTCGAATAGCAATTGCCCGCCTGAAGAACAACAAAGCGGCAGGGGCCGACGGATTGCCGGCCGAGCTATTCAAACACGGCGGCGAAGAACTGGTAAGGAGCATGCATCAGCTTCTTTGTAAAATATGGTCGGACGAAAGCATGCCCAACGATCGGAATTTAAGTGTGCTATGCCCAATCCATAAAAAAGAGACCCCACTATCTGCGCCAACTACCGTGGGATTAGCCTCCTCAACATCGCATATAAGGTTCTGTCAAGCGTATTGTGTGAAAGATTAAAGCCCACCGTCAACAAACTGATTGGACTTTATCAGTGTGGCTTTAGACCTGGCAAATCAACCACCGACCAGATATTCACCATGCGCCAAATCTTGGAAAAGACCCGTGAAAGGAGAATCGACACTCACCACCTATTCGTCGATTTCAAAGCTGCTTTCGACAGCACGAAAAGGAGCTGCCTCTATGCCGCGATGTCTGAATTTGGTATCCCTGCAAAACTAATTCGGCTGTGTAAACTGACGTTGAGCAACACTCAAAGCTCCGTCAGGATCGGGAAGGACCTCTCCGAGCCGTTCGATACCAAACGAGGTTTCAGACAAGGCGACTCCCTATCGTGCGACTTTTTCAATTTGCTGCTGGAGAAAATTATTCGAGCTGCAGAACTGAGTCGAGCAGGTACAATCTTTTATAAGAGTGTACAGCTGCTGGCGTATGCCGATGATATTGATATCATCGGCCTCAACACCCGCGCCGTTAGTTCTGCTTTCTCCAGACTTAACAAGGAAGCAACGCAAATGGGTCTGGCAGTGAACGAGGGCAAGACGAAATATCTCCTGTCATCAAACAAACAGTCGTCGCACTCGCGACTTGGCTCCTACATCACTGTTGACAGTCATAACTTTGAAGTTGTAGATAATTTCGTCTATCTTGGAACCAGCGTAAACACCACCAACAATGTCAGCCTGGAAATCCAACGCAGGATTACTCTTGCCAACAGGTGCTACTTTGGACTGAGTAGGCAATTGAAAAGTAAAGTCCTCTCTCGACGAACAAAAGCCAAACTCTGTAAGTCGCTCATAGTTCCCGTCCTGCTATACGGTGCACAGGCTTGGACGATGACAACAACCGATGAGTCGACCTTGAGAGTTTTCGAGAGAAAAGTTCTGCGAAAGATTTATGGTCCTTTGCGCGTTGGCCACGGTGAATATCGCATTCGATGGAACGATGAGCTGTACGAGATATACGACGACATTGACATAGTTCAGCGAATTAAAAGACAGCGGCTACGCTGGCTAGGTCATGTTGTCCGGATGTATGAAAACACTCCAGCTCTGAAAGTATTCGACGCAGTACCCGCCGCGGGAAGCAGAGGAAGACCTCCACTCCTTTAGAAGGACCAAGTGGAGAAGGATCTGGCTTCGCTTGGAATATCCAATTGGCGCCAAGTAGCGAAGAGAAGAAACGACTGGCGCGCTGTTGTTGACTCGACTATAATCGCGTAAGCGGTGCCTACGCCAGTAAAGAAGAAGAAGAAAATACGGTATAAGAAAATTATTACAAGATGAAGAATTTTATGGTCATCTGTCAGATATGCAAAAACAGCATTTGACTTTATATAGCTGGTTATATCAGAATTCCTTGGAAAATCAAAAGCACAAAACTATGCAGAAAATATTGAAAGCATGCTAATCGGTTTTAACAATATTGGCGTTAAGATGTCACTAAAGCTGCATTTTTTGCACTCTCATCTCAATTTTTTTTTAAAGAAAACCTTGGAGCGGTTTCAGATGAACAGGTTTCATCAGGATATAAAGGTATTGGAAGAAAGATTCAAAGGGGAATCCCAAAGTGTAATGCTTGCTGAATACGTATGGAACATGGAACATTCACGTCAAGCTAAATACAGGAAAGCATATTAAGTTTAATCCATTGTCCTACTACTGCTGAAGCAAAAAAATAAATATGTACATACTATAATAAACCACTATTAAAACAAAAATATAATTTTTTTATCAATCGTAAAGAGCTTTATTTACAACAATGGTGTCTTTGGTGACCCCCGCTGAAATTTTCCGCCAAACATTTTCGTAGAATATTTTAATCCTTAAATGTCCTTTTTTAAAGGATATTTTTTGATTTTCTCGAAAAAAGGGTCAAATTGACCCATAAAGAAACCAGTTAGAGGGTTAAGATCTTCCACAAAAATAATCCTCATACAATTCCACAACACAACTCTAACCATAAGAATTCTCTCAGACATTAACTTACAACATTTTTTTCATATAGTATAATGCTCCCTTCGACCAAAAAATGAAAACTTTGACCAACTGTAAAAAAAACTCACGTGCTGGACCATAAGTTTGTTCTACAAAAATGATGTACTCAACATACCTTTTCAGAATTATAGGGTCGCTATTCTGTTCCAAAAATGCTGTTGGACAGTGCTATTAGTAAAGAAATTTCACCCAAAAAATTGGGAGGAGCAGCTATATTACAAACTTTGAATAAAAATCACCACGAAGTTATTAAAGCCATAAAATTAAATAACGCCTTATTAATTAATAAGCATTGACTTCCTGATCGTTCATAAGTAATATTAGTCAAATAAAAAATCTAGATGAATTATCGTGCAATCGATAGCGTGATCCAAAATGTGAGATAATAGAAAAACTGCAAAAAAACTTACTAGGTTCAATATTTAGATAACAAACGCTTATTTGCTACGCGGCATTGAAGTGAGAATGGTATCTGTGGTTTAAAAGCTTTTAAAAAGGCGTGATTGCGCTAAACGGAATAATGTGGAGAACGTATGCTAATTCAAAAGTAGTAGATTACAATTTTCAAAATAGTATAGCTATTCATTATACAACGTGTTTAATCTAAACAAAGAATTTTTATGTATGTATATTTCTTTCTTTTTAGCAACCGGTTTATTTGTGGGTGTCACTTTTTCACTTTTGATGTTGAAAAGAAAATCTTGGCCTTTATTAATTGGATCGGGATTTGGTGTGGGCGTAGCTTTTAAGACATGCGAAAAGCATTTAAATGTGTAAAATGTGTGTAAATTAACTTGTTCAAATGAAATGATAATAAACTGATTATTGCAGGTAAAACATGTTTTTCACTTGTTTGTATAACAATATACTATACATACATACACTAGCCAGAAAAAGTTTTCGCTCATAGTTTTTTAATTTTAATTTTTCGCAAATAACATTATTAAAATTATATTAAAGCAAAAATTCTGAGAACATCAGTTAGCCATAGCTAAAACAACATGTATGCAAAAAATTGTTTGCATGGAAACTAAGATAACGGCATATTTTCCGTTAGGCTAGTTACTAGCAGAAAAAAGTCTCCGCTCGTATGAATTTTTTTAGTTCAGATTATAGTGGGACTATAACAGGACACTACTTTATTGATTACTTACAGAATTAAAAATTCGTAAGCTGTAAGCAAAATTTAGTGGTCTTGCAACAGGTTTGTTTTAGAATAATTTATTTTAGTAACAAAGAACGAAAAATGAAAAAGAAATTGGAGTGGATGAAAGAAAACTTATTACAAAATTAAGAGAAAGGGGTAAAACTTTTCGCCAAATTGGAGTAATAGTTGGTAGAGCTGAGTCTTCAATTAGATACGTTATCAAAGCCTTTAACACAACTGGAATCATTACTTCAAAACCCCGTTCCGGTCGGCCAAAAATATTAACAGACCGGGAAACAAGGAAAGTTATATCTTTGGTTAAAAGAAATCCTCGCCTTACGTCTGCTCAGATAGCGGAAGATGTTAAAAAACAATTTAAAAAACATATTTGTAGTGATACGGCTAGAAAATTGTTTAAAAGGGCTGGTTTTAAAGCTAGAGTAGCACGTAAAAAGCCGTTTGTATCCCTAAAAAAACGTTTGAAGCGTTTAGCGTTCACCAACGAACATATAAATAAGCCTCTATCATTTTGGTGTTCTGATGAAACAAAATATTACATTTTCGGAAGAAAAGGAAGGCAATTGGTATGTTTCATCGACGGTGAAACACGGTGGCGGAGGAGTTTTGCTGTGGGGGTGTATGTCGGCAAGTGGAGTAGGGGAAATTGAATTCATTGATTGCATAATGAATAAGTTTGTTTACTTAAATATCTTGAAGCAAAACATGAAAGAAAGTGCTGTGAAATTGGAGTTATCTGGGGTATTTTACTTTCAGTAGGACAACGACCCAAAGCACACTGCTGACATTGTGCGCCTTTGGCTCCTCTATGATGTTCCAAAGTTGTTACATACACCTCCACAATCACCTGACCTCAACCCCATAGAGCATTTGTGGGCTGTATTAGAACGCAGAATCCGCATTCATACCACCACCAGCAAGGAGATACTGAAAAATGTCATCCTGGAAGAATGGTTCAAAATATCCGCGGAAGAAACAACGAAACTTGTTCATTCGGTGCCCAAAAGGCTGGCTGAAGTTTTAAAACGCCGGGGTTATCCTACCAGTTACTAATTACTTTTATTTGTATTGATTTAAAAACTTTTTATTATATGAGTGAAGACTTTATCTGATACTTATTTTTAGAATTCACAAGAAAATGTATCTTATTTTATTTTCTAACAAGCGAAATTACTCATTAAAAAGTTTTTGTGTTATCTTTTAATGCCAATGTTTAAATACATACAAAAATAATAATAATTCGAAAGAGCTGTTTGGATTTTATTAAGTTTCAAAAACATTTGTTTATCATGAGCGGAGACTTTTTCTGGCTAGTGTATGTCCAAGGTACGTTCCAAAGTAAACAGGACTTTTTGAATATAGCGCCCCCTGGTGGCGCCATCTATATGTCGACTGGTGCGTTAGAATCTTTATCGATTGTCCAGTGACATTTCGTGACATTTCATCGATTGGCTGTCAGTATGTTTGTGTTACCGGTGCAAAAATGAGCTTCGAACAAAGAGTGAATATTAAATTTTGTTTTAAAATTGGTAAAACTTATACCGAAACTTTTCAATTGATGAAACAAGTTTATAGCGATGATTGCCTATCCCGTGGCAGAGTGCACGAGTGGTTTCAATGTTTTCAAAGTGGTCGTGAGGATATAAATGACGATCAACATGTGGGCCAATCAAAATCCGTGATCACCGGAAATTCCATCGAAACTGTGCGTGAATTCATCAAAAAACCGAAATCATCATTGAAATTCATGGAATGGAACATCTCCAAAATATCGATTTATCGCATTTTTAGCGAAATTTTAGGCTTACAAAAAGTGTGTGCATGGTTTGTTCCGCACAAATTGACTGACGACCAAAAATTGTTCAGAATCCAACATTCGATCAACGCTTGTGACCAATTATTTGACCAAAAATCACATTTTAACCATTAACCCCTCCCCGTATTCACCTGATATGGCACCGTGCTACTATTTTCTTTTCCGGAAAAATGCCTTTGCCCATGAAAAGAAAGCGTTATGCAGACGCAGAGGTCATTTAAAAGGTTTTCACCCGCATACTGGCGGTCATACCGGCCAACGAGCTAAAACACTCGTTCAACATGTTTTTGGAAGGAGACTTTTTTGAATAAAATAAATTGATTTTGTCGAAAAAATAATTTGTTCTGTTTTTTGTTTTAAGTCCTGTTTACTTTGAGACGGACCTTGTATATGGTATATGGTAAACAGGAAATCAAATATGTGAAATTTTCAAAACCCTTCTATCAAAGTTTGAGAAAAAAGGAAAATTTTAATGTTTTTTGTTTATTTGCTTCGTAAACGAGATTTTTATTTTAACGGAATGTGTTTAGTTTTTTTTTTTTTAATTTTAGATGATCCAATAATAAGTTATGCTGTCCACGGCGAGAGCACTTTTCTGTGAGACACCCTGGGTGATGAGGTCTCAACAGCGGAATTTTCAATATTTCTATATCAAAATTTCAGGAGAAATTGTTCAAATAGTATATACCTTGTATATGGGTGTTTCCATGAAATGGTCCACCGTGACTTAAAAAATCAAAACGCTCGCAGAATTTTTTTAGACACAGAAAATGGAAGAAAACTATTGATATTTTACTATGCAAAAAAAATTTCAGCTCATAATTTTAAAATAAAAAAATTGTATGCAAAACTTATGATTCTTTTATTCACTTTAAAAGCTGTAGAATGTATTACTTTTAATCGCTGCTGACGAAAGAAATATATATGATATATCGCAATTTGGTATATAAGTAATTGATACAACTACAAATGAATATAAAAATGAGAGAAAAGATCAAACTGCACATCGAGAATGGTATTTTTTTCAGTTCTATTTCGGCAACATTCGTATGTCACGTGCGTAATGCAATAGGACCACATGGTGCCAGTATTTGCGCATTATCAATTTAAATGTTTTTTTTTATTTAGTTTGTAAAACAAGTTTAGTATTTGCTAAAAAAAATTTATTAATACAAATAGCGTTCTACAAAAATTAATTTTTTTTCTTAACTTTTGAAATTTGTCACGTGCGTAATGGTAAGTACGAAAAATTTAATGCTATTAATTAAAGTCCATTTGATAAATATTATTTTACTTTTACAATACATATTACACCTAGATGTCACGTAATGCTAAAAATCAAAATCGGTGGAGGGAGAGGCTTAAGCAAGATGAAAATAAGCTTAAGGAACATAAAGAAAAACAAGCTGAAAGAATGCGTGAATATCGGAAGAGAAAGGCTTGCGAGGCCAAAAATATTGAAAGAAAAAAGAAATAGAGATCGCGTTCGACAACAAAAGTGTAGAGCAATGAAAAAAAATTCAAATACCCAATACAAAAGTGGTTACAAGTGTAAACAAACACTAGCCAAAGCTATAAAGAAGGTAGAGAGGGCGTGACCAATGAACGCAATAAAGAGAGATGAAGTTCTACAAGCTTTATATAAAAAGTATCCCAAGCTCTCGAATACTGAAACTGAGACACAAGTATGTTCAAATGATAATATGCCGGAAAACATTAAAGCAGTCCACGAGTTTTATATCCGAGATGACATAAGTGTTCAAGTTGCCGGTCGGAAGGATACTTTAGTCTGCAATAAGCTAGTAGTTGCAAAGCGTTTTATGATTGTATCTGTATCAGAAGCTTATCAACTGTACAGAAGCGAGGCCACTTCACAATATCTTTGTAAATCCCAATTTTTCACCATCGACCCAAAAACGTTAAATTAATGGAGAAACTTCCGCATAATATGTGTGTATGTAAATATCATGCGAACTTCGCATTTTTGCTAGAGGGATGTCATAAAACTATGCCTCAGTTTCCATCTTATTTTGAATCTTTTTTGAAATTAACATGCTGCAATGTATTGAACGAAAAGTGCATGATTAGTGACTGTGATAAATGTACACGGGATCTAAAACATGATTTGGTGCCTATATATTTTCTATCTAAAATGGAAGAAAATGTTAATTGGAGCTATTGGAGGAAAGTTAATGATCGCTTAACATAAAGCTATACCATAGCGCCATTATCGGATTTGTTACATGAACTGGAAATTCAGCTGCCAGCTTTTAAACTTCATTATTTTATAAATCGCCCTCGCCAAAGATATTTTAAGGACAAAAAGAATAACTTACGTGATGATGAATTAATTTTGCAAATCGATTTTGCAGAAAACTGTCAATTGATCAATCAGAATGAGGTCCAAGAAGCTCACTTTAGCTACCAACAAGTTACTATTTTCACTTGCGTTGCATGGATGCGAGATCAAACTGAATCTTTCGCTGTCATTAGTGACAAACTTACCCATAACAAATTTGACGTCTATTGTTTCCTTACAAAAATTTTGCACAAAATTCAAAGTCAATTCGAAGAAATTTCTACGGTTTTTATATTCTCTGATGGCAGAACCAGTCAATTCAAAAATAAGTATATTCTCAGCAGCATTCCTTCGTTTGTTAGCGAATTTGGCTTAAAGCATTTAGAGTGGAACTTCTTTGCGATTTCGCATGACATCGGCACGGTGGTCAAGCGGAAAGTTTGGCAAGCGTTAAGGCAAATAATATTATTTTACCGGATGCCTTGGCATTTTATAAATGTGCTGGCAAAATCATCGAAGGAGTTCGTCTGTTATATATCTCATCAAAAGAGATTGAAGACTTTTCTCCACCATTAATTAAAAAATGGGAAATTGTCCGCGGCATTCCAGAAATACAAAAAACGCATTGCTTTTCCTACCAAGATAACGAATATGTATATAAATGTTGCTCGAACAGGATACTCACTTAAGGAAAAAATTAAGTTAGAAAAATTTTATAGTATTCTTATTTTGATTTTTTATTTTTCATTTTTGAATAAAAGTTTAAGTTTTCTGTCAAAATTTCTGAAAATATATGTAAAAATACTAAAATATGTATGAAGGTAAAAAGTGTCACGTACGTAATGTCACGTGAGTAATAAATTTTTTTTTGTCTTAGCCAAACCATGCTCAGTTGTTTTAGAAGCAAGCATGAATTATGAAGCTCCATTATTAACTTTATAAAAAAAAAATTCCTGGATAAAAATCCCCTACAATTCGCTTACTTTCGCATTTTTTCGTACGGCTCTGAAGGCGATTTCCATTTTTGTCACGTGCGTAAGTCAACTTTGATTGTCTGGAACTTGGGTACCCATTGCTCAATTTTCCAATAATAATACTTTTTGGAAAGAACTCATCACATACAATGCAGCGATCCTAAAATACATATATGACTTTCCCATTATATTTCTATTTTTACAAGATTCAAACGCAATTAAACGTGTACAAATGTCGCGTGCGTAACCATGGAAACACCCATATGCTATATTAAATTTTTAAAATAAATGATTGTTTTGAAAAAAATCATAAAAATACCTTGTTTTTTTTGAATCTCTGAAACCCTTAAATGACGACGAAAACAGAAATAGGCAAACGTTTTTATAATTCCATTTATGTTTTTAATTTAAGGGAACCTTAGCTTTATTAGACTAATTAAATATGGTAATTTAATAACAATGCAATATAAAAAAAAGACATAAAATTTCGACGTTACAGTTTTACACTCGATGTACTATTGAAACATATATAATACTACAAAAAATCATAAAAAGAGTGGGTCTAATTATTGAATCCGTTTTGTCCGAAAAACTCGACTTAAATAGATTAGATTTGAGCATTTAGACAGGTGATTGTGAAATTTGTTAATTTATTAAAACAAAAAGATAAATAAAAATTAATAAGATAAATTATTAACAGAAATTTTGGTATTTTTGGAAAATCCATAAAAATTTAACGGAAAAATGCGTTTATTATTAACTACGTTCAAAGATCTTAGAATGAAATTAAAAGCAATAATTGACTGTAATGCGAAAAAAGTGTGCGAAAAAGTTAAGAATATTGGAATAATGGATAGCAAACTGCACATTGTTTATTTTCTGCCATCTAAAGATATTAAAATTAGTTTTTGTTAATATACTTTCACATAATTTAATTAGCAATATAAAACTTTCTTCATCTGATGCTGTGAATGCAAAGGAGGTGGCAGACTTCAAGCGACATCTGTCAAAAATAGCAAAACACGGCCATTTTGCATACTAACATTTGGTAATTTCAGCTAAATACACGAAATTCTTGTGAATTACAAATATGCATTAACATGGGTCAAATGCGCAAGTAAATCTAATTTAAGCCCGCTAATGCAAATTAGCGCTGTCGTCTGTCAGGGCTATAAATTGGCAAAAACGGAGCATTTGTAAGTATTTATGTAAAAAAATACCTAAGAACGCATTAAGTTATGTTTTAAATGTTTAATTTAAAGATAAGAAACAAAAACACCAACAAAAATCAACCAACAAATTCAAATCACTCATATCCCATATGTGAGAATCATGACTACTGCCGGGATACTTAGCACAAATGTATCGTATTTGCATCTAGTGGGTGCACACCTACATACGAAAAACATATATGTATATATAGAATACTGAGTGAAAATTTAATTTTGAAAAAGCCTCACCACCATAACATTTAGACTTGAGAATCTTTGCGGTTAAAATACAGATGTTTATCTCTACGTGAGTTCCACCAACTGGCATTGCCACCAGGAAATATGTTTTTGCTCCTAATCCTCGCTGGCGGCCATGTCAATGGAAATCCATCTTGAACATAGCCTGTACTCAAAAATGTAGAGTGCTTCATCTAATACAACGCAAAATGTCGATTGGGCCGTATTTATATTTAAGTCCTTTCCAATGCAATGTTGATAACTTCCTGTGGCTAAGAAACGTAGACATGCAGTAAGTTTTATTTTTAGAGAAAGAGAACCTCTTCTTTTATCATTTCCACATTCATTTTCCCTATTCCCCCAAAATGTATGTAAATGCCCCTTTATTGATCCGAACAATTTTTAAACTGCGTATGTACATTAGGGTGTGTCATTTTTTTTCAACTGAAAAACAGGCTAAAAACTTTCGAAAATGTGAAAAAGTCACTCAAAAGAAGAGCTCTTAATATTAATATATATGTTTTCAAAAAAGTCTTGCGGTATTTTCGCTAGTTGGCGCTGAAAGCGCGTAGTTCTAGTTTTATTCGTCGCATCGGGTCATCATCATGCTATACCTTTTTGGAAAGCTCATTTTACGTGCTAACACGTGTTTGATTGATTGTCGTTTCGTTTAAGTTGTTCGTGAGTTTAGCGTCGCAAACATGGAGCAAAATAAAAAGAAAATACGGCATATTTTACAGTACTACTACGATAAAGGCAAAAATGCATCTCAAACCGCCAAAAAAATTTGTACAGTTTTTGGACCCGATAGAGTTTCCATTTCCACCGCAAAACGATGGTTTCAACGTTTTCGTTCTGGTGTAGAGGTGGTCGAAGATGCGCCACGCTCCGGAAGGCCTGTCGTCGAAAATTGCGATAAAATCGCTGAATTGGTCGAAAAAGACCGGCATAGTAGTCATCAAACCGTTATAAACCATTTGAAGAAGCTTGGAGTCACTAAGAAGCTCGATGCTGGGTGCCACAAGAATTGATTCAATAAAAATACCGCGAGACTTTTTTGACAACCAAAAATTGTGGTTGAAGTATGATTGAACTTCAACTTTTTTTTTGGTATTGCGGTTTTCAACATTGTACAAGTGGGGTTGACTAGTATATAAATAAACTTCGATTGCTTAATAGCAGTTGAAGTTCAACATTCGTGCAGTGAAATACAAAAAAATATTAAAGAAAAATTGAGAACGGGTAAAATAACTATTTTAATTAATGTTAAATTAATTTTAGTTAGTATTTTTTTTATAAATTTTTAGAAAAAATGAAGTTACAACAAATGAGCAATTCGAAAAATTGGTGGAGTTAATGGAGAATTTTCCAAAAGTAGGAAGAGGAAAGCCACAATTTCGAAACAATAAATTCAAAATCAAAGAATTGTGGTAGAGCGTGGCACTGCATTTAATTTGCCACCAAGCAGAACTGCCTACGAATGGGGACGAGTAAGTTATGGTAATGACATTAAAAATATTAACTAAAAATAAATTTTTTTTATTAGGTGTAGGTTCACCATAAGGCACATCTAAAGAAAAAACTTGCCAGCAACAGGAATAACTACCTTGCGACTGGTGTACCATGGTTTAAGTTTACATTAAAAAAATGAAGTGATACTTTATATTTTTGTACCATAGTTTAAGTTAACATTAAAAAGTGAAGTGATATTGTTATTTAATGAATTTGTTTAAATAAAATTTAAATATATGCCTGAATAAACAGCACATTAGAAAGAATAAATGAAATTTAATATTTTAGAGGGAAGTCATAATATTATTGTGAATTATTCGAGCCGTCCTCTTCGAGTCCTCTTCTTCTCTTTCTATGTCCAAAACATCATTGGTCATTGTAGTGAAGTAGATGGTATTTTTTCCGGAGATTCCATTTGAAAGTGTTGGCAAATATTGTGCAATGCGCAACAAGCATTCACAATTTGCGTAGTCTTTTCAGGAGTGTAATATAAACCTAGTACAGATAAAAGACATCGAAGTCTACTCTTGAGTACACCAATTGTCCGCTCTACAATATTCCGGGCCTTGAGTGTACGTATTGTAGCGTGCTTGGGGTGAAGAAAATTCCGCCAAGCGATAAGGCGTAATTGAAAATTTGTGCAGAGGATAGTCAGCGTCGCCTAAGAAATTACATTACTCCAATTATTTACCAATAAATACGATAAAGTTTTACCCAAGATCCAAGTGTTATTCTGTATGTTGTTCTGTAAATGCACTTTCAAATCGCTAACATTGAAAACAAAAAAGTCATGATTTGCGCCTGTATGCCTAGCATCTACATACCGAATAGACATTTTATAATCACAAAGCTAAAAATTTTAAGAAATTATACCATTTTGTTTCTAATATAATTCAGATTTTATAGATACAATCATCACGTTTAAACTCTAGTAGCCCTTTCTGTTAAGATAAAGATGTTGCACTGCTTTTCTTGATGAAATTATGCGAACGTGAGTCCCGTCGATGCAACCAACTACTCCCGGGAAAGCACTTTTTGAAACGCTTTGCCCCTCCTCAGTCATTTGAATTTTAATCCATTGGTCACAAATACATTGTTCAATTATATTTAGAACCTCTTTAATTACTAAAGATATCGTAGGTTGCGCCAACCCAATGTTAAAATCATTTCCACTGCATTTTTGATAACCACCGTCAGAAGGGAAACGCCGAGTTGCGCATAATTTTAGTATAGGAGGTATGGCCCATTCAGTGAAAAACAAAATGCTTCTTTATTTAATCGAAAATAACTTATGAATCTGCAAGAAATATTATTAAAAAGCCACTCAATTGTGAAAAAGCTATGGCTTACTTTGCATTTGGAAGCTCCAATGGATTTGAGTGATCACGAAGGCTTTTTCGTATACGTAGCACATCAATTTTGCCCCCAATATTTTCGTCATTGTAATATAAATCAAAACTTATATGCATTTTTTATTTATTTTAATGTTTATTCACTTTCTCGCGAGCGACAACTGAATTCAATTGCTTAAATATGTCGTTTAAAAAATTTTAGCTGTTTCACTATCTGTCAAATTTGGCAAGGCCAATCATACTTCGACTGAACTTAGTTGAAGTTCGCAATACTGAAAAAGAGTTTGGTTGATCTGAAGTCGAATTGCCTTAACTTCAGTTCGACCAAGTCGGGTTGAAAACCGCAATAGGGGCCTCAAATTTTCTATTTTCCATTTAAATAACATGGAAAAAATAATAATTTTTTTGCGGTGGATATTGTGCGGAGGTTATTATATGTGCACGCGATGGCTGCCAGTAGGGATGGTAAACTCGATTCCGATAGTTCTCGAGAATCGAGTTTTCTCGTCAAGTAATCGATATTTCGGAATCGATCTTCAATAGTCGAAGTTATCGTCAGGAATTACCGTGCGATTCTGTAGCGTGATACAGTCTCAAGTCTCTAAATTTGAGATTTTAAGTCAGAGACAACTTTTGAGACTTGAGACGATTTTGCTATTCTGTAAGTGACAGTCTCAAAATCTATTACATTTCATCATTCAGAGATGTTTTTATACTCGAATGAAAATAAATATGTCGATAACAAATATTAAAATTTCTATAACATGGTCAAAAACCATAATTATCCATAAAAATAAAAATATTTGTTGACTTTGTTTCATAATATTTAAAAAATTTATGTAAAATTGATTTATTTTTAACCTTTTCGTGCTTGAGTTAAGTAAATATCAAAAAATGAAAAATCTATTAATATCTATTATGATCCCTATTTAGTATATTCAAAATGGCAGCAAGAGTTCTTTTTAGTTTGTGACCTGTTAACTATCAGGTCTCAAATTTGAGTCAATATTTTGAGACTAACGCTAGAGACTGGTTGGTGAATAGTAACAGTCACAAATTGAGACTTTACCTCAAAATGTCTCAAATAGAGACTAGAGACTGGTTACAGAATCCCGCCATTAATATGATTATATCAAACAATGAATAAATTGATGACTTTATATGACTTTTTATCGCGAGTTTTCTTGTGTGTTTAACTTGAAACTAGTCACTTATATAATACTAAAGTCGAATGTCAATCGAAAATGTTTTTTTTTTCATGTTATTTAAATGGAAAATGGAAAATTTGAAACAGGCACCTCTTAATATTAATATTAAGGCTCATCTTTTGAGTGACTTTTTTTCACATTTTCGAAAGTTTTTAGCCTGTTTTTCAGTTGAAAAAAAAGGTTGCCTTAGAATGACACACCCTAATGTACATACATACATATGTAAATAAAATGTTGTTTTTTTTAGCTTAGATAGTTCAACTCACTTATAGTCATCCATTTCCAACAGGTCTTTTGAAATATTCCTCAAATTTCTGCGCTCACGACGAATGTTTACACTATTTTCATCATCACTACCAAAAAGATAAGACAATTTATCGCGTTTTTCAAACTTGTCAAATTTGTTGATAACGCAGTTTACTTAAGGTATGGTAAAGCAGATTATCGACGGTATCAATGATCGCATGAACATTTTCGAACGAAAATCTCTTCTGCAACGAATTCGATTTTGATACGGATTCAATAATAAGGCCCAATATTTGGCCCGAAAACCCTTAGTTGTTTTTAAAGCGTTCAATCGGTGTGGCATATTTTTTTTTGTATATTTTGATGCAAAATCGGGAGGAATTGCGTTCCAAATTTCTTGAGTTCGCTCCCATAACTCATTTAATGCATTAAGAGGATTAGAGTACTTTGCGTCTTGACATGACTCCACAAATTTTCGATTGGACTCATATTCAGTGATTATGGGCACTAGAAAAAGACCGAAAAATTTTGACGTTTTACCCAGTCGTATTTGTGCTTCGAGTATAGTACTACGAACGTCCAACAGAGTGATAACGATTTAGTCTTGTCTCATAGGATATAAAATAAATGTTTTAAACTTGTCATATTCCAATCCTCTTCATTCCAATGCTCATGTCTTCCAACAAAATCGTGCCGTAGTCGTACGTGTCTTTTTATTAACATCGTTTTTTTTTTTCAAATGCATCAAGACTATTTTTTTAATGAACTGCGGGTCGTCATTCACCTGCTTCGATATTTAGCACTTTAAGAGCTGCCGCGGGTGTAGCCCCCCGCGGGTGTAGCCCCATTTTTGGAAGTGACCAATTGGGTGAGATGACGGCATTGTGGGTGGACTACCTTTGTTGTTGGACGTGGTTTTAAATATTTGTTTTAAACTTTGTACGGTCATATGGCTTACTTTGCATTTTGTTGCTACTTTTCTCACAAATTGTTCCTGCTTTGATAACTTTAAAACTAGTGAACAAGTCAAAGGTATCGGGCCAATTTTACAACTTTCTCCTTATCACAACAGTGTCATACCGAACTAATATAGCTGAACCGCATAACTGCGGCCGTTAGCACAAGCTAGTATTTTTGTGTTCTCATTTAAATTATTCAACATTAAAAAAAAATCAGCAAAAAAGAAAACAATTATTTATTTATTACTAAAGGACCCCGCCCACGCTTTGGTGTGACTAAGGCATACATTCATTAAGAACTATTCAAAAGAATAGATTGTTCTTAATTATTAACAATAATATTTAAAGTTTTTAATTTAAACATTTTCAAATTCAATTTAAATCTGCAAAAGGCAAGAGGACTATTTTCCAGTCAAAATAGTTATTGCAATAATATTTCTTGCAGTTTGGCATACCACTGCCTACCAGCTTGCTTAAGGCCATACAGAGCTTTCTTAAGTCGACATGCATTACCTCCTTCGTTTAATTCTTTTATCATTTTTGATGCTTTAATGCCAACGTCGCAATTTTTATCAAATTTCATTGTTATTCGTTGCAAAATATCATATAGCATGTCTGGTACCTTCATGAGCACTTTTTCGTTCAACGTTCCATTCAGATATGCGCTTACAACATCAAACTGCCAGATAGTGAGATTAAAATGAGCCGACAATGCAAGTAATAACCGAATCGATTCTAAACGTGCTACTGGAGCATAAGTGTCAGTATAATTTATACCATATTTTTGACCGTACCCTTTGGCTACAAGACGCGCTTTGCGTCGCTCGATCTTACCGTCTGACCCATACTTATTTGTCAAAACAAAACGGCATCTCACTATATTTTTGTTGTGATCGACCGGAACAATATCCCATGCGCCATTCATCACTCTCAGGCCCATTTAAAGCATCTTGTAAGCTAACCTCAGCCATACCAGCAAACACAACATCGTCTCTTGCACTATCGTTGTCGCTCTCTGAATGTGCCGTTTTCTGTGATGGCTCTGAATTAACACGACTACGAAAAACTTTTCGCGGTCTTCCTCTATTTCCCATTCGCATCAATTTTGGCCTACCTGGCGCTCTCCGAATTTCTTCTAATTCACAATCCGCAACTGCTGTTGGTTCGCTAATTCCATTTTCATCGGTTTGAGAATGAGAAAAATCTACAAATTTACGACAATTGTCTGTAATTCTCTTCAGGAATTTTAAGTGGTAGCAGCAGATCACTTGCTTCATTTATTGGATTCGAAATCAGTTGATGTTCGCTAACAAACCGGACATCACGTGCACATATGACTTTATGCGCTTTCGGTATCCACACACGATAACCCTTTGTGTCTCTGGGATACCCAACAAACACACCTTCTTGACATCTAGGCGCCAGCTTATTTTTATCTGGTATTCTATCAAGCACCATTACCTTTGATCCAAACGACTTGAAGTGTTTAACACTTGGCTTTACCTTATTTAGACATTCATAAGGCGATTTCCCACCTAATGTTCGGGATGGACATCTGTTTCTTATATGGCAGGCAGATGCCACAGCTTCTGACCAAAAAGTATGACTGAGGCCAGACTGCAATAACAAACACCTAGTCATGTCCAGCAGTGTTCTATTCATTCGTTCTGCGACTCCATTCTGTTGAGGCGTCCTGGGAACACTTAGCCGACGAGCTATGCCACATTCTGAAAGATACTTATCAAAATCATTATTTAGATACTCACGTCCATTATCGGACTGCAAACATTTAATTTTAAACCCAGTCTGTCTTTCCATGAAACTTTGGTACATCTTGAATGCTTCGAAAACGTCAGACTTCTGCCTTAGTAAGTATATTTCGCACCACCTTGTACAATCATCTATAAAGGTGACAAAATATCGAGCTCGTCCAATGGATTCTTCTCTGAACGGTCCCACAACATCAGAATGTATAATTCTCATTGGTTCTGAACAAGGCAATCTGCCTCTATTAAACGGTAACGCAGACATTTTGCCTAATATACACACTTCGCATTGCATCAGTTGCTTCACCTCGCCAATATCAGAGACAGGAACTATGCCATCTCTTACCAATTTTGATAAATCAGCCCCGTTAAGATGACCCAGACGATAATGCCACTTACAGTTCGGAGCACTTCGCCTAAATAGAAGCACACTCGCTGCTTTCTCTGATATAATATAAATCACCCATGCGATCAGCAATCAAAGTAATTTCATCACTTGCGTTGGATACAAACGCTCCATCTTTGGTAAATGTCACTTTATGTCCCTTGTTAGTAATTTTTGCCACCGAAACTAAATTTGTGCGCAGTTCCGGAACCAACAACGTATTTTGTAACTCAACTACTCGCTGGCCATCTGCGCCTGTCACTGACAAATTTACCACACCTTCACCTCGTACATCTGCACACGCCTGTTGACTTGCCAAATTCAACTTAACTTTGGATGATTTTTCCACGGTCATAAACATGCACTCGTCACTACACAAATGAGCAGTACATCCACTATCCAATACCCAAGCTCGTCTTCCACGCATATCCCCAAGAAATTTTTCTTCTTTTGCAGAATGATATGCTGCATACGTTCCATCAACACAATATGCCAAATGTTTGGAATTATTGGAATCTTTTCCGTGAACACCATTATTACACCTAACAGAACAAGAGCTCGCCTTGTGCCCTAATGCGCCGCACTTAAAGCATCGGAATTCTCTTTTATTCTTTATGAACTTTTTCCTACTCAGCTTATCTTGCACATGTGATTTCGCAGCCATAGCCATTACTATATTACCAGCCGATTGCTTACGTGCTTCGCTCTCCTCTATTATTTTTATTTTTAGTACCTCAGCTGATGGAAGCGCATCGCGTGATTCGATTGCGCACCGAAAGTTCTCATAAGTAGATGGTAAACTATACAATAGCATAATACATAACAGATCACCGTTTATTTGTACATTCATGCTCTCCAACTTATCTACCGCATCGAAAAATTTCGCCATGTGCTCTTTCACGTCATCGCTTTCATCTAACTTTTGCAACATCAACTGCTTCAATAATGTTGCTTTACGTGCTGGTCCTTTTGACGCATAAATCGATTCTAGTTTCAGCCAAACTTCCCGCGAAGTCTCACAACCCCTGACTTGCTTTAGTTCGGATGGCTGAATTGACAAAACCAAATCTGCTTTAGCTTTCTTGTCAGCTTTCAACCAAGCGCTTCTTGCTGCAGTGTCAGTCTCTGCCGGCATCAAGTTAGAACCACTTACGTACTCCCACAAATCATTCATCATCATTTTTAGTCAGCAATGCTTCCACTTGCATGCTCCAAGTGTCGAAATTGTCCTTGGAAAGCAACTCGATCCGAGAAGATGTTGACGAAGTAACCATAGCCATTACGTCAGCCGTATCAAAGCACCTGCTAGCTTTACTGATTTAAATTTTTGGCAAAAACGCTTCTGAATTCTCAATATCACTCATTAGTCTTACAAACTCTCAAAATTTAAACAAATTTGCGATCCTGGGCCTATAACCTGATAGGATTGCAGAGATAATTAAGTCTATATTTAGAGACAAACTAAAAGTTGATGTTCACTCCACGAGGTTTTAATCCAGAAGAAAATGTTATATTACAAGAAGAATTAAAGAACAAAGTAATAACTAATACTTATACATGTAAATGTGAGAATGACAGTATGTAAAGAATGTAATGACGTAAATAATATAATGACATGCATAGTGTTAGGTAAACGACTATCTTCAACAGTATTTTAGTATTTGAGAATGTTTGGTATAAGATATTAATTATGCAGTTATTATAATGAATCTATGTAGTGTTTTTCAACTTAATTTTTCTGTTGTCGCAATTCTGGTTTAGTTCTATGCTATTTGCATTTTTTATTTTTAAATAGTTTCTCACACAATTTGAAAAATTTCTGTCATGCTATTTTTGATAAGTTCACAATTTTATAAGTAGATGCAATGTTTAGAAATTTGTAGTTCATTCAGTGTTTTAGCTTCTTCGAATTTATAAGTGACATTTTTGTATTCAAAAACATTTTCAATTTCTGCTGTTGTTTCTTTGCCTGCTGTATAGGAATAATAGTTTTAATTGTACCGATTGAAATTCTTTTGGGATTTTGACCACGAACATTAACAAATTTTCTTTATATTCCTAGGCGCATAATTTTATATATTGAAGTTTGTTGAGGTCTATGTTGTAATTGTAAATTTCTTCATTCGTTAAAATGCTTGGGTGAAAAATACCACTTTTTGCTGAAATAATGTTTTCCTGAATCTGGTTTACTGCGTCTTTGAGAATGTTTATCTTTATTGTTTGTTCATGAAGAATCAATATTTTGTCTGTTCTCTCTTGATACATTAAAGAATTCTTTCTTTCGTCTTCAATAATTTGTTTTAATTTTGTGAACGTGTTCGAAAAGAAATTATTAATTTTTATTTGGTGGTTGAGAGCTGTAATTGAATTATGTAAATTTTCATCTTCTTTCTTAAGGTGATTTTCAATATCTATTCTATTTATGTACAGAACCTATACCGTTAATTAAACCTCTCTTTTTTCTACTAACTACTATTCTTGGGATTAATGTTTGATTTTACCTCTCAAGATTTCAATTTCATTAGATAGGGTGTAGTAATGTAGATGTGAATATGTTTGCGAGATTTTTGTTATATTACTTAGTATGTAAAGAATTTCACGAGGGTCAATTATGTGAATTACGAGGTCAGATGATGTAACAGTCTGTTTAGTGTTGGTGATAATTTCTGCGTATCCATTGTCGGTATGTATTTGATGTACTTCCAGTTTGGCTGCATTACTAATTATTACAATTGCTATCATCAATGTTATTTTGAAGATGTATTTGACCTAAAAAATTTGTTTGGACGTTTAATATTTGTCGGGTGAATATTATCTAACGGCAATTTTCTATACCTTGGTTCGTATTTGTGTCGAACCGCTTTATAATTTTTTACGTAACCTTCTTTTTGAGTGTTATTGAACTCTTCTCCATTTCTATTTAGTTTTCCTATTCATTTTTCTTTAGTCTTCTGAATCGTGTCTTTCATCAAATTTTTATCAGTTTTTCCATTTATAACTTCGAGAGGTGTGGTTTTAATTGTAGAATGATAAGATTTGTTATACCATTCTATGCTTTGAAATACTTTTTCCGCTGTCGAAAGGCAATACAATACCTAGTTTAATTAACCATCTTTGCAATCTTGGGTTAATGTCTTTTCCCTTGTTTTTTATTTGGAGCCACTTAAGTGGTTGGTGATCGGTTAAGAGATCAAATACTCTGCCGTAAATGTATGGTCTATAATATGTCACTGTCCAGACAATAGCTGGAAGTTCTTTTTCTGTAGTGGAATAACTTCTTTCGTGTTTGTTAAGTGTTCGACTAGCATAGCTTATAGGATGACTGTCCTGGGTTAATACCGCGCCAATTGCAAAGTCACTTGCATCAGTTGAAATGCCAAATTTTTTGTTTAAGTCTGGATATTTCAACATTGGTGGGCTTACCAATAGATTTTTAAGTTTTTCAAAGGATGATATGTACTGAGGATCGCGAGTTTTATTTTAATATCCTTTTTTAAATATTTTGTTAAACCATGTGACACTTTAGCGTAATCTCTTACAAATTTTCTATGATAACCTGTTATACCTAGGAATGATTTAATTTGCTTTGATGTAGTAGGCAACTTTAGTTTCTGTATGTTTTCGATTTTACTTAAATTTGGTTGTATCCCTTCTGTTGTTGAAGTGTGACCTAGAAATTCAGTTGTTTTCGCGAAAAATGTGCATTTATCTACCTGAATCTTTAAATTATGTTTTCTTAATGCTGAAAATATTTTGTTGATATTTAGGGTATTATCTTAAATACTTGAACTAAAAATTAAGATGTCGTCTAAATAAACTACTCATATCTTTTTATATATTCCTTAAGAACTGAATTCATTAGACGTTGGAAAGTTTCTGGTGCATTCTTTATTCCAAAAGGGTAAACTGTTTTTGGTCTACCTTCTTCTTTTTTAATACCTGATGAAAGCCTTTTGCAAGATCTAATGTTGTAAAATACTGAGCTCTTCCAAGTTTGCTGAGTATTGTTTCTACATGGGGTATTGGAAATTTGTCATCTATAGTGACTTCGTTTAGCTTCCTGTAGTCAATAACTATTCTCCATTTTTTCTTCATTGAATTGTCTTGCCTTTTCGGTACAATCCAAAGAGGCGAGTTGTACGGGAATTACTTTCTTTAATTATGCCTTGGCGTAACATCTCGTTCATCTGTCTACTAATTTCTTCTTCATGAATTTGGGGATATCTATAAATTTTATTATAATTTGGTCTACTTGGTTTTTGTAACAATTTCATGCTGAATTTCATGAGTATGTGAAAGGTTTTTACCTTCTAGGAAAAATAAATCGCTATTTGCTTTTAGAATGTACTCTAATTTTTGCTTTTTTTCTTCATTCATGTCACTATTTGATAAAATATCTAGCAAATTCTCTTTACATTCTGTAAGTATATTAATATCTTCGTAATTGTAAGGGCATGAATTTATAAATTTAATTTTGTTGCCGTTTATCTCTGCATACTCCTTCTCTAAATTAATTATCAAAGTTATTATTTTTTATGTTGGTTAGTTTCCAATGTGTATAACTTTTTTCATTGAATCGATTTGGGGTTGGGGTGACTAACTCTTTATTTAGGGAAAAATTTCTATTAATGGTGCTAAAGTGTATTGGTTTATCAAGCTCAATACATTCTTTTAACACATTATATTTCAATAATGATGTTGTAGACCCTTTGTCCATAAGACATTTAATTTTTGAATTTTTTATAGTCACTTCTAATATCGGTAACGATTGTTTTGGGCTGACAACTGAAAATTTGCTTGTTCTTAAACGTGATCTATTTCCATCGGTTCGGGGGTTTGTTTCCTTTGGACTGAATTATATCTTCTAAATTGTTGAGAATTATTTTGCATATTTTGTCCACAGCTAAATTGCTCGGAATTATTTTGTATACTTTGTCCAAAGATAAATTGTTGACAATTGCCATTTTGGTTAGAATTGTTACGAAATTGTCTCTGCTCATTTTGTCCAAATTGAAAATTATTGGAATTTTGCATATACTGTCTGTTATTGAATTTGCCAAATTTGTGAGCCAAAGAATTTCTATTTGAAAAAATTCTACAATTATTTTTTTTGAAATTTTTTTGAAATTTTTTTGTCTTTTATCAAATTGTATTAGCAAACCAGTCTCCTGAAGAACGCTAAAAGCCTCTCGCTTAAGTTGGGGGGTATCCCATTTAAAAATGTTTTTAGAATTAAACTTTTGTTATTAATTGGAGAAAATTCTATAGGCCTTATCCTACCGAATTCATGTTTTAAATTTAGTTTATCTAAAATATCCTTTAAATTTTGAAAACATTGACTTACGTTATAGTTTCGTAGTACAATCCCCTGATTGTAAACGGTGTGGTATGACTTCTTTACTCCAAAACTCTTTATAAGTTCTTCTCTCATTCGCTCCCATTTTGGTGTAGGTCCCAAAGGCCGGATGACACTTGCTGATTCTCCTTTAATTTTCGTTTTGGCATGTCGCTGTGTTACAACATTGGTGAGTTGGAGTTGAATAAAGGAAGGATCATGTCAACTTCCCTGATGAACGATGATCCCTTCATAATTTGCGATGCTGCAATCTGAAGTGGTTGCTGCTCGCATGGATTCATTGTTGATGTATTCTCTTTTAATATAACTGACCTTGTTGTTGTTGTTTTGTACGGTGCACTTCGCTCTCTCTGCGTCTTCTGTGTGTGGGGCATTAATTTTCAATCTCACTTTTCCTGATAAAACTGATGGGCGGAATGAAGCTATTCTTCGCCTTCACAAATTGTAATCTCCGGAGTCGCTCTCCGACGTTCAAGATATTTAGTGTAGAAGCTTAAGTTTCTTAAACTTGGCTTTCTGTACCGACCGACTTATATATTTATATATATAATCGAGATCTTTAAAATGGGAACTACTCTAAGGATTTGCTTCCCATTGCTAAAGCTTACGAAACTACTAAAAACTGAAGTTTTTAGTATCGCTCAACTTTACAGTTTGTATCCTACCGACTGCGCCAGTTTTGGTTCTTTGAGCGGAGGAGAAAATAAAAATGCCGGCGATGTTATTTCTGTGACATTGTATTTTATTGACCCTGTTTTTTCAAATTATTTTTTGCTTATATAACTACTAAAGTGATTACAATTTTTTTAATCTATTTCTTTAATTCTCTTTTTTCTTATTATTGGAGGAAATACAATATTTGTTAGATATAATCTTATTTTCTATTGAATGCAAACAAACATGATTGTGTGGTTTACCCGATGATGTCTGAGTTTTCCTTACAGTCAAACATAAGGACCAAAACATGTTTGTATGCCGTATAATCGTTGCCGTGGAATCGTTGTCGTTGGATGGAGCCTTTTAGCACAAACGCAGCAGAAAAAATCCTCCGGGCCCGGGTTTGACTCAATCCCAGCACGAGGCAGGAGGATACGGAGCAAGGCGTTGCTCCAGTGACGACAAACTTATACTAAGACTTACCGATCTAAACGGGATTAAATCACCGAAAAAACAACCCTTGGCCGGATCAAATCCAGTGTGTAGAACCGGCTATTATGGGAAATTACAGTAGTTATGTGTTATTATTATTATTTGTAAGTAAAAAAGTGTTTAAATGGCTCTTACAACCATGAATTTTGACGAATGCTTATGATTTGAAATATAATTTTTGTATATATGAATTTATTCAATTTTAACATTTTTTTTAACGTTCGCTGTGCCTTATAATGTTCTCGTCTCGAACGTTCAAGTCTATTTACTATTTATTCTGGGAATCCCACATACATATTTTTTTTTGTAAGCCTACTATCTGTTATAAATCTAAAGTTAAAGCAAGAAAAAAACGTAAACTTCGGTTCCACAGGAACTATTACCCTTTACATGCGATAAAATATATTTACACATATTAAATTTTTGGGTATTTCTCATATAAGATAATTTGTTTGATTTTAACATTTATACCTACATGATCAATTCCGCCGAATTGAAGTTAGAGCAATTCAACTTCAGATCAACTCAACTCTTCTTTTGGTATTACGATTTTCAACTATTTTCAGTCAAAGTTTGATGATTATTACCAACCTAAAAAGTTAAGATTTAAAGGGCCATAATAATGCGCACCCCGAACAAAAAATAATGAATGTAGTGTTTAATTAAGTGTCGAATAGTATACTATAAATGTAAGTATAATATAAATTAATAATTCTTGCGCAACATTTTTTAATAAGTGTGTGTAAAGTTTTGTTGTTTAATTTAACCATTGTTAATACTACCGTTTTTCTTCGAAAATTGCGAGAGATGTTCGGTTACACCAAACTCAGCACTCCTTACTTGTTTCGAGTTTAATGGATGGATGATTGGTCTTCTCAAATAGACTAATTATGGATCCCAACGTTTTGGACCATGAACAAATTCTCTTCTTCTTCTTAATTGGCGTAGACACCGCTTACGCGATTATAGCCGAGTTAACAACCGCGCGCCAGTCGTTTCTTCTTTTCGCTACGTGGCGCCAATTGGATATACCAAGCGAAGCCAGGTCCTTCTCCACTTGGTCCTTCCAACGCAGTGGAGGTCTTCCTCTTCCTATTCCGAATACTTTTATAGCTGGAGTGTTTTCATCCATCCGGACAACATGACCTAGCCAGCGTAGCCGCTGTCTTTTAATTCGCTGGACTATGTCAATGTCATCGTATATCTCGTACAGCTCATTGTTCCAACGAATGCGATATTTGCCGTGGCCAACGCGCAAAGGACCATAAATCTTTCGCAGATTTTTTCTCTCGAAATTTCGCAACATCGACTCATCCGTTGTTGACATCGTCCAATCCTCTGCACCATATAGCAGGACGGGAATTATGAGTGACTTATAGAGTTTGGTGTTTGTCTGTCGAGAGAGGACTTTGCTTCTCAATTGTCTACTCAGTCCGAAGTAGCACCTGTTGGCAAGAGTTATCCTGAGTTGGATTTCTAGGCTGACATTGTTGGTGGTGTTTACGCTGGTTCAAAGATAGAAGAACTTATCTACAACTTCAAAGTTATGACTATCAACAGTGACGTAAGTGCCAAGTCGCGAGTGCAACGACTGTTTGTTTGATGACAGGAGATATTTCGTCTTGCCCTTGTTCACTGCCAGACCCAATCGTTTTGCTTCCTTGTCCAGTCGGGAGGAAGCAGAACTAACGGTGCGGTTGTCTAGGCCGATGGTCTCGATATCATCGGCATACGCCAGCAGCTGTACACTCTTATAGAAGATCGTACCTTCTCCATTTAATTCTGCAGCTCGAACTATTTTCACCAGAAGCAGGTTGAAGAAGTCGTACGATAGGGAATCGCCTTGTCTGAAACCTCGTTTAGTATCGAATGGCTCGGAGATGTCCTTCCCGATTCTGACAGAGCTTTTGGTGTTGCTCAACGTCAGCATACACAGCCATATTAGTTTTACGGGGATACCAAATTCAGACATTTTGTTGCTGTCGAAAGCAGCTTTGAAATCGACGAAGAGGTGGTGTGTGTCGATTCTTCTTTCACGGGTCTTTTCCAAGATTTGGCGCATGGTAAATATCTGGTCGGTTGTTGATTTGCCAGGTCCAAAGCCACACTGATAGGGTCCAATCAGTTTGTTGACGGTGGGCTTTAATCTTTCACACAATACGCTCGATAGAACTTTATATGCGATGTTGAGGAGGCTAATCCCACGGTAGTTGGCGCAGATTGTGGGGTCTCCTTTTTTATGGATTGGGCATAGCACACTTAAATTCCAGTCGTCGGGCATGCTTTCGTCCGACCATATTTTACAAAGAAGCTGATGATTTCTCCGTGTTTGGAAAGCTTTGTCGGCAATCCATCGGACCTCGCCGCTTTGTTGTTCCTCAGACGGGTGATTGGAACATCTGCTCCATCCCCATCGATTGGGGAATCGGGTTCGCCTTCTTCTGTCCTTTCACTGCCACTCAGCAGGTTTAAGAAGTTCACACTCCATAATTGTATTATGCTCAGGGCATCGGTCACTGCCTTGGGTTCTACAAAAGTATGCTGCGGTCTTGAAACCTTCTGTTAGTCGCCGCCCCTGTCGACCAGATTGTCAAGCTCTTCATACGCTTGCATTACGGCCTCTCTCTTTTTTGTCTGCAAATGCGTCTCGCTTCCCTCTTCACCTCGACACGTTACTCCTCGTCATACTAGCTGTTCTTTTGCATTTGCCGAAAACAAATGGTTTCGGTAACAGCTGTACGTAAGGAGCTTGAAATGACGTCCCACAGTTCTCTTATACCTAGTTGCTGGCGAGTGCTCTCAGAGAGCAGGAGTGCAAGCCGAGTAGAAAATCGTTCGGCTGTCCGGTATGATTGCAGCTTCTCGACGTCGAACCTTCCTTGTGTTTGCTGACGTGCACTTTTTGTTGCACAGAGGCGGGTGGGAATCTTGGCTCGGAGCGCACGCACGTCTAGAACACTGGAGAACTGGAGAAGTGTGTTCCGTCTGTCACAACATGTTCGGTTGATGGCTTTTCGATCTGGAGACAGCCAGGTGGCTTGATGTATTTTCTTATGCTGGAATCTAGTACTACAAGTAACCATATTTCGGGCCCCGGCGAAATCGATCAGGCTCAACCCATTTGGGGATGTTTCACCTTGGAAGCTGAATTTACCGACTGTTGTGCTGAAGATACCTTCCTTGCCCACCCTGGCGTTAAAGTCGCCAAGCACGATTTTCTTTAAGGTCAATTCTTTGGTCACATCGTCCTTCTCTTCCGTCGGGGCGTGGGCGCAAATCAGTGATATGTTGCAGAACCTCGCTTTGATGCGGATTGTGGCTAGACGTTCATCTACCGAAGTGCATGATATTACTCGGGGATGGAGTCTATTTCCCACCATCAATCCCACACCAAACTTGCGCTCCTTTATATGACCACTGTAGTAAACGCCACAAGGACCTACTCGCCTCAGCCCATATCCCGCCTTGTTTGGACGGCGGTGACGACAGCCTTCACTCTAACGAGGACATCAACCAGCTAAGATAGAGGATACTTGGTAAAAGACCGTAAGTAGTGAGTTGCTTGAGCCATGGGTAAAAGAATCATTTCTGGCCACTTCCAAGTGAATGGCGATAAGAGAACTTTTCTCACTTGCGTGAATTTCTACATATGACTCCATCCTACAACTAATATTATAAGGCTAAATTTTTGATCGGAATTTTTGATTTTGTTAGTAGGTATAAAAAGCCCGCATTTTTTTTACTCTTTTTTTTTCTTTGTACAAGTATTATAAAATCTTCATGAACATTTCTTGTTTTAGATAAAATAATAATCGGACTAAATCCTTTGTGGTTAAACGAAATAAAAATGAAAGCGTAAAAGTAACTCCGTTTTTATTAAAATTAGTTTGTTATTTATTATATTTAATACTTCTAAATCTTATAAAATATTTAAATTAAGCATCTTATTTCTGACGAGAGGAACGGTTTTTCGTCTTTCCTCGTCGTCCCGTCACCAACAAAAAAGTGTTTTGGGCGACAAAAGAGTCCATGTGTAAACTGGCAATTAAACGAACAAAGAAGTAAGCAGAAACTCTATAGCGGAAAGTGTATTTACATAATTGGAATGTGAGACAATTAAAGACCATATATAGCAATGACAAAAGTGTAATGGGTGTTATGGGGTTTTTATAGGTTTTTATAATAGTACTGGAGGAACACGAAAATAAAATCTGTACGTTCAGGATGTTTTTTTTTAATTATAGTAAACTGTTTTTTTTTTTCATTTTCGATTACACGATTTTGATAATTATTTTGAGAGCATCAAAAAATTTGTATATTTATTTATATTCTGTTGTATCTAGTCGACGTTTTATTTGTTTTCTAGGCACAATTCCAATTTCTTTGGCGCCGTGATCTTATGGTACCGTTGGAAAGAGGAAATCATGGTTAAAAAATATGTATATGTTTATAGATATTCGACTTTAAAGTTCAAAAATTTCCAAAATTCGAACATTTCAACAGGCATTTCACTACATTTAACACATTTTATGCCCATGTTTCACTTTAAATTAATTTACATAATTACTGTAAACATTTCAACAAATTACACCTTTTGCAGGTTTTATAAATAATAATTCTCTATTTTAAAAATCACTTTTTATACTCGTAATGAGCATCATTTTTGTGCTAACGATTATGAGGAAATGCAGCGATGTCATTTGATAATAAGCAAATATGAGTAATTCGCTGCAAATTTTCTTTTCGCTATAATTCCTCTTTCTTTTTTTAGAAATCATAGTTCTAACGAAAACAATTGTGTCGATAAATTATATTAACTATATGGATATTTTCTTATTTAAATTATATAGTATTGGCTCAATCAGAATTAGTCTTTTAAAGGAGTAATATGCAAAAGTACTTTAGTCACCCCGGGTATTGCCTCGACCAGAGTTACCCCATATATACCGAAATTCGTGTTTTTTCCCCTGATCGCAAAGTAATCAGAATTGTGCCTTTTCTATATTTATAACTCAGTGCTACCAGAGTTTTTGTTTTGCAAAATCTCAATTAATCTTCACAAGCTTCCCTTATTTCTGTAATCTTGCTCAATAAGGAAGATTCGTTGTTCTATCATGTAACGATCAATTTTTACTGAGCCTAAATTTTCAGCAGTCGATTTCTTTATGGTTGTCAACACTTTACTACCTAAGTGGCGGCAAAGTTAAATCTTGCATAAATTTTAATAATAATAAATCCGAAAAGATAGTATGGTAGCTTAGGTTAATCTGGTGGTTTCGTCAGCCACATACATATAGACCAATTTTGATCTTTAGATAAAAAAATTTAAAAATGCTAAACTTTGTAAAAAACTAGTAACTTCTGACTGGAATTAAAGAAATCAGTATTTTCATTCATAAAAATATGCGCCGTGTAGCGACAACTTTGCATTTTTTTGCTGTTCATGGGATTAGAGTCCCATATTTTTGAACACTGATTCTTATGTAAAATTAGACAAGGAATCGAATGGAAAAGTCAATTTTGAAAAAAAAAAAATTGGGGAAAAAGCAAAAAAAAACGGTATTTTTGGAAAAAAAATTATTTTTTTGGATTTTGAAAATTTCTTTTAGATTTTGAATATATTTTTATCAGAAAGATGAGATTTTTTTACATAAAATTGGATAACTTAAACATTTTTTTCGCTCAATTTTAAGGTCGTTAAAAAATAAAAGAAATAGTAATTTTTTTGTTTGACCTCAACTTGAATTGCGCGCCAAAAAACAATGGAGCAACTTTGACCACTAAAAAGTTAACAGTTATTCTTATTTTGGTCTATATCATGATATTCTAAAGTTTGGTCGAAATCGGAGAACCACGGGTACAAAACCATGTCGCCAATTGATGGAATGGCCCATGTACACAAACAACCACATGCATTTAAATGCAATGTGCATTTAATAATAATAAAAATGCATGGGACACAAGTCATAAATTTACAGAAGAGATAACATTAAACACACACACACACATGTATTAAATTTTACACTTGAAAACAACCCCATGTCAACAGCAGCAATAAACAATATGCTGCAATACATACAAACATACACACATGCACATATATTTAGTTATTTAAGATAGTTTTAAAATTAGTATATTATATAAGCAAAGAAAATACAGAATAAAATCAGAATGAAATAATTCAGTGAAGGAAGGAAAGACGAAATATCTAGTGTCATCAAACAAATAGTCGTCGCATTCGCGACTTGGCTCTCACGTCATTTTTGACAGTCATAACTTCGAAGCCGTAGATAATTTCGTCTATCTTGAAACCAGTTACTGTTGACGCCGCACCCGCCCAATTTTTTTTGCTACGTCTGTATCGGCAGAGCAATCTCTTCTTCGAAGTTTTAATTCGAACGAAACCAAACTTTAACTGGTAAAAAGTTGCGCTCTCTCTTCTTTGCGACAGCTCAACCGATCCAGACTTGTTAAGTGTATTTCCAAAATTTTATATTAAAAATATTTGTATTATAAGAAACTTTTTGTTTTTTATTTAATATTTTGTGTGGAATCATTTGCGCCGTCTGTTTCCCCACGACCAATCACAACCACGAAACGAGCCACACCGTGCTCCACTACCCGAATTATCATTGGTCTTTCGAGCCGGATGACAGGTAACAAGTTGATTTAAAGTGAAAGTACATTGATTTACCCGATTTAGCAACACGCAAGTTACAGCCAAACATATTTTGGACTTGTGCTCTGCAAGCTACAAGGCAATAGATTGCTTAATTTTTGCTTAAGTTATGTACAAAACCCATTGTGCTGTGTGAAATGGAGACCAAAACTTATTTTTGGTATGCAGGTAGTATTGTACTTAATTTAAGTAGAACAATAAATACACCTCGCAAATGCACTGATCATTGCACTTTACATATAAAAAAACACACACACTGTTATTCGAATAAAATTATAAATTTCTTGGACGCACAAACATCGTCTGGAGCGTCAACAATCTCTCTCGGTTTTTTTGTTTTTTCTTGTGGTTAATTTGAGTCTAGTCGCTCAAATCTGCCTTTCCATATATTGCTCGAATAGCAATAAAGGCAAGCAGCAATAACGCAGCTGCAGTTACGCGAGTGCAAAAAATAAATAAATAAATACAAAAATTAAAACAAGTGAAGTGAGCGACGGCAAGAAAGCCAAACAGCTAAAGCAAGGCAGCGCAGCGACCATCCCAGAAGGACAGCAACAAACAGAAAAGTGTAGTGGTGAATTCAAAAATAACCCCGTGAACAAAAGTGAAAGTGATTAGTTGATAAATCAAATAAGTGCTTGTGAATTTTTATTTGTATTTGTATTTGGATTTAAATAAAGCAACTAAGCACAAATAAATTTTTGTTTGTGTACATAGTCGAAGACTAGGCTTGCAAGTGTATTGGGACGATTACCCAGCAAGAACATTCAAATTAAATTTGAACGAAGAAAATACTTTATTAAATTTATTAATTTTTATGTTCTTTCGAAATTTCACGCTTTATAAAGAAACAACGCACTACCTATCATCAACTCAATTTGTAGTTTGTCCGTGATTAGTTCTGTATTTTTTGAACTTTTTGTAACATATTTGCAAATATTTTTTAAATTTTAATTTCAAAGTTTTAGATCCGATTTTGTGCAACATTTCTGCAGTTCTGGTTCAATTATCAAAACAATGGAAACCATTTTCAACTATTTTCAGTCAAAGTTTGATGATTATTACCAACCTAAAAAGTTAAGATTTAAAGGGCCATAATAATGCGCACCCCGAACAAAAAATAATGAATGTAGTGTTTAATTAAGTGTCGAATAGTATACTATAAATGTAAGTATAATATAAATTAATAATTCTTGCGCAACATTTTTTAATAAGTGTGTGTAAAGTTTTGTTGTTTAATTTAACCATTGTTAATACTACCGTTTTTCTTCGAAAATTGCGAGAGATGTTCGGTTACACCAAACTCAGCACTCCTTACTTGTTTCGAGTTTAATGGATGGATGATTGGTCTTCTCAAATAGACTAATTATGGATCCCAACGTTTTGGACCATGAACAAATTCTCTTCTTCTTCTTAATTGGCGTAGACACCGCTTACGCGATTATAGCCGAGTTAACAACCGCGCGCCAGTCGTTTCTTCTTTTCGCTACGTGGCGCCAATTGGATATACCAAGCGAAGCCAGGTCCTTCTCCACTTGGTCCTTCCAACGCAGTGGAGGTCTTCCTCTTCCTATTCCGAATACTTTTATAGCTGGAGTGTTTTCATCCATCCGGACAACATGACCTAGCCAGCGTAGCCGCTGTCTTTTAATTCGCTGGACTATGTCAATGTCATCGTATATCTCGTACAGCTCATTGTTCCAACGAATGCGATATTTGCCGTGGCCAACGCGCAAAGGACCATAAATCTTTCGCAGATTTTTTCTCTCGAAATTTCGCAACATCGACTCATCCGTTGTTGACATCGTCCAATCCTCTGCACCATATAGCAGGACGGGAATTATGAGTGACTTATAGAGTTTGGTGTTTGTCTGTCGAGAGAGGACTTTGCTTCTCAATTGTCTACTCAGTCCGAAGTAGCACCTGTTGGCAAGAGTTATCCTGAGTTGGATTTCTAGGCTGACATTGTTGGTGGTGTTTACGCTGGTTCAAAGATAGAAGAACTTATCTACAACTTCAAAGTTATGACTATCAACAGTGACGTAAGTGCCAAGTCGCGAGTGCAACGACTGTTTGTTTGATGACAGGAGATATTTCGTCTTGCCCTTGTTCACTGCCAGACCCAATCGTTTTGCTTCCTTGTCCAGCCTGGAGGAAGCAGAACTAACGGTGCGGTTGTCTAGGCCGATGGTCTCAATATCATCGGCATACGCCAGCAGCTGTACACTCTTATAGAAGATCGTACCTTCTCCATTTAATTCTGCAGCTCGAACTATTTTCACCAGAAGCAGGTTGAAGAAGTCGTACGATAGGGAATCGCCTTGTCTGAAACCTCGTTTAGTATCGAATGGCTCGGAGATGTCCTTCCCGATTCTGACAGAGCTTTTGGTGTTGCTCAACGTCAGCATACACAGCCATATTAGTTTTACGGGGATACCAAATTCAGACATTTTGTTGCTGTCGAAAGCAGCTTTGAAATCGACGAAGAGGTGGTGTGTGTCGATTCTTCTTTCACGGGTCTTTTCCAAGATTTGGCGCATGGTAAATATCTGGTCGGTTGTTGATTTGCCAGGTCCAAAGCCACACTGATAGGGTCCAATCAGTTTGTTGACGGTGGGCTTTAATCTTTCACACAATACGCTCGATAGAACTTTATATGCGATGTTGAGGAGGCTAATCCCACGGTAGTTGGCGCAGATTGTGGGGTCTCCTTTTTTATGGATTGGGCATAGCACACTTAAATTCCAGTCGTCGGGCATGCTTTCGTCCGACCATATTTTACAAAGAAGCTGATGATTTCTCCGTGTTTGGAAAGCTTTGTCGGCAATCCATCGGACCTCGCCGCTTTGTTGTTCCTCAGACGGGTGATTGGAACATCTGCTCCATCCCCATCGATTGGGGAATCGGGTTCGCCTTCTTCTGTCCTTTCACTGCCACTCAGCAGGTTTAAGAAGTTCACACTCCATAATTGTATTATGCTCAGGGCATCGGTCACTGCCTTGGGTTCTACAAAAGTATGCTGCGGTCTTGAAACCTTCTGTTAGTCGCCGCCCCTGTCGACCAGATTGTCAAGCTCTTCATACGCTTGCATTCCGGCCTCTCTCTTTTTTTGTCTGCAAATGCGTCTCGCTTCCCTCTTCACCTCGACACGTTACTCCTCGTCATACTAGCTGTTCTTTTGCATTTGCCGAAAACAAATGGTTTCGGTAACAGCTGTACGTAAGGAGCTTGAAATGACGTCCCACAGTTCTCTTATACCTAGTTGCTGGCGAGTGCTCTCAGAGAGCAGGAGTGCAAGCCGAGTAGAAAATCGTTCGGCTGTCCGGTATGATTGCAGCTTCTCGACGTCGAACCTTCCTTGTGTTTGCTGACGTGCACTTTTTGTTGCACAGAGGCGGGTGGGAATCTTGGCTCGGAGCGCACGCACGTCTAGAACACTGGAGAACTGGAGAAGTGTGTTCCGTCTGTCACAACATGTTCGGTTGATGGCTTTTCGATCCGGAGACAGCCAGGTGGCTTGATGTATTTTCTTATGCTGGAATCTAGTACTACAAGTAACCATATTTCGGGCCCCGGCGAAATCGATCAGGCTCAACCCATTTGGGGATGTTTCACCTTGGAAGCTGAATTTACCGACTGTTGTGCTGAAGATACCTTCCTTGCCCACCCTGGCGTTAAAGTCGCCAAGCACGATTTTCTTTAAGGTCAATTCTTTGGTCACATCGTCCTTCTCTTCCGTCGGGGCGTGGGCGCAAATCAGTGATATGTTGCAGAACCTCGCTTTGATGCGGATTGTGGCTAGACGTTCATCTACCGAAGTGCATGATATTACTCGGGGATGGAGTCTATTTCCCACCATCAATCCCACACCAAACTTGCGCTCCTTTATATGACCACTGTAGTAAATGCCACAAGGACCTACTCGCCTCAGCCCATATCCCGCCTTGTTTGGACGGCGGTGACGACAGCCTTCACTCTAACGAGGACATCAACCAGCTAAGATAGAGGATACTTGGTAAAAGACCGTAAGTAGTGAGTTGCTTGAGCCATGGGTAAAAGAATCATTTCTGGCCACTTCCAAGTGAATGGCGATAAGAGAACTTTTCTCACTTGCGTGAATTTCTACATATGACTCCATCCTCCAACTAATATTATAAGGCTAAATTTTTGATCGGAATTTTTGATTTTGTTAGTAGGTATAAAAAGCCCGCATTTTTTTTTACTCTTTTTTTTTCTTTATACAAGTATTATAAAATCTTCATGAACATTTCTTGTTTTAGATAAAATAATAATCGGACTAAATCCTTTGCGGTTAAACGAAATAAAAATGAAAGCGTAAAAGTAACTCCGTTTTTATTAAAATTAGTTTGTTAATTATTATATTTAATACTTCTAAATCTTATAAAATATTTAAATTAAGCATCTTATTTCTGACGAGAGGAACGGTTTTTCGTCTTTCCTCGTCGTCCCGTCACCAACAAAAAAGTGTTTTGGGCGACAAAAGAGTCCATGTGTAAACTTTCAATTAAACGAACAAAGAAGTAAGCAGAAACTCTATAGCGGAAAGGGTATTTATATAATTGGAATGTGAGACAATTAAAGACCATATATAGCAATGACAAAAGTGTAATGGATGTTATGGGGTTTTTATAGGTTTTTATAATAGTACTGGAGGAACACGAAAATAAAATCTGTACGTTCAGGATGTTTTTTTTTAATTATAGTAAACTGTTTTTTTTTTCATTTTCGATTACACGATTTTGATAATTATTTTGAGAGCATCAAAAAATTTGTATATTTATTTATATTCTGTTGTATCTAGTCGACGTTTTATTTGTTTTCTAGGCACAATTCCAATTTCTTTGGCGCCGTGATCTTATGGTACCGTTGGAAAGAGGAAATCATGGTTAAAAAATATGTATATGTTTATAGATATTCGACTTTAAAGTTCAAAAATTTCCAAAATTCGAACATTTCAACAGGCATTTCACTACATTTAACACATTTTATGCCCATGTTTCACTTTAAATTAATTTACATAATTACTGTAAACATTTCAACAAATTACACCTTTTGCAGGTTTTATAAATAATAATTCTCTATTTTAAAAATCACTTTTTATACTCGTAATGAGCATCATTTTTGTGCTAACGATTATGAGGAAATGCAGCGATGTCATTTGATAATAAGCAAATATGAGTAATTCGCTGCAAATTTTCTTTTCGCTATAATTCCTCTTTCTTTTTTTAGAAATCATAGTTCTAACGAAAACAATTGTGTCGATAAATTATATTAACTATATGGATATTTTCTTATTTAAATTATATAATACTATTACGTGATAAAGTAATAAAGGTTACTGCGAGTATTGGCTCAATCAGAATTAGTCTTTTAAAGGAGTAATATGCAAAAGTACTTTAGTCACCCCGGGTATTGCCTCGACCAGAGTTACCCCATATATACCGAAATTCGTGTTTTTTTCCCCTGATCGCAAAGTAATCAGAATTGTGCCTTTTCTATATTTATAACTCAGTGCTACCAGAGTTTTTGTTTTGCAAAATCTCAATTAATCTTCACAAGCTTCCCTTATTTCTGTAATCTTGCTCAATAAGGAAGATTCGTTGTTCTATCATGTAACGATCAATTTTTACTGAGCCTAAATTTTCAGCAGTCGATTTCTTTATGGTTGTCAACACTTTACTACCTAAGTGGCGGCAAAGTTAAATCTTGCATAAATTTTAATAATAATAAATCCGAAAAGATAGTATGGTAGCTTAGGTTAATCTGGTGGTTTCGTCAGCCACATACATATAGACCAATTTTGATCTTTAGATAAAAAAATTTAAAAATGCTAAACTTTGTAAAAAACTAGTAACTTCTGACTGGAATTAAAGAAATCAGTATTTTCATTCATAAAAATATGCGCCGTGTAGCGACAACTTTGCATTTTTTTGCTGTTCATGGGATTAGAGTCCCATATTTTTGAACACTGATTCTTATGTAAAATTAGACAAGGAATCGAATGGAAAAGTCAATTTTGAAAAAAAAAAAATTGGGGAAAAAGCAAAAAAAAACGGTATTTTTGGAAAAAAAATTATTTTTTTGGATTTTGAAAATTTCTTTTAGATTTTGAATATATTTTTATCAGAAAGATGAGATTTTTTTACATAAAATTGGATAACTTAAACATTTTTTTCGCTCAATTTTAAGGTCGTTAAAAAATAAAAGAAATAGTAATTTTTTTGTTTGACCTCAACTTGAATTGCGCGCCAAAAAACAATGGAGCAACTTTGACCACTAAAAAGTTAACAGTTATTCTTATTTTGGTCTATATCATGATATTCTAAAGTTTGGTCGAAATCGGAGAACCACGGGTACAAAACCATGTCGCCAATTGATGGAATGGCCCATGTACACAAACAACCACATGCATTTAAATGCAATGTGCATTTAATAATAATAAAAATGCATGGGACACAAGTCATAAATTTACAGAAGAGATAACATTAAACACACACACACACATGTATTAAATTTTACACTTGAAAACAACCCCATGTCAAGCAGCAATAAACAATATGCTGCAATACATACAAACATACACACATGCACATATATTTAGTTATTTAAGATAGTTTTAAAATTAGTATATTATATAAGCAAAGAAAATACAGAATAAAATCAGAATGAAATAATTCAGTGAAGGAAGGAAAGACGAAATATCTAGTGTCATCAAACAAATAGTCGTCGCATTCGCGACTTGGCTCTCACGTCATTTTTGACAGTCATAACTTCGAAGCCGTAGATAATTTCGTCTATCTTGAAACCAGTTACTGTTGACGCCGCACCCGCCCAATTTTTTTTGCTACGTCTGTATCGGCAGAGCAATCTCTTCTTCGAAGTTTTAATTCGAACGAAACCAAACTTTAACTGGTAAAAAGTTGCGCTCTCTCTTCTTTGCGACAGCTCAACCGATCCAGACTTGGTAAGTGTATTTCCAAAATTTTATATTAAAAATATTTGTATTATAAGAAACTTTTTGTTTTTTATTTAATATTTTGTGTGGAATCATTTGCGCCGTCTGTTTCCCCACGACCAATCACAACCACGAAACGAGCCACACCGTGCTCCACTACCCGAATTATCATTGGTCTTTCGAGCCGGATGACAGGTAACAAGTTGATTTAAAGTGAAAGTACATTGATTTACCCGATTTAGCAACACGCAAGTTACAGCCAAACATATTTTGGACTTGTGCTCTGCAAGCTACAAGGCAATAGATTGCTTAATTTTTGCTTAAGTTATGTACAAAACCCATTGTGCTGTGTGAAATGGAGACCAAAACTTATTTTTGGTATGCAGGTAGTATTGTACTTAATTTAAGTAGAACAATAAATACACCTCGCAAATGCACTGATCATTGCACTTTACATATAAAAAAACACACACACTGTTATTCGAATAAAATTATAAATTTCTTGGACGCACAAACATCGTCTGGAGCGTCAACAATCTCTCTCGGTTTTTTTGTTTTTTCTTGTGGTTAATTTGAGTCTAGTCGCTCAAATCTGCCTTTCCATATATTGCTCGAATAGCAATAAAGGCAAGCAGCAATAACGCAGCTGCAGTTACGCGAGTGCAAAAAATAAATAAATAAATACAAAAATTAAAACAAGTGAAGTGAGCGACGGCAAGAAAGCCAAACAGCTAAAGCAAGGCAGCGCAGCAGCCATCCCAGAAGGACAGCAACAAACAGAAAAGTGTAGTGGTGAATTCAAAAATAACCCCGTGAACAAAAGTGAAAGTGATTAGTTGATAAATCAAATAAGTGCTTGTGAATTTTTATTTGTATTTGTATTTGGATTTAAATAAAGCAACTAAGCACAAATAAATTTTTGTTTGTGTACATAGTCGAAGACTAGGCTTGCAAGTGTATTGGGACGATTACCCAGCAAGAACATTCAAATTAAATTTGAACGAAGAAAATACTTTATTAAATTTATTAATTTTTATGTTCTTTCGAAATTTCACGCTTTATAAAGAAACAACGCACTACCTATCATCAACTCAATTTGTAGTTTGTCCGTGATTAGTTCTGTATTTTTTGAACTTTTTGTAACATATTTGCAAATATTTTTTAAATTTTAATTTCAAAGTTTTAGATCCGATTTTGTGCAACATTTCTGCAGTTCTGGTTCAATTTTCAAAACAATGGAATCCATCAGAGCCTTTATCAGAGCTGCAAACGCTCTACTGGAGTTTGAGGAGTCTTTTGCTTCAACAGCAAACAACCAAAGTGCCTACTCTTTTGAAGTACTATAAGCTGAACTGAAATCTCTGTGGGCAGAGGTAAAGTCAGAATACAAGTTGTGTTTGCCAAAGGTGGATCCTTCCGACACAAGCTCAATTGACGACACTAAGCTTAAATATTCAAGCTGCTACCACGCTTATGTGTGTTGCGCGGCCTGGATGGTCGAACACATTCACAACCTCACGGCGTTCAACCAAAGCCCAACTTCAAATTCTACAGTGATTCAACCAGAACGGTTACAACAAACGGTAGAGCCCGTGAGGTATTCCATCAATTTACCGCCATGTGATACAGAAATATTTCATGGCTATGTCTTACAATGGCCCTCATTTAGGGATTTATTTGCCGCCGTTTATGGGAATAACCCAAGGCTATCTCCAGTGAAAAGTTATTCCATCTGAATCAAAAAACGCGAGGCGAGGCAAAAGCTATCGTTTCGAAAGCGCCACTGACGAATGACGGATTCGCATTGGCTTGGAATAATTTGTTGTGTAGATGTGAAAACAAGAGAGTGCTTGTCAACACACAATTAAATTTATTGTTCAAGCTTCCGCACATTTCAACAGAATTTGAGACCGAAGTCAGAAATTTAAAGCGGGAGATAAATAGCTGCATTTCAGCTTTACAAATACATGGCATCAATATAGACAGCTGGGATGCCATGTTTACGTATTTGTGTTTTATCCGACTGCCGGACTATACAATGTCGCTTTGGGAACAATCTCTGGATTCGGATTCAGAGATCTCAAAATGGGTTGAGTTAGACAAGTTTCTAACCAAACGAGTTAAAATACTAGAGGGAGTATCAAACCTCAAAGGCCAGTTGGGTACTCAACCCAAGATTAAGTCGGCTGATGGTGAAGGTCGGATACCAACCTTGCAGTCAAAGATTGGATCCAAACCCATCAATTCCCATCACGCCAATACAAACAATATTAAATGTAAACTGTGCTCATCTCAATCGCACATTTTGAAAACTTGTCAAAGATTCATTGAGATGCAGCCTAACACACGGTTAAATGCTGTCAGATAACTCCACGCCTGCCTAAACTGTTTATCGGACTCACATGAAGTCAAAAATTGTAAAAGTATGTTTAATTGTTCCAAATGTAAACAGAGACATCACTCTATGATTCGCCGGGATCAGAGTGAGGAAATAGCTCAGATATCCGACAGCATGGACACTACTGAGATTTCCACTAAATCTCATGTGGCCTCTATTTAGGCTAATGTTTCGAATAAGCCTACCAAGCGAAGCATGCTCTTAGGTGAAGCCATGGTGACCATATGTCACAACGAGAGTACCTTCACCATCAGAGCCCTGATTGATTCGGGATCTGAAGCAACCTTCGTAAGCAACAGTCTACAGCAACGCTTAAATCTGACAAGTAAAAAGGTCAACGCCCGAGTTTCAGGATTGAATAATACCGTGTCAGGACATGATGCTTGATTGGCAGCCGCGGAGCGAAGTCAAGAGAATTGAAGTGTGATAAAATAAGATTCAATAAATTCAAAATTTTAAAGATTTACAATAATTAAATTAAAAAACTTGTTTCTACACGGAAGTGCATTTTACGTAGATTGCCTGGAAGTTGAAGTGCGGTGCGATGATCGAGTGGATAGGCTGATGCACCTGCTAAAAGTTTCTCAGGGGATTATCATTTTTTTTCTTATTGGACTTTGACCAGCAAAAGGGAATCTGAAAAGTCACTACCTAGTATAAGCTTTATTTATCTAATACAAGAAGCAAGTATATTTGCGTTATTTATAGTTAAGCTTTTACCTGTACTAGATCAGCCTAGAAGTATACACCGAAATTGGTAAATGTTTTATCTAAAAGTTGCCACATAGTTATTTTTTACTAAATATTGGCTCATTATGAAAAATGTCCGGACGCTTTCACCTGGTGGTGGCAAACATCTGAAAACCCAAAAACTACGGCAAATAAACTAAATCATTATGAAACAATTATGAACCAACAATCCAGGCAGTTGGAAACAATAGAGCAACTATGCGCCGAAAGAAAGAGATAGCATTTCACGACCTCCTCCAATAATGATATCGGGTGACTGTGAGTACCAAAAATATATAAAATTACGAATGATGAGGCAAAAAAGGCATTTACTATTAAGCTTCTAAATAATAATGCATATAAAATTAATACATCAAACTCTGATGATTATAGAAAGTTAACCAAAACTCTGTCTACCGTGGTTTTCTTATGAAAATAAGCAATCTCGTCCAATTAAGGTAATGGTTAAAAATTTACATCACTCAAACGAGCCAGAGGCTATAATATCAGACCTTCATAAGAAGGGATTCAAAGCCATAACCGCAGTCAACAAACTGAAGTGGAAAACGAAAGAGCCGTTAGATATGTTTCTTCTTATTTTCGAGGCAACAGAAAACATAAATAACATATATGCAATAAAAACCATATTGCATTCAGTTGTTGTCATTGAAGCCGTAAAGCAGACAAAGCTTATACCACAATGCAAATTGTGTCAATCGTATAGACACACTCACAACTACATAAGACCATAGAGTGTCAAAATCTAAATCACAATCAACAAAAATGTTGTAATTGTGGTGAGGCTCATCCTGCTAACTACAGAGGATGCGTAGTTGCGAAAGAACTGCAAAAGATTCGTGACCAAAGAACTGGTACAAAGAAAAAACGACCCACGTCCTAAAAGCTCGGTTGTAAAAGATGCCAAAAGCCTCCAAAAAAATGCAATACGCCAACTGCAAATGAGCTTACTCGCAAGTTGTAAAGGAGAACACATGTTCAAATGATGCTAGTATTCTTCAACATATCTTAGAAAAGCTTACAAAACAAAATGAGTTTACCATTGCACTTGAAAAGAGGCTTCAGAAGCTCGAAAAAGCAGTACAAAAAAATAAATAAATATGACAAAATTCTTAAAAATTATGCAATGGAACGCAAACGGCCTTACTAAACACCAACATGAACTAGAAACGATACTCGCTTAGTATCTGAGACCCATTTCAGCAAGCAAACTTACATTGAATTCAGAAGCTTCGAAATGTATCATGTAATACATCCGAACAATTGTGCACGCGGAGGAGCTGCCATTATAATAAGAAGCAACATAAAACACCACGAAGAAAATCGCATGTCTACAGATGAATTTCAAGCAATAACGGTCACGATAGATAGTGACAACAATTTGTCCCTTACAGCAGTTTACAGTCCCCCAAGACATTAAATAAAATATCATAGCTATCTAGAACTGATCAATAGCCATAAAAGCCGATTTATAATGGGTGGTGATTATAATGCGAAACATACTTACTGGGGCTCGAGGCTTATAACCACAAAGGGCAGACAGTTATTGAAAGCTCTTCAATTTACTGTGTGTAGTATCATGTCTACTGGAACACAGACTTTTTGGCCAACAGATCCACTTAAAACACGAGATCTTATTGATTTTTTCATTACAAAACATATCTCCTCAAATTATATGTGCATAGAAAGCGGTTTGGATATGGCCTCTGACCAATCACCAGCATATTTAACACTACAGGAACTTTCCACTTTCCTCCACTTTCGCTAACAAATAAAAATACTGACTGGGAATTTTTTAAGCAAATGCTATCCAAAGTTGATAGTCATGTAAAAATAAGTTGTAATTTCGAACTAGATAACGAAATCATGAATTTGACAAATACAATTCAAAACGCAGCCTGGAGTAGTACACCAAATTAAACAAACGTCACAACAGGTCATAAGTATACTAAAGAAATTAAAGGAATGGTAGCAGAAAAACGCCGATTGCGCCGTAAGTGGCAACAAACAAGATATGACAAAAGTTGTCTTAACAAATTGCGTAAAAAACTTAAAGGCATTTAAAAATATAACTCTCAGCTATTATCTGAAAAGTTTATCTAACGACCATAGGAATGATTATTCACTTTAGAAGTGAAATATTTTTCTCGACCCGTAACTCAGCATTATCCAATCAGAAAAGCAGATCAGACATGGGCCAAGAGCGATTTCGAGAAAGCAAATGTTTTTTCGGCATACATTGAAGGTATCTTCAAACCATATGACACATCCAATGCAGCGGAAATAGAGCCTCACACTTACGAGAATTATACCGAAATTCCTCTAATAACTAACGATGAGGAAAAACTGAACAACATAATTGAAGAGAGGAAGCTGGTACCGGCGCATCGTTTGGCTTTCGAAAAAATCGCTCCACTATTGACCAAGTACAAAGAATAACTCCAGTCATTGAAAATGCCTTCGAAGACAAAAAAGTTTGCTCGACCGTTTTCCTCGACGTGTCTAAAGCCTTTGATAAAGTTTGCAATGGCGGGCTCCTAAACAAAACTAAAATGCTTTTACCACAAAAATATTACAATATTTTAAAATCATACGTTTCGGACCGTTTTTTCGAATTAAGCATGGAGATATGTACTCTGATTTAAAGGAAATAAAGGCTGGTGTTCCTCAAGTTAGTGTGTTAGGACCCATCCTTTACCCTTACGTGCCATCTACCACATCACGAAAATGCATGTCAAAAAGAAATAAGAAGAATTAGAAATAAAATTCAAAAACTTGTATTGGCTATTGGATAGAAACTCGGCATTATGCACATATAACAAAATTTCTCTCTACAAGCAGGTGTTCAGACTAGTTTGGACTTATGGGATACAACTTTGGGGCTGCTTAAGCCCTAGCATTATTGCACAAATCCAGCGATTTCAAAACAAACTTTTAAGATGCGCCGCCAATGCGTCTTGGTATGTTCGAAGTCACGATCTTGAACGCGATCTCGGAATTGACTCAGTTGCTGCATCAATCAAAAAATGTGCAAAGTCTCATATGGAAAGACTTTCTGACCATGTGAACACTGAAGCCAGGGCTCTTGTCACTCGAAGTATATGGAAAGAAAGGCTTAAGAGCAAAAAACCGTATCACCTTATACAGTAACCAGTTTCTCTGCAATTTATATGCAGAGCACTATTAATTATTTTGTATTATACAATAAGCAAAACAAATTGTTCGTTAGTTTATTTTATGTTAACTAGTTACAATGGCATTGAAATAAAAGAAAGGACGAGTTCAATCGGTATGCTCGATCACAATTGGCTCGCCCCGTAACAAAAGTTTAAAACTAGAAGCGAAAGCGTTGGTACTGCCAAAATTGACAGGACTGCTTCCATCCAGATCAATTAATTCAATTGTGAAATGGTTACCCAATATCCTCTTAGCGGATAATAATTACTATACGAGTCAAAAGGTTGACTTGTTGACCGGAGCGGATCTCTACTCGAAAATCATATTAAATGGGGTAAAATCGAAAATCTTCGGTTCCCTCATTACACAACGTACAGTGTTCGGTTGGATGTTAACAGGTTCCGTTCCCTCCGAAGAAACGAAGATAAATGGCAATGGCGACGGACAAATTCAGCAATAACTAAACAACAAACACAAAACCATTTTTGTAGTGAGAATAATACTAATTTTATTTTTATACAACAGCAACATCAGCGGCAGCAACAACAGGATCATGATAACAATGCATTTCGAGCACCCGGCGTTGGGTTGCACAACGGTGACCACGTATCTAGCAGTAGTTTTTCACAACAACACAGTTCGATGCCACACTTGCAGGCTTTTCACGGCGGCCTGCACTCGTGTCTATTGCGCCGCCAACAACATGCTGCAGCCGAAATATAACGAGAGTCCGCATTTAAGGAGAAACTCTTACAATTCATGCAAGATGCTTTTCTAAAAAAAGCAAAAAAACGGAAGAATCATGATCCCGATAAGCTTTCTTGCTCTCACTCTACGAGGAGATCAAACATGTGCGCAAGAAATACGGCTTGATGTCAAAGGCGAACTCATACAGGTGCTCAAAAAATACCAAAAAAAACCACCGGTGAAACAGGAGAAAACTCAATCACAAACACATGACAATCCACAGCGTCGTCAACGAGCCAACAAAGTACGACCACCACAAGTGACAAGATACAATTATCACAGCATGCAAAACAACTCACAGCATGTATCAGCTACAAAAGAAATACGAGAAAACTGGAAAATAAGCATCGCCACAATCTCAAGTCGAACGCGAATCGGCTTCAGTCGTTCATTGACAATCGGCACGACGGATTCGGACCCCTCTCAACCATGTCAACCGACGTCATCAGTCACGCAAAGCTCTGACCAACGATGCCTCTCCTGCATACCACACGCGCAAGATCGAGCCAAACTCGAGTCGTTTCGCCGACTTCGGAGTGCTGGTAGCTTCCTTTCGGATTGGCGGAGTGGCAATGATCGAATCAGACTCGACTCGTCTCAGCGACATTGCCCGGACCGAGAGGAACGCCATTCGTTTTAATAAGGGTTTAAACTTCAACCAGTTTCATAACAGAGCGTGCCATGATTTCACGATTGCGACTGCGTACACATGCACGTAAGGACAGCCGAGTTTGCGATCTAATGTTTCGAGACAACCATGGTGGAGAATCGGAATTCTCCGTAAGTGCCTTAATACAACGTCATCCGTTAGCACTGACGCCAGTAAGGTCTCTGGAAGGCCATACATTTAACACTTCCAGATCCTAAGACTGGCTGACAACGAGTTCTACAAGACAACGTCAGTCGAGATAATTTTTGGAGCGGACGTTTACCCTCGGCTGATGTTGCTAGGGTTCCAAAATCGGCAGTTGGACAACTCATCGCCCAAAATACGACACTGGGATATATAATAATAATGTGGTGACTTCTATGCAAATTGGCGGCATGAGACTCGATTCATTTCTCGGACCGAACCAGACTCGATTCGTCTCATCAGCCACCCCATCTGCAAAGATGCCTTGGGAGTGGAAGTACAGATATTGCGAGCTTTGAATCTAAACGGACGTGTTTTCATGCGCTCCGTAGAAACTTTATAAAAAAAATAAAAATAAAACAAAATAAACAAAAATTCAAAAAAGTGCATTAAGTGCAAGCCTTAGGCAATAACGCCGAAAGTGCAAATCAAAACATAAAAAATTATAAAAGAATCAAACTGTTTACAAACAAATAAAACATAATAAAATAACAAATAATAAATGAGAAATAAAGCAAAAATACAAAACTATGAGCGCAGCGCAGCCCCACCAACAAGACCGTAGGCATTCTCTGAATCTTCAGCTTTGTCGAACCGGTGAATTCAGCTCCTACCTACAAACAAGGCAACGGTGAGAAGCATGAGTCATCGCAGCGACCAACTGAGCAGCACCATGAGCAGAGTTTACAATAAACAAAAGCAAAAGAGAACGGCAGTCAACAACGGCCAGCAGCGAACGTGATCACACCAACAACTAAGCAGGTACCAGCAAGTACGCAGGCGGCGAAGAACAACATATATATATAAATTTATTTTATTATAAATTTTGTTTTTATTTTAACAATATATTAACAAAATTATAAATTTGATATTATAAGTTTTAATTGTAAAAAATGTCAACGAGTGGGGCGGCGGGACTCCATGCCGAAGATGATTTGACAGTGCTGGTGATCGAAGTTCCGTGCATCGGGATCAAAATTAGAAATCGCGGTAGACTAGTGCAGGTATCGACGCGGCAGTGTCTATGCCAATCTTGGTAGCATTGCTTGGAACCAATTATTTAGAACAAACCGTGTAAACGAATGAAAGCTGCTAACAACGCAGTTTAGAGCGGTATATACCTATAAAAAACGAAAGTTATGTTTACGCGGCGCAATGGGGAATCGAATTGTGTGAGCTTTCCCGTTGTCCATTCCTTTTGTTGGTTGGGTTAGGTTACAGCTGTTGTGTGGTGTGTTGTAGTGTCATCAGCCGTGGTGATTTAAGCTGTTTTATTAGGGTGCGCCAGTTTCCCCAGGTAAAGTGGGGGGCGCCTTCACTCATTTAAACATACTGCCCCCCCTAGGCGAGTATTTTGCCTAGTATTATACGAATTGTATTTATCCGGGTGTGCAGAAAACGGATTTTGATTTAAAACATACCACATGTATTTTGTATGCATTTTAATTTGCGTGCAGGTATTTGAGAAAAGCAACTTTATTTTGCGTGTTTATTTGAGTTTGCGGTTTTGACGACTCATTTCTATAGCAAACAAATGTATGCGTTGTTTGCTTTTATTTATTTCATTAGCGGTTATTTGACAATTGATTATTATTTGTCTATTCTTTATTATCGGCTTATGAACGATAGTAACTCTACGCCTGGCTCAGATGTGGCCAGAATGGGTACTCCTTAGCCCTGGAGTTAGGACTATGAAATTAGAGGGATCTTGCGAGACAGTGGGCGTGAATGGAGAACGGCTTCGATTCATATAGTAAAAAATTCTTCATAATTAAGTTGAAGCTTTGTAGAGCTGATTTCCCTAACTCACCCATATGAGGAGCGCTTTTTGTAAGTGTAGGTGCGTCACTTTATCGCATTGGGAGTATTGTGACACCGTCGATGTCGATTTTTGGACTTTTTGATGCAACTGTGTTATATTTTGTGTTTTAGTACGAATGCACTAATTTGGCGTTTAGTAGCTCGCCACCGCTCTAGGATTTGTTCAGAATTGTTTTTTCATTATTAGCAAAGGCCATCCTGCGGGGCCGAAGTTGCATGTGCAACTCTGACTGTGTTTTTTATATCAATTTGTGGAGTATTAGAAAATTGTGGCTCTATTGGTTGTCATACGACGTACCGGCCATTATTTGATCAATTAGTTGTAGCTTTAGAGAAGTCTCAACAATACTGATCTTCTAGACCTTTGTTTGTTATAGGGGGAAGTTTTCTTAACATTTGAAATTTCCTTAATTGTGAATTAAGGTATTTGTTTGTATTACTCGTATACTCAACTTCAGTTGGTAACTATTTCTGTAACTGGTCCACTTTGTGTTTCGATGTGCAGCGTTTTAGCTTTTTGTGCTTTTCAGCAACATGATGTCCCTAAGCAATTTTTATAATTTTGGGTTTCGGGTTTTGCTTTTACAATTAAACCCGTGTTTTTTTTTGTATGAGCGCTTTTTTGGTGTGAGAGGGAATATGTGCTATAATGAAGCATTGTATGATGTCTTTTGTGACTGAAATTTCTCAAGCGTTTTTGAGAATTGAAATTCTTTCTTTCTTGGGGTGCGTGTTTGTTTAATATTTTTTTTTTTTAAATATTCACTGAGCACAACTTGACCAATTGCCTGTACCGGACACTTGAACTTACCGAAAATTGCGACGGCGAGATAGCGAGAAAAAGGAAAACGCGTGCGGATTCGATTGCGGTCTAATTACAATTAAAAACTTTATTCCATTTCATCTAGTTGCTTAGCATAAATCTTAAACTAGTGGTAATGTTAATATGTATTACAAAAAAAAGGGGTAAGTATAATAATTCTCAACTTTCGTTAACTATTGTAAAAGATTACGTTGAGGTAAGTAAGGTGAGTAATATTTTAGTATTACAGATGTATTATTAAGGTAAGTATACAAAAATAATATAATTCAAAATTTTATAATTTTATAATTCATTTTTCTTAATTTTAGCTTTAGGTTTAAATATATATCTTGTCGCTTAACGCAATACCGGCCACCTTGACAGGATCAGATTCCTTCAATATCCAGTGGAAGCTCGGCCAGTTTGTGGATGGGACGCTTAATCGTGCCCGCCTTGGTTGCTACGTCTGCGACTGGCACCTTGACGTCTTGCCCTTCGACGGTTGCGATGACGCGCCCCAGTACCCACTGCTGCGGCGGCACGTTGTCCTCGTGGACGAGAACAAGGTCGTTGAGCTGCATAATGTGTTTGGGGTGCAGCCACTTGTTGCGCTTCTGAAGGCCCGTCAGGTATATTTTGGACCACTGTCACCAGAACTGTTGCGAGAGATGGCAACTTGTGAGCTGTTGTGAACTGGGTCCACTGGCACCTTCTCTGGGGGTAATGCCCGCAGGGAGCGTCCTATTAATAGATGCGCTGGTGTTAACGCCTCACCGTCGTTGCGATTTTGGCTCAGAGGTACTAGGGTCCGAGAGTTGAGGATGGCCTCCACTTCGGCCAATAGCTTTGAGAGCTCTTCCGTCGTTAGTAGAGCGTTGCCGAGTGCGCGAATGACCAGATGATTGGCGGACTTCGCCGCCGCCTCCCATAATGCGGCGCCCTGGGTGGTATAAAGCCGAAGCTGAATCCTTCGGCTGCGAATCTCATTAGCTCTGGAGCTTGCGCTAGAAAGGCCTCTTTCAGCTCGCGCAGCTTGCGGTCGGCGCCGACAAAGTTGGTTGCGTTGTCGCTGAATATTTTCTGTGGCATCCCTCGGCGACCAATGAACCTTTTGAGGGCGAAAATAAAGGAATTAGTAGATAGGTCCGATAGTTCTAAATGTACTGCTTTTGAAGTAAAGCAAACGAAAACTGCTATATAAGTTTTTACGGGTGGTCGACCACGTATTTTTAAAGTTGTATATGTATCTGGGACCACAAAAATCTACGCCACATATCAAAAAGGGTCGTAACGCTCGAAGTCTTTCAACTGGAAAATTTCCCATTATTTGGGTTTGCAACTTCGGCTTGTAATGAAAGCAGTGTGTACAATTTCTTACGGTTCTACTGCAGGCTTCTCTGGCGTTAATTAGCCGTATGCGTTCTCGAAGAAGCAGAACCAACGCTTTTGCCTCAGCGTGGTGATTTCGAAAGTGCAGGAACCGTAAATAAGTGATAACGAAATGCGAATTTTTATTCAGTAATAATGGGAATTTGGCATCGTATGGGAGAGGTGCAGGTGCATTTAACAGGCGACCTCCTACTCGGATTAATTTAAAGGAAAGCGACATATCCGAGTACTCATGCAAGAACGGGTTGAATGTTTGCAAGTTTGCGGGTAGCGTTGTGCCTTTAGTCAGTTTTTGGATTGCACTCGCAAACTCAGAATGTTGAATCACCTGGACAATTTTCAAAAAACTCAAGTTTAATTCGTCTGCCGTCAGAGCTCTTCCCACAGTAGGCACTTCTGGACGTCTAATCCACCGTAATAGATAGGCAACCACACGAAGCAATTTTTGATGAGAAGAGAATTTTTCAATCAGCTTCATTATATTGTTATGTTTCACATTTGCAGAAAATGTGACAGCGTTTTTCTTCTTCTCTAAGGCTTCGTTTTCTGGGGAGAGCTGGAACTGTGGACCGCCAAACCATATAGAATTATTCCATTCGTCCACGTTACATCTCCGAGACACTTGATCCGCAGGATTTTATTTTGTTGGCACATGTCGCCACTGTACATTGTCAGTCAATTCTTGGATTTCGGACACTCTATTTGCAACAAAGGTTTGTAATGAAGATGGATGCGTTTTTATCCAGTGCAATACATCTTCAGAGTCTGTCCAAAATGTAATTTTCTCGAATCGTCGACTCAACATTGGTGCAACTCGTGACCATAATTTGGCAAGAAGATGTGCTGCCGAGAGCTCGAGACGCGGAAGAGATTTGGTCTTCAGCGGAGCCACTCTAGACTTTGGAGTAAGCAGCATACACTTGACACCACCAGCAGATTGGCTTCGTATGTACACTGCGCATCATCAGGTTAGCACATACCCTCATGTAAGTGCTTTAGGTTCGAAACATAAAGCGCTAATGTTTTTAAAATTAATAAAAATTATTTTTGTTTATGGCCCATTCAATTCCGAGTTAAATAAAACAAAAAATACTGCTTTTTTATTTTTGTAATATATTTTTTTGTTTTTTTTTCGAAAAATAACATAAAAATTAACAATTTAAATTTGGTCATCAGGTTAGCACACATCATTTTTTTTTATTGTTGAAAAGTTTTTTAACCATAAAATTTTTTATAAAGTGTTACATATAGTAATTTAAACATTTTATACAAAAATTAATAATGTGTCGATCCTCCCTTGTTGAGAATTACCTCATAGATTCGATTGGGAAGCGATTCATATACTTTTCCAATATAATTAAGTGAAATGATGCCTTCAATTAGCCCCTCTTTGTTGGAATATTGTTTCCCAGACTCGTAAACTTTACGAGCCAGCCATGCCCATACGTTTTCTATTATATTGATGTCGGGTGAATAAGGCGGCCACTGCATTTGACGGACATTTTGGTCCTCAATCAATGACTTAACCACCCGGGCAGTGTGGATCGGGGCATTGTCGTGTTGGAAAGTCCATGGCAGATCTCCGAACACGTTTTGGAAATGGGGAAAAGCTATTTCAAGTACGTTTTTGTAAGTGTTTGCATTCATATTTGTAGTTAAAAACTGTAACTCGCACGTACCGTAATAGGAGATGGCGCCCCACACCACCACCCTACTATGAAGGTGATCCAACTGATGTTCCTCTTTGCGAAGATCATGGAAGTAGTAGTTGTATCCATCCGGACCTTCCAAATTAAATTTTTTTTCATCCGAGAAGACAACGTAGCGCCAATCAGAATTCCATGTCATGTGCTTCTTCGCAAAATTCAAACGCACTTCCTTTCTAGCAACGTTTAGTGGGGTTTTTTTCTTTAATTTCAGTCTTTTTAAATGTGGAGCACTACGTATCACTCTTTGAATTGTAGATAAGCTCACTTTAACATTAACATTTGCCCTAATCTTTGCGGTCGAGGCGTGAGAGTTTGAGGTTTTTCTCAAAATTGCTCTCTTATCAGCAGCGGAAATCCCTCTATTATTCCCTCCTTTGTTATTTTTGCCATAATTCAACTTATTGCTGAGGAATGCTGATATAACTTTACGACTTCTGCCCATTTTTTTGGATATTGAACTTATTGACAGCCCTGCTTCCTTGTAAGCTTCAATTTTGGATCTCTCCTCAACAGATAGCGATTTTCTTTTACCCATATTAAAGCTAATAGTTTACTTTAGCAGTATAAAAAATTTGGTTGCAATACGCATTCGACTGTTGAAGATAAACTGAAAAGAATTTGAATGTGCTAACCTGATGACGCAAAAATACAACACACTTCTCCATCAAAAATAATAGAAAATAGCAAAAACGAAAATAACGGGATCTTTCTTTCACATGTTTTCTTTCCCAGTGATGGTGTATACGAAGATCAGAAAAATAGAGTAAAATAATTTTGCTGAATCTTAATAAAAACAACTACAAGGGCAATTATATAAAGCTGATAGGGGGTGTGCTAACCTGATGATGCGCAGTGTATATGCAGCATCCGTACGCTTTTATTGAAGCGTCGGAGAAGCCATGGATTTGGCATGTAGCAGTCGACTCTAGGTTACATACCGAGGAATGCTAATTGACGAGAGCTGCAGTAGGTTGGCTTTGAAATTCTGCCAGCTAGTGTCGAGGCGCGAGTGGAATCGACTCATCCCAATCTAGTTTTTGAATGTAAAGGTCTTGCAATACGATTTTTGCTTTGGTAAGTAGTGGGGCCATTAATCCAAGAGGATCGAAAAGGCGGGCGGAGACTGACAATATGTTCCGTTTAGTGGCTCGCAGATCATTAAAGTTGGCATCCAAAACAAATCGAAACAAATCCTCTTTCGGCAACCAGCGGATTCCTAGTGCTTTAGTTGAATTTTTGTCATTGAAACTTAATGACTTTTCAGTGTAATCACTGTCGAAAAATTTAGGGTGATTCGAAAACCACTTCGTTAAGGTGAATCCTGCCGAGTTTAATATTTTAATTACTTCACTTCTTATAAGATCTAGAGACTCAAAATTTCCAGATCCTGTCAATAAGTCATCGACATAAAAGACTCTTTTAATGGCCAATGAACCGAGGGGGTATTTAGTTGTATTAGCATCGCTGAGCATTTGTAAACATCGTGTTCCGAGAAATGGTGCAGGCGCAGTGCCGTAAGTAACGGTATTAAGTTGAAAAATTTGAATATGCTCTGAGGGATGCTCTCTCCACACAATAAGCTGACAATTTCTATCTTCTTCGTGCACCATTATTTGGCGGTACAATTCTAATACTTCTAATGAAGTTCCAATAGAAATTCAATAAAATTTTTCATCAAAAGTGCTGTAATTTTCTATTGAATTTTTTATTTGTGTAGTTCAGAGGTTGATTTACGATGATTATCTCGAGCTTTGGGAGTGGTAGAGAAATTTCTTAACAATCCTTCCTTTTGATAAAATTGATCGCCACTGAAGAGGTTTCGATAAAAGTAACTGAGCTAAATTAATATTAACCGTCTAGTACCCGATTCATAATGTAGTGTTATCGATAATAATTATCAATATAGGCAGAGTAGAGCAGATATTATTAAAAAAAATTTTATGAAAGAGATGATTGAGTTTTTTTAAACAGTTTTTCTTCTTTTTCCAGTGTCAAATTAGGCACAATTCCGATTTCTTTGGCGCCGCGATTTGAAGGTACCGTTGGAAAGAGGAAGTCCTCCTGATTAAAAAACATATAGAGTTATAGGGTCCGCAAACGCTTAGTTTAGGAGATATTCGGTCTTAAAGTTCAAAAATTCGCAAAATTGGACCATTTCAAGGAGCTATTTCACCACATTAAACACACTTTTTTCACATTTTTCACTTCAAACTAATTAAATTGCACTATAATATTTTAAATAAACCTACATCTTACTCTTTTCGTAGGTTTTTTACCTAAAAAATCTTTATTTTAAAAATCACATTTTACACTTGTTTCAACCTCATTTGTTTACCAAAAATTACGACGAAATGGAGCGCTGCCATGTGATGATAAGGCAATTCGATGAAATTCCTCTTTTTCTCAAAAATTCCTCTATTCATGCATATGGATATTTTCCTTTTTAAATTTATTAAGCAAATAAGTAATATTTTATACATGTATTAGTAATATTATATATACATATGTATAATTAATATTATATAATAATATTACGTAATAAAGAGTAAAGTGTACATTGCAGTACGAAAACTCAAATCTTGTTTCAATATGAGTGCATGATAACCGAAAAATATAACCACTTCATACCCAAAACTCATATTTTACTATAAATATAATAATATATATATTGTCACCTAAAATTCAAACCAATGTATCATCAAAAATAAATGGAAATCGCTGACAGATATAATAACCAAAATTTACCATTTTATAACGAAAACTTAAATTTGGAGTGCATGATAACCATAAATTATAACCACTTTATACCAAAAAGTCAATATATTTTTTTATTTTCAACGCAGAAAGGAGTACTATGCGAAAGTACTTCAGTCACCCCGGGTATTCGCTCGGCCAGGGTTATTTTTTTAACGCGCGGCCGAGGGCCGCCAACACAGAAAGGAGAACTATGCGAAAGTACTTCAGGCATGTTATATTACAATCATAAACATATATAATATTATAATGTTAACACACGATTTTACTTATCTGTGTTTATTAATTATAAATCACATATTATTCATATATTCATATATGTAGGTATGTATGTGGAAAAGTGTTCACATATTTAATTTTAGCTTGAAAAATCTTCTTTATAGTTTTTTTATAGTTAATAAAGAAAAAAGAATCACTCGAAAGTAGAAACAAAGAAAACGCTGTGAAACGCTGAAAAATCCTTCACTTTTGGTTTTTAAGGTGTAGCAATGCTGGTTTTCCTTGTAAATATAAGCGCTCTAAACTTTTCAACTTTTTTAAACGTGAATATTTCAAAAAATATTAGTTATTTTTATGTTATTTTTGATATTAATCCTCTGGAGAAGCTCCCCTATCCGTACATACCCCATTTATACGGAAATTCGGTTTTTTTACCCCTCCGCCAAAGTAATCGGAATCGTGCCTCAAATTACAATAATGGTAGGACAAGAGGCGAAAGTTAGCAGGGAAGAAGCTATTGCATTGTTTGAAAAATACATTGCCCGTGACCGATATTTTCATACTGATGATGTACCTCTTTTTGGAGACGATGTGTGGAAAAACATGAGTGTAGAACTTGGTGGCCGATGGACACATCGAACAGTCTACAATCACGTGAGGGTGAATAAGAGAGGATGTCTTACAAAGACTAGGCAAAATAAAGGGATTATGACATCGCCTGCCGAATCCAAACATATTCTTATAGACGATGTATTTAATGAAGATGAAAGAGATTTAATTGATGATGATAATGCTGATGAAAATTGGATTCCTGAAAACGAATTAACAACAGGGAAGTGTGAAGTCTTTAATTTACTACTCACAGTTGAGGAATGGAACAAAATTCAACCCTCAGAGGAGGTGAAGAATCGATTAAAAAAGAAAACATGGGCCCACGTCATTAGTGAAGCGATAAAAAAACGTTATTACTTTGAATGTGCCTTCTTGGCTAAATCGTCCCACGTTTCTCTTAATTTCGATGAGCAAAAAAGCAAGTACTTTCTGAAACTACAGGCTTATTGTGCGGAAACAGAAGATTGCAAGAATAAGCTCGAAGGCACAGCCAGAAGTGGTCCAAAACTAAAAGGCCTTGAAATGACAATTTGCATGGTAGATACTTGTTCACGGTACCATAAACCGGTAACACGTCCACTTAATGGAACAGAAAGGGATCAAGTGAAGAGTTGTTTAACCAAACGAGAAGCTGCCAATTACAGAGAAGAATTCTCTTCTCTTTTGAGAGACAAAATGGAATTCGGTGAAAATATTCCTGATGATGTTCGAGAGACCGACATCTATCGACAAGTTAAGATGGATTGTTGAGAGACAAAATGGAATTTGGTGAAAATATTCCTGATGATGTTCGAGAGACCGACATCTATCGACAAGTTAAGATGGAAGCTGGGCAAGAAGCAAAGGGCAGAAAACGTCGCGAGAGTATCAATGTCATCCAATCTCTCCAACGAATGGCAACTTCTGCACTCTACAAGGGAGCTCTTCATGACCTCGGAGCACTACGATTCTACGTGATATATTGCAGTACACATCAAGTTTTAGCATATCATGAATATGTTAGGTTATTGGAGAAAAGTTCTCAGATTTCCATCGACGTTTCTGGTAAAATGGTGAAAACCTTTGAGATCTGTGCTGGTAAACAGACGGGTCACATTTTTGTATGTACCATGACAGTCTTGTTCCAACATAAGATTCTTTGCGTCTACCAAGTGCTTACTGAAATACATACACAAGAATTCATCGGATATTGGCTCAAATTATTCTTAAGAATCGGTGTTTCAGCTGTTATCTCGGACTACGAGCGAGCTATACCTATGTCCGCCAGTCTAGCTTTCAACAATATGAGTTTTAAAGAATATATTGAAACGTGTTATCTATGGGCCATATCGGAAGACAGAGGAACATCGCGTCCAGCTGATGCACCTTGTGTCTAACTGGAGGTCGGTCAAAAGTGAGAAGCATAAGACTGTCAAAGACACTCGCCTACACTGTGTAGCTCTCATGGTAGATGCAACAACTGTAAAGAGGTTTTCCAGAATCCTCATTCTCACTCAAATCATCTCTCTCCATCCATTTACTGATACAATCATCCCGATTGATGGTACAACAATGAAAGTTTCAGAGGCTTTGCATGAAATGGAAGAGGCTATAGGTGATCGAGAACAATCGATCAAAGTTCTGGAACAGTCTATGACGGCTTAAGAAGAAACCAAGAAAGACGAAAAAATTCCAGACTTTACGGAGGGTGATAATGACACTTTGACACACAAGTTTATAAAGAAACTTATTCAACAAGCTCAACCCTGTCCGTCTGATATCGAAGGTAAAAGCGTCAATGGGTTTTATAATGAGGACTTTTTGAAAGCTTTGGAATGACTGGGCAGGGATCACTGAACCGTATTCAAATGTACATGCATCAAGTGCTTCTCAGGAAGGCTAATCGCTTACGACAGAGTATGAGAGAGACCGTACAGTTGCCCTGCTCAGCAGATCGATTCGTTTGTGAACACCTAAAGCGGCTACAGAGGGGGACCAATAAATTAGGTGCACAACTGAAGCACGCCAACCACGCAAAGAAACCGCCGTCACCTTCCGTAACCACCAAAGAACCTAGAAAAAAAAACATTGCATGAACAAACAGTTCCTATCGTACCGCCGACGAAAATCCACATACCGGATGATTCTGATCTAAAGTCTTATGAGCCATGGGGTGGGCTCAAAAACAAAGGCGCTTTCTCAGTTGATAGTGCTACCTCCAAAGATGATGACTCAAAAGAAGAAGAGAACATCAGAGCAAATCCATTACTTAAGAGAAACACCAATATGACTGACATGGAAAATGAGTTACTTTTTTGATAATAAAAAAGATGGTTATACCAAGCACAACAAAGACGGACCAATTATGGAGGATGTAAAAAGAACTCCAAGTATCTTCAACGACGACGACGAAAAAAATAAAGATGATGAAACATCATTCATCATCTCTCCTGAGCATCAAAAAAAAAATCATGTAAGCGATGATTCTGAAAATCTTTCCCTTGATAACTGAAAAGGATTTGTCTACGAGAGCTATAAAAATATCCCCCTGATTATGGAAAATGCAGAAATACCACCGAGCACTCCAAAATGTCACTTCTTGCAGAAAGAGATCTTAGAATGCGAAAATAAAAAAAAAAAACACTACGATTCAGCCTGAATCTGCAGTGGACTCCCTTGTATGATGATTCATATGCATTAACAGATGCATCTCACGCCCTTAACATTTTGAAATAGATTACTAATTGGCATAATAATGTCAAATCAACACTTCAGCCTAACGAACATTCAATAAATGCAAGCATCGAAAGAAATTGCAATATACGATCAGATAATGCCATTTTTTATAAAGAAGATACCATCACCATAAGCGACACAAGTGAGACCTCTTCATCGAATCTCTTACTCATGAAGAAAGACGATCAGGGTAAAGAATTACTTGCTCAGATTCAATCGCATAAAAGAAAAGTGGAACATGTGGAATAAAAAAATTATGGCCCGACGAAGAGGATGAAAACTGGAAAGAATGAGAAGAGCAAACAATTGGGTACTATTTCCGAAATCATAAAGAACTTACAATTAAAAATGAGAGAATTAATTCTAAAGAGATTATTAATATTCCCCAATGGTAACAGGTGTATCAAACCGTTGAGAATAAAACTTAGTGATAAACGCTTTTGGAAGTTTGAATCGAAGGTGAATAGAAAGCTGTTGCCTAAAGAAGTGAAAGTCCGTCCGTTCAATACCTGTGGTTTAGATTCAATTTTCCATATTTTAGAATTTTGTGTGATCGATCACCCATTATATGAGTCATCTGCAAAAGACTCTGATAGTAAAGCCATTAATTTCCTTCTTTCTTTCATGAAAAAAGGGGCTAATGCGGAAGTACAGCAGGAACGGTTGAGACTCCTGAATACAGTATACGACATTGAGGAGCCGCAGGTGTGTCTACTTCCATACCAGCTCAATGCTGTAGATTCACTTGATATCATTTGGGAACGATTCTTGACCGGCGAACCAAGTGGTTGCAGAAGTTTCAAATGTAAAAATCCAGATTTTAACGTTGAACCTACACCAATGTATTTGATTCATATGAACGAGAGAATTTTGCTCGAAGGATGTTATAAAGACTTGGAAAAAGCTCTTCAACATCGTCCAGTTGATTATAACAAGAAATGTCGATCGAAATGTGGTTATGAAGGTGAGGAATATACCACATTAAATCTTCACATTTGCATAAGTGTAGATGTGCGTGAGCCTACGAACAAATTAAGAACCATGGAAGGTCATTTAAATGGTTTTCTTCCTTACCTTTATCTACAGAGACCTTATAGGTATGATTTTTTACATTCTGGAATATAACTAATGCTTATCGGCAAGTTACTGTTAAAGCAATTTTCAATGCAAATTTTTTATTTTCAGACTGGTGGGAATCATCCATCATGAGCCAGGACTATCGCTTCCAAACGTTGAATAAGGACATTTACAAACTTCAGAGCCGGGCCACTTCCACAGCATATATTCTTCGTACTACAGAATCGTGGATCCATTGTGATGATTTAGAGGAAAACATCAACTATACGTGCAAACCAAGTCGAACTGTGAAACCTCATGCTGCAATCTGATCGTGATCTGTGAGACCGAATGCGACATTTAAAAACGATTCTTCGATAAAATTACCTAAATTACCTTAAGTCACCTTTCAATGAGAAATGTTATATAGTTCTGTAGTTAATAGAATTTTTTTTTTATATTGTTCTCTCCAAGGAAATTTTCGAAAAAATTTCAGCGAAAAATGAGATTCTATTGACTTTTATAAATGTGCGATATAGTTATAAAAATGTGATATATAGTTATATAAATGTTATATATAGTTATATATATGTTGAACTATATGTTAAATATGGTATAAAAAAATTTTACTTAAAGTTTGTATTTCACATTTTTATTTTTCATACACAAATAAACAAAGGTAATAGACAAATACTTACTACAATCGTGTTTTTAATTATTGTTTAGAGCTGTAAGTAAGAAATTACCAAAAAAATCAATGCAAGATGATGTTTAACATATATACTTCAGGAAGAGAGGCTCAATCAAAATAGTTCTAATATAATACTTGAAGACTTTTTTATAACTTTTCTAGAACAGGTTTTGCCAGTCTCTAATTCTAAACCTGTCAAATACTTCCGGATTTGTTTTTATTATGGACATTGAAGTGTTATGACAAAATTCCATAACCTAAATCCTCTTTGGATACCCCCACTACTCATTAGAGCGAGAGGAGGGTTGAGTTCATCACGTGACCCAGTGTCAGATTTTTAAATACATAATTACTATTATAACATCGCTTTCCCAAATTAAAAAAAATATTTCCTGATAATTCCCAAATGATTTTACGTCTGTTGCAATTTAAATTTCGCCATTCCCTCAAAAATTCGCCAAGTATACGGTTGAATATGTTTTTAATGATTTTTGTTTAAATGACTTAAGCATCTCCCCGCATGTATACCTCACTCTACCTGGGAAAAACTGGCGCACCCTAGCAAGACAGATTAAATCACCACATCCAATGGCATCATACACTTACATCACCACGCCACACCAACACAACTCACCACACCTGTACCTACTCAACATAAAGGATGGACATCGGGATGGGAATTCAATTCGTTCTAAGCAATTCGTTCGACACACTGCGCTCAACAAATTTCGTTTTCGACCACAATCCCGCACGCTGCAGTTAGCACGGTGACCCCCGCGATCTAGTAATTGGAACACTAACCTTTTTTCGGCATATCTATCGTTTAGCTTTAAATTAACATTATATAAAGTTAAAGGCTTCTATAATAAATTAAATTGTTATAAAAATTGAAGCGACACGGATATTTTTATTAGATTGCATATAAACGATTTCAACTTATACATATGTATGTACATAGTGAAAGTGTAAATAATCACGAAAAAAGTGCCCAACGTGGCCCAACATTATACACAAAGAACCATGGGTATATTTGCAAAAGCAAATCACGAAACCCAAAATTCGAAAAATTGCCAAGAGACACCATGCTGCTCAAAGGCACAAAAATCTCAAGCGCTACACAGCGAAACACAAAGTGAACTAGATACAGAACTAGTCACCACCATACAAACTCAAGTTGAGTATAGCACAAACAAATACCTTAATTCACAATTAAGGAAATTTCAAAAGTTAAGGAAACTTCCCACTATAACTAACAAAATTCTAGAAGATCGATATTGTAAAGACTTCTCTAAAGCAACAACTACTCGAGCAAACAGTGGGCGGTACGTCGTACGACTACCACTAGAGCCACAATTTTCCAATGCTCCACAAATTGGTACAAAAAATAAAGTCAAAGTTACCTCTGACGGTCCCTATATTTCATACAACTTTCGGCCCCGCAGGATGGCTTTCGCCAATAATGGAAAAAATCAACAATTCTGAACAAATCCAAGAGCGGTGGCGGGCTACTACTTGGAAAATTAGTGCATACGCACATAAATATTACTCATAGTAAAATGATCCAAAAGGTCGAATCATAATCGCATCTACATAAGCGCCCCTCACATTGGTGATTAATAGGAATAAGCTATACAAAGCATTAATTAATTATGAAGAATTCTCTACCACGAATCGAAGCCGTTCTCCATTCACGGCCTTTCTCTCTCAAGATCCCTCTAATTTCGTAGTCCTAACTCCAGGGCTAAGGAGTACCTATTCTGGCCATATCTGCCAGGCGTGGAGTTACTATCCTAGTTTACCAAGCCGATGGGAAAGAAATTTTAAATAAAACCACAAATAAAAAGCCGCCTTTAAAGAAATCTTCAATAACCGCCAATAAAAATGTATATAAACGAGTTTAAAAATAATTCAAGCCCTCAAGTCATAAAATATGAAGGGAATTTCAATATGACCCGTTCATACAGATTGAAGTTACTTGTTTCAAACAACAATTCCCGCCGAAATACATTGAACATCATATACATAATACTCGTACTAGGCAAAAAATTTGCCTAGGGGGCCCAGTATGTTTAAATAACTTAAGCATCTCCCCGCATGTATACCTCACTCAACCTGGGAAAAACTGGCGCACCCTAGCAAGACAGATTAACACACCACATCCGATGGCATCATACACTTACATCACCACGCCACACCAACACAACTCACCACACCTGTACCCACTCAACAAAAAGGATGGACATCGGGATGGGAATTCAATTCGTTCGACACACTGCGCTCAACAAATTTCGTTTTCGACCACAATCCCGCACGCTGCAGTTAGCACGGTGACTCCCGCGATCTAGTAATTGGAACACTAAACTTTTTTCGGCATATCTATCGTTTAGCTTTAAATTAACATTATATAAAGTTAAAGGCTTCTATAATAAATTAAATTGTTATAAAAAATTGAATCGACACGGATATTTTTATTAGATTGTATCTAAACGATTTCAACTTATACATATATACCTCGTGAAAGTGTAAATAAAAATATACTTGTTACAAAGTTAACTAAAACTTAAAGTTATTAACTGTTCGTTCCCAAATTATAAAAAGGCTTTCCCGAAATTTCCCAAATTAATTCCCGATTGTTCCATACATTAATTTATGGAAATGATCAATTTAGTCGCCAAGTATACGGCGGTAAGCCAAACCAATAGCAATAAAGGTTGGTAACAAATATATTTGGAATCGGTTACGAAAACGAGAAAAAATAATATCGATTCCCAAGTATACGAAAGCCAAACCGATGAGTTATGCAAAATGAGCAATAGCACAGTTGAAAATTTAACGCGAAAAAATATTGGCCAATAATTAAATTTGCGAAACCACGAGATAATGTACGAAAAGACTGACCGAATTAAAATTTTAAAACTATGCGATTTACAAAAAGGTCGCAACTTAATGCAGGCGAATCCGCAATCCCAAAATCCTTCACATTCACTTCAATATATGTATAATATATAATATATGTAGAAAACTATATATATATATATATATATATATATGTATATGTATAAATAGGCGTGTAATGTGAAAAGGGAGAGCCAAAAAGTGAAAGTGTGCGTTTGCAGTTTTATATTATTGTTGTTTTTTGTTTGCACCACTTTCAATAATTCGCACTCATTACCTGGTGAGTCGGCTGTTTGCCGGCGCTTACGTCCCTCTGGCACAGGATGCAGCGGAAGCGCATTCCCACGACGACTTCAGCAGCAGCGGATAGACGGCAGCAACGAAGTGATGGCATCAGCAGAATTATAGGAGCAGCGACGTGATGGCAGCAACGGAGTTATGACAGCAGCTACGATACTAACAGCGACGGGATGGAAGCAGCGATGTGATGATGGCAAGAAAATACCAAAAACAAGTACCAAAAAGTTGCGGATAGTGGTGGAAACGGTTTGTCTTTTTTACCGGCACTTTGGTTTTTACCGGTTTTTAGGCTTTACCGGTTTTTTAATCTTGCGGCACTTTAAGCAAACGGTTTTTTTTTGAAACTGTAACACAATTTTCTTCTTTTTTGATTTTTTACACTGAGGTAAGTATACGGGTAAGTATTTCAGCACTGCACTTTACACTGTATGTACGAGTATGTATGTATATATGTATGTAATTTTTTACAGATTTTTACTGATCTTCACCTATGTATATGTCTTTTTTATTTTATTTAATTTTTTTTTTACAGGTTTCACTGCACGCACTTCATACATCTATGTGTACTTGTATATACGAGTATGCACTTCATATATTTATATGTACTTGTATATATATTTGGATTTTAATCCTTTTTATAATTTTTTTTTTTTTGTATTATTTGTTTTATAATTTGTTCTTTTTTCACCTTCACTGAACCGTGAACACCGAAGTCCGAAAACCGAACACCGAAAAGGGCACAATTGGCAATTGGTTGCGAAAAGAATTTGTCGAAAGAATTTTTGCACTATTAATATTATTCCACTGTGGGTAAAATTTAAGTTAACTTTTTTAAACACGCATTTGTCCCTGCTCGGGCGATATGAAATTTCTCAAGCGTTTTTGAGAATTGAAGTTCTTTCTTTTTTGGGGTGCGTGTTTGCTTAATATTTTTTTTTTGTTATTTATATATTCACTGAACACAACTTGACCAATTGCCTGTACCGGACACTTGAACTTACAGAAAATTGCGACGGCGAGATAGCGAGAAAAAGGAAAACGAGTGCGGATTCGATTGCGGTCTAATTACAATTAAAAACTTTATTCCATTTCATCTAGTTGCTTAGCCTAAATCTTAAAACTAACGGCTTAAACTAGTAGTAATGTTAATATGTTTACAAAAAAAGGGGTAAGTATAATAATTCTCAACTTTCGTTAACTATTGTAAAAGATTACGTTGAGGTAAGTAAGGTGAGTAATATTTTAGTATTACACATGTATTATTATGGTAAGTATACAAAAATAATATAATTCAAAATTTTATAATTTTTATAATTCATTTTTCTCAATTTTAGCTTTAGGTTTAAATATATATCTTGTCGCTTGACGCAACAGTGACAATGTAAGCAGTTAAATATGTTTTTGCAATTTGTATATGTATGCGCATGGGACAGACAATTTGTGCAAAGTCTTTTTGACCTGACAAAATTATTTCGTTCGTTAACTTTTAAAGTTTTAAACTTCTTGCAAGATATAAGTTTATGCCCTCTGGTACATAGTTCGCATGACGTTTGTTTTCTTTGTTCTGATGTGAATGTTTGTGTTTAGTAAATGCTTGTGTTTAAATTGTTGTTGCTTCTAGCTTGGTGTCTATTTAAGCTTCGATTTTGGTCGTGTTTAATGTTAGTTTTGATTATTTTTTCCTTTAACCTTTCCGCAATTTCATATTAAGTGGTGAGAAAATCTTTCATTTGTTGCCATGTTGGGCCTTTTTTTCGTGATGAGAGGCATTGCTCCCACAAAAGTAACGATTTTTCTGGTAATGCGGCGGTGCAAATGTTTACCAGAATTGGGGATATTTAGTGTCGATAGAACCGTCAAACAATTAGAATCAGTGGATTCTAGTTCAGTGAATTCTACACTTGTTTCTTTCTTCATTTTAGGCAAGTTCATTAGTGTCGTTACTTGTTTATCGACCAGTATTCTTTCATTTTCGTATCTTGCATTTAGAGAGCGAACTGTTTTACTATTATGCCTGCTTGACTTTTGGTTTTGTATCTGAGGTGATATAGTTTTTGTGCGTTTGATAGTTCTGGATGGTTGATGTAAACGGCTGTAAACATGTTCCGGAAGGACGGCCATTCTTCATAACCTCTATAAAATGTTTCTGTGTCACATTCGTGCACCTCGAGGTGGATGCCTGATCTTGATATTTGTTTATGCGACTTCATGGCATCTCGCCCCTCAACACAAAATTCATCACACCACACAACATTCAGCACACAACACAACATTCATCACACAACTCACACACATCACACAACACAACATTCAGCACACAACCTACATCATCATACACGCAATCCCACGCAACAAACCAACCACATACGTTATTGTTTTCACCACCTAACCCAGTGTTTCCCAAAGTGGGCGATAACGCCCCCTTGTGGGCGCTGCAGGTGTCAAGGGGGGCGGTAAGAGACCCAGAAAGAAAATGGGGGCGTTGTGTAGAGGCCTGGCGGGGTATTGTAATTTTATTTAGTTGTTGTAGGCCTCCTAGCTCTTAGACAATGACTACATGAGCTCTCGACTCTCAACAACAACTTGTGAACATCAACTAATATGAATTAAAAGATTGCTCAAACTCGGTTCTATATTTCTTTCCGCGTAGTTCATATATCTGTCCTATTTTATTGAATATAAAAAAATGAAAATCATGTCAATCGGTCGCTCCGCTTCATAACGGGGCATCTCGACAGGATAGAATTTATAGAATACTAATGCTCGGTTTCACAGCAAGAAAATACCAAAAACAAGTACCAAAAAGTTGCGGATAGTGGTGGAAACGGTTTGTCTTTTTTACCGGCACTTTGGTTTTTACCGGTTTTTAGGCTTTACCGGTTTTTTAATCTTGCGGCACTTTAAGCAAACGGTTTTTTTTTGAAACTGTAACACAATTTTCTTCTTTTTTGATTTTTTACACTGAGGTAAGTATACGGGTAAGTATTTCAGCACTGCACTTTACACTGTATGTACGAGTATGTATGTATATATGTATGTAATTTTTTACAGATTTTTACTGATCTTCACCTATGTATATGTCTTTTTTTATTTTATTTTATTTTATTTTTTTTTTACAGGTTTCACTGCACGCACTTCATACATCTATGTGTACTTGTATATACGAGTATGCACTTCATATATTTATATGTACTTGTATATATATTTGGATTTTAATCCTTTTTATAATTTTTTTTTTGTGTATTATTTGTTTTATAATTTGTTCTTTTTTCACCTTCACTGAACCGTGAACACCGAAGTCCGAAAACCGAACACCGAAAAGGGCACAATTGGCAATTGGTTGCGAAAAGAATTTGTCGAAAGAATTTTTGCACTATTAATATTATTCCACTGTGGGTAAAATTTAAGTTAACTTTTTTAAACACGCATTTGTCCCTGCTCGGGCGATATGAAATTTCTCAAGCGTTTTTGAGAATTGAAGTTCTTTCTTTTTTGGGGTGCGTGTTTGCTTAATATTTTTTTTTTTTGTTATTTATATATTCACTGAACACAACTTGACCAATTGCCTGTACCGGACACTTGAACTTACAGAAAATTGCGACGGCGAGATAGCGAGAAAAAGGAAAACGAGTGCGGATTCGATTGCGGTCTAATTACAATTAAAAACTTTATTCCATTTCATCTAGTTGCTTAGCCTAAATCTTAAAACTAACGGCTTAAACTAGTAGTAATGTTAATATGTTTACAAAAAAAGGGGTAAGTATAATAATTCTCAACTTTCGTTAACTATTGTAAAAGATTACGTTGAGGTAAGTAAGGTGAGTAATATTTTAGTATTACACATGTATTATTATGGTAAGTATACAAAAATAATATAATTCAAAATTTTATAATTTTTATAATTCATTTTTCTCAATTTTAGCTTTAGGTTTAAATATATATCTTGTCGCTTGACGCAACAGTGACAATGTAAGCAGTTAAATATGTTTTTGCAATTTGTATATGTATGCGCATGGGACAGACAATTTGTGCAAAGTCTTTTTGACCTGACAAAATTATTTCGTTCGTTAACTTTTAAAGTTTTAAACTTCTTGCAAGATATAAGTTTATGCCCTCTGGTACATAGTTCGCATGACGTTTGTTTTCTTTGTTCTGATGTGAATGTTTGTGTTTAGTAAATGCTTGTGTTTAAATTGTTGTTGCTTCTAGCTTGGTGTCTATTTAAGCTTCGATTTTGGTCGTGTTTAATGTTAGTTTTGATTATTTTTTCCTTTAACCTTTCCGCAATTTCATATTAAGTGGTGAGAAAATCTTTCATTTGTTGCCATGTTGGGCCTTTTTTCGTGATGAGAGGCATTGCTCCCACAAAAGTAACGATTTTTCTGGTAATGCGGCGGTGGAAATGTTTACCAGAATTGGGGATATTTAGTGTCGATAGAACCGTCAAACAATTAGAATCAGTGGATTCTAGTTCAGTGAATTCTACACTTGTTTCTTTCTTCATTTTAGGCAAGTTCATTAGTGTCGTTACTTGTTTATCGACCAGTATTCTTTCATTTTCGTATCTTGCATTTAGAGAGCGAACTGTTTTACTATTATGCCTGCTTGACTTTTGGTTTTGTATCTGAGGTGATATAGTTTTTGTGCGTTTGATAGTTCTGGATGGTTGATGTAAACGGCTGTAAACATGTTCCGGAAGGACGGCCATTCTTCATAACCTCTATAAAATGTTTCTGTGTCACATTCGTGCACCTCGAGGTGGATGCCTGATCTTGATATTTGTTTATGCGACTTCATGGCATCTCGCCCCTCAACACAAAATTCATCACACCACACAACATTCAGCACACAACACAACATTCATCACACAACTCACACACATCACACAACACAACATTCAGCACACAACCTACATCATCATACACGCAATCCCACGCAACAAACCAACCACATACGTTATTGTTTTCACCACCTAACCCAGTGTTTCCCAAAGTGGGCGATAACGCCCCCTTGTGGGCGCTGCAGGTGTCAAGGGGGGCGGTAAGAGACCCAGAAAGAAAATGGGGGCGTTGTGTAGAGGCCTGGCGGGGTATTGTAATTTTATTTAGTTGTTGTAGGCCTCCTAGCTCTTAGACAATGACTACATGAGCTCTCGACTCTCAACAACAACTTGTGAACATCAACTAATATGAATTAAAAGATTGCTCAAACTCGGTTCTATATTTCTTTCCGCGTAGTTCATATATCTGTCCTATTTTATTGAATATAAAAAAATGAAAATCATGTCAATCGGTCGCTCCGCTTCATAACGGGGCATCTCGACAGGATAGAATTTATAGAATACTAATGCTCGGTTTCACAGCAAGAAAATACCAAAAACAAGTACCAAAAAGTTGCGGATAGTGGTGGAAACGGTTTGTCTTTTTTACCGGCACTTTGGTTTTTACCGGTTTTTAGGCTTTACCGGTTTTTTAATCTTGCGGCACTTTAAGCAAACGGTTTTTTTTTGAAACTGTAACACAATTTTCTTCTTTTTTGATTTTTTACACTGAGGTAAGTATACGGGTAAGTATTTCAGCACTGCACTTTACACTGTATGTACGAGTATGTATGTATATATGTATGTAATTTTTTACAGATTTTTACTGATCTTCACCTATGTATATGTCTTTTTTTATTTTATTTTATTTTTTTTTTACAGGTTTCACTGCACGCACTTCATACATCTATGTGTACTTGTATATACGAGTATGCACTTCATATATTTATATGTACTTGTATATATATTTGGATTTTAATCCTTTTTATAATTTTTTTTTTGTGTATTATTTGTTTTATAATTTGTTCTTTTTTCACCTTCACTGAACCGTGAACACCGAAGTCCGAAAACCGAACACCGAAAAGGGCACAATTGGCAATTGGTTGCGAAAAGAATTTGTCGAAAGAATTTTTGCACTATTAATATTATTCCACTGTGGGTAAAATTTAAGTTAACTTTTTTAAACACGCATTTGTCCCTGCTCGGGCGATATGAAATTTCTCAAGCGTTTTTGAGAATTGAAGTTCTTTCTTTTTTGAGGTGCGTGTTTGCTTAATATTTTTTTTTGTTATTTATATATTCACTGAACACAACTTGACCAATTGCCTGTACCGGACACTTGAACTTACAGAAAATTGCGACGGCGAGATAGCGAGAAAAAGGAAAACGAGTGCGGATTCGATTGCGGTCTAATTACAATTAAAAACTTTATTCCATTTCATCTAGTTGCTTAGCCTAAATCTTAAAACTAACGGCTTAAACTAGTAGTAATGTTAATATGTTTACAAAAAAAGGGGTAAGTATAATAATTCTCAACTTTCGTTAACTATTGTAAAAGATTACGTTGAGGTAAGTAAGGTGAGTAATATTTTAGTATTACACATGTATTATTATGGTAAGTATACAAAAATAATATAATTCAAAATTTTATAATTTTTATAATTCATTTTTCTCAATTTTAGCTTTAGGTTTAAATATATATCTTGTCGCTTGACGCAACAGTGACAATGTAAGCAGTTAAATATGTTTTTGCAATTTGTATATGTATGCGCATGGGACAGACAATTTGTGCAAAGTCTTTTTGACCTGACAAAATTATTTCGTTCGTTAACTTTTAAAGTTTTAAACTTCTTGCAAGATATAAGTTTATGCCCTCTGGTACATAGTTCGCATGACGTTTGTTTTCTTTGTTCTGATGTGAATGTTTGTGTTTAGTAAATGCTTGTGTTTAAATTGTTGTTGCTTCTAGCTTGGTGTCTATTTAAGCTTCGATTTTGGTCGTGTTTAATGTTAGTTTTGATTATTTTTTCCTTTAACCTTTCCGCAATTTCATATTAAGTGGTGAGAAAATCTTTCATTTGTTGCCATGTTGGGCCTTTTTTTCGTGATGAGAGGCATTGCTCCCACAAAAGTAACGATTTTTCTGGTAATGCGGCGGTGCAAATGTTTACCAGAATTGGGGATATTTAGTGTCGATAGAACCGTCAAACAATTAGAATCAGTGGATTCTAGTTCAGTGAATTCTACACTTGTTTCTTTCTTCATTTTAGGCAAGTTCATTAGTGTCTTTACTTGTTTATCGACCAGTATTCTTTCATTTTCGTATCTTGCATTTAGAGAGCGAACTGTTTTGTGCGTTTGATAGTTCTGGATGGTTGATGTAAACGGCTGTAAACATGTTCCGGAAGGACGGCCATTCTTCATAACCTCTATAAAATGTTTCTGTGTCACATTCGTGCACCTCGAGGTGGATGCCTGATCTTGATATTTGTTTATGCGACTTCATGGCATCTCGCCCCTCAACACAAAATTCATCACACCACACAACATTCAGCACACAACACAACATTCATCACACAACTCACACACATCACACAACACAACATTCAGCACACAACCTACATCATCATACACGCAATCCCACGCAACAAACCAACCACATACGTTATTGTTTTCACCACCTAACCCAGTGTTTCCCAAAGTGGGCGATAACGCCCCCTTGTGGGCGCTGCAGGTGTCAAGGGGGGCGGTAAGAGACCCAGAAAGAAAATGGGGGCGTTGTGTAGAGGCCTGGCGGGGTATTGTAATTTTATTTAGTTGTTGTAGGCCTCCTAGCTCTTAGACAATGACTACATGAGCTCTCGACTCTCAACAACAACTTGTGAACATCAACTAATATGAATTAAAAGATTGCTCAAACTCGGTTCTATATTTCTTTCCGCGTAGTTCATATATCTGTCCTATTTTATTGAATATAAAAAAATGAAAATCATGTCAATCGGTCGCTCCGCTTCATAACGGGGCATCTCGACAGGATAGAATTTATAGAATACTAATGCTCGGTTTCACAGTCCATACTTATGTTGTGCTTAAGATAAAACAGGAAAATAGTGTTTTACAATTCATACTTAGGTTATGCTTAAGCACTGAAAATGGGAGGCTTAAGCAATGCTTAAATAACAGCTGATTTTTGTTTTGAACTTTCAGTTATTTGTGAAAAAAAGAATAATAAGATATAACAAATTATATTTTGTGAAAAAAATATGGAATCGGATTGGGATTGCGATTTTGATAGTGACCCAGAATACGATGACCTCTGGAATGTTATAATAATGCGACGAACAAAAGAAATCAGGTCCCGGCCAAAATTCTTCAAGCTATATGACGATAAAGATTTCCGCGACAGATTTCGGATTAGCAAAAAAACAGCCTGGAATGTGCTCGATTGTATTCGACTACAAATTGAACACAAAACCAAGTGGTACATCTAAATTGCCTTAAACGACTCAATTATGTATACATTTCTTTTAGGAATCATGCATTATCACCAGAACAAATGCTTTTGCTTACATTGCGGTTTTATGCTACGGGAAGTATGTTGAGGACAGTAGGAGATTTATTTGGAGTATCTAAAAGTACGCTATCAAGAGTTATAACAGTAGTGTCGCACCACATAGCCCAATTAAAAGACCATCACATTTATATGCCAAAAACGGAAAGAGACCTGAAAAAGTCCCAGAGAGACTTTTTTAAATTAGCTAAATTTCCTCGAGTGATCGCAGCAATTGATTGCACTCATGTAAAAATAATTTCTCCAGGTAAAGAAAGCCCAAAAAATACTTCACTCAAAAACTTTTTATATACTTTATATGTATACAGGTGGGGAAAATGCAGAGCTATTTCGTAATAGAAAAGGTATATTTTCCATCAACGTCCAGACATTATGTGATAGTAATCTCCGCATCATAGACATCGTTGCACGGTGGCCTGGATCCACTCATGATGCTACTATTTTCCGTAACTCTCGGATTCATTGTCGATTAGAATCTGGAGAATTTGGTTCTGGAATAGTAGTTGCAGACAGTGGTTATGAAAATAACCACTTCGTAATTACGCCACTAATGCATGTCAATACGAGTGCCGAAAATCTTTTTAACGAGTCTTTTATAAGAACCCGGAATTGTATCGAGCGCTCATATGGAGTCTGGAAGCGTAGGTTTCCGGTATTATCACTGGGCTTGCGCTTGCATCTAGCAAAAACCCAAAGCATTATTGTTGCAACAGCAGTATTACACAACATCTGCTGCAATAATCGTGATATAATGGCTCCGCCACTTTCAAATGAAATTGAAGATGTTGTAAACAATATGATTAATATACCCAATAATCGCAATGCTGAAAGTCATACAATAAATAATGTTACCAGAAAATGTTTAATAGATAATTACTTCAGTTTATTGTAGTTTAATAAATACGTTTATAATTTTACATTTATGTATTTTTTGTTTCACCCTTCAAGCTTCTTTTTCTTTCTTTCCAAATCAACTTGTAATATTTTCATTTCCAAATCATGTTTTTCTTTCATCAACTTCATTCTTTGCTCGTGCTCCGCATACATTATTTTTATTTCCGCTTCATATTTTTCTTCCGTCCATTTTGCCTTCATATCTGCTAACTTCGACCAAGCATTTTTCGCAGATCTTTGGGGTTTTTCTTCAAATTTTAGTTTCGAGTTTTTTGGTGTTCTTAACTTGCTGGGATCATATTTGTTCCAAAGCTGGCTTGATTCAACGTTTAATGTAACGTTGTCGGATTCTAAAATAATATATTTAGTTGTAATGATTCTGGTATTTTTTTACTTTAACATTCTTTACCATTTATTCCTTCATAATTTTCCTCTTCAGCCGAGTTTTCCAAATGCACTATGCTTTCCAATGTCTCTTCCTCCAATATCATGGACTCTATTTTAGAGAATTGATAAAATCATTCATTTGAAATATCATGAAAATAAAATCAAGTGTATAAACTCACCATCAATATTTCCGGCAATCACACCATTATAATACACACTCTGCATGCCAATAACTTGCTTCTCATGCAACATAGTCAAAAGTTTTTCATCAAACTCAGTTAACAATTTCTTTGGTGGTGGTCCTCCTCCAGTTAAATAAAGAGACTTTTTGTCCTCTGCAACTCACTTTTTTACCTCTCTTTTAAGATTGATATACTTTTTCTTCAATATATTTGCATTGCGATGGCAGCCAGATGGACACTGTGAATTGAAATCATATTCGATACGCTTCCATGCGGCATCTTTTTTAGCGTTTGTGCAAGTATCCGTCCGCTTACATTCGATGACATTTTTATATTTCTCCACCAGTTCCAATAGCTGCTCCGACTCGCTTGCGGTGAAATTCGAGGTCCTTTTCTGGGTTTCATCCATTTACGAAATAATTTTCCTTCCAAATTTATACGCTGTCTATAATTTTCCTTTCAAATTTATACGTTGTCTATAATAATTTAAATATTTCAATCATATGTTTGTGGATGACATTTGTAAAACATATGTTGCCCACAACGTTGCCATATATCATAATAAAATTTTATAGAATTTAAGCATTGACTGTGAAACGCAAACGACTACTCAGTCTGCAACAGTGCTTAGCTAAGATTTTATTTAGGCACAACTTAATTATGAACTGTGAAACCGGGCATAACTGTCAAACGTATTGCTATTTCCATTGCCAAATCTGTATGTGGGCATTTGCTATTATAATATAATCATTTGCGCAAAGGTGTAGGGTAGGTAGGTTCGAGCTGATGTAGCGCATGATTTGAGCACTTGAAAAATTTATTTTATCACTTGCGAAATGACGTCGGGTAAATAGCTGATGTAGCGCACGTTTTGAGCTTTTGAACTCCTTAAATCTTTTATGTGGATCATAAAAAAAGGATATTTATCCTTTCCTACAAATGTATTTCTGGGGAAAATAAAAAAGGATAAAGATCCTTTTTTTACAAGTGTATTTCTAGGAAAAATAAGAATTCATATTTTTGGACTACTATATAATAATCGTGCTTAAGCATTCCTATATAAACAATGTAATATTTATTTTATATTCATTTGTGGTTTTGCGCGCAATAGATGAGCATTACTTACGCCTCCTTTACACTACTCGTGAAGTTAAACGTATTTCTCAAAGCAAAACAATGTCGGAAGTAAAAAAGAAGAGACGGCAATACTGTGCGGAATACATTAAATTCGGATTCAGTCAAAATCCCACAAACTCATCCTCGCCTTTGTGTCTTCTATGTCTAAAAACATTTTCGAATGAAGCAATGAAGCCTTCAAGACTGCAAGATCATTTGAATAAAGTGCATCCAGATAAGAGAGACAAGAATGTAGCATATTTTCAAGACCTAGAGAAGAAGCATAATACTCAGCCAAGTGTAGCAAAACTATTTTCGGCGGCTGCTAAGCAAGATGACGACGGACTTCGAGCGTCGTACAATATCTCTTTGTTAATTGCTCAAAAAGGTAAACCACATAACATCGGAGAAAAGTTAATATTGCCAGCAATAAATGAAGTAATAACTACCGTGCTTCATAAACCGGCCGCAGATATTATCCGAAAAATACCTTTGAGTAATAATTCTGTGCAAAGACGAATTGATGAAATGGCTGAAAACATTGAAGAATCATTGTGCGATCACCTAAGGACAAGCCAATTCTCAATTCAGCTCGATGAGTCCACTTTACCAACTAATGAAGCATTGTTGTTGTCTTACGTGAGGTTTATTAAAGATGAGAAAATATGTGAAGAACTATTATCTGCTAGAAATTTAGAGACCGATACAAAAGGCGAAACCATATTCAATATATTGGAAAAGTTGTGCATGAGAAAGATATTCCTTTGAAAAATATTATTTCAATTGCTACGGATGGCGCTCCGGCTATGATAGGGTGCCATAAAGGTTTAATAGCGCACTTAAAAAATAAAATTCCAGATGTCCTTGGTGTACATTGCGTTATTCATAGACAACATTTAGTTGCTAGAAACTTAAGTGAAAAACTATTTCAATCACTGCAATATGTCATCAAAGCAGTCAATAAAATCCGCAACAGCTCTTTGAATGATAGATTATTTCATCAGCTTTGTGTTACTAATGACGAGGATTTCAATCGTTTGTTGTTACATACTGAAGTTCGTTGGCTATCAAGAGGCAATTGTCTGACTCGATTCTACAGACTGTTTGACTCTGTTATAGAGTTCTTGGGAACTAAAGATACAGAATTTCAAGACAAGCTCATAACATCAAAGAATGATATAGCTTACATGACAGGCCTGTATAAATTGTTCAACGACATGAATCTCCAACTGTAAGGCGATAAACTAAATTTAATTAAAACAAGTAAGGAAGGGCTAAGTTTGGGTGTCACCGAACATTTTATACTCTCGCATGATAAAGTGATAATCGAGATTTCATTATCCGTTATTTACATATTTTTTTATTTTGCTGTAAAATTAATTAGATTAGATCAATTTGTGTACTTTGAGTATTAAATAGTATTTTCATTTATTTTAAGTGTATTGAGGACTATGTAAAAAAACAAAAACAATCGTTTTTCAAAGTTAATGCACATTTTATTTCTTACATGAATAAGATTATACAGGTTTGAATTAGAAGTAATAAATATTATATATATTAAAATTTTTAAATGTTATTGTATGTCGTCGCGCAAGAATTTTTGCGCTCGAACGAATAGCGATGAAAAGCGAAATAGAACAAAAAGGCCGAATACGTGTTGTTTTGTTCACATTATTAAAGCGAATGAAATTTATTTAAGCAATTGTTACATCTAATGTTTGACAGGATTGCAGAGTGCGTAAATTTACAAAAAGTAGTAGGTGATGCCACTTAATTATCAGGTGGCGCTCTGAGCGATGGCGAGTCATACCGCCAGCTACATAAATGATCATCGATGGGAAGAGCGCACAATTTAGAGATGGCTCGTTTGCAAATACCATTGGCCGTTTTAACTTCAGCTACACGAACTTTAGAATCGTTCCCCAGGAAGACCTTAGTGACTCTTCTAAGCAGCCATTTGAGTGGCGGCAATGCTTCATCCTTGATAAGGACAAGAGTTCCAATTGGGATATTGTTCTTTGGATATCGCCATCGTGAGCGTTGTTGCAACAGTGATAAATATTCGAAACTCCACCTCTTCCAAAAGGTCTGTTGCATGAATTGGTTTCGCTGTCAGTTGCTCAGTCGACTGGCGTTTATTGTTGAAAGGTTTGGTTCTGGTAGAGACGTTAGTGGTGCACCTATAAGGAAATGGCCTGGTGTGAGAACATCTAAATCATTGGGATTTTCTGTAATTGGACAAAGTGGTCGAGAGTTAATAACTGCTGAGATCTGACATACGAGTGTTCTAAGTTCATCAAATGTGGGTACTGCAGAACCAACAATTCGCCAGAAATGGAATTTCGCTATTTTAATTGAGGCCTCCCAAAGCCCTCCGAAATGAGGAGACCGAGGAGGAATAAACTTCCAGTCAATTCCTTCAACAAGGCACTGCCGATAAACTGCTTCAACATGTTGCTGCTTGAGAAATTGTTGCTGTAATTCTGCCATTTCATTTCTTGCTCCAACAAAGTTTGTTGCGTTATCAGACCAAATGATCTTTGGTTTTCCACGAGTACAATAAAAAGGACGCAATGCAGCTAGAAAAGATTCAGTTGATAGGTCCTTTACGACTTCCATATGAACAGTCTTCGTAGTAAAACATATGAAGAGACTTATGTAACATTTCGTTGATGGTCTGCTTCTTATTTCAGATCTGTAGTAGAACGTTCCGCAATAGTCAACTCCGGTGATTAAAAAGTACCGACTTTGACGTACGCGGTCTTCTAGCAAGTTTCCCATAATCTGTTCGCAAATCTTGGGTCGTAATATGAAACATCGCACGCACTTGTTTACTATGTGACTCACCACCTTTTTGCCTCCCAGGGGCCAATATTGTTGTCGAATTGCAGCAAGTAATGCTTGGGGTCCGGCATGTATGTTCTGATGGTGAAAACGTGTTATAATAGATTCTGTTAGGGGATGTCCCTTGGGTAGAATGATTGGATGTCGTGAATGGTAATCCAATAATGCATTTTCTAAACGACCACCTACTCGAATAAGTCCAAATGAGTCTAAAAATGGTGACAAAGACGCTAAATTACTTATTGGCACAGACCTTTTAAGATCCTTGTATTCAGAAGAAAAATTCACTCTTTGCACCATACGAAGTAAATACCAGGTTCCTTGTTGAATATGTGTTGTATCGAGAATACCAGAATGGTCCTTTTTGATGAACATGTGTACGTAACCATATATGCGCTGCATTACTGTAAAGGAGTTTATATATTTACAATCAAGTGATATATCAGTTACTGAAGTTGACGAAAGTAATGCAATGCGAATACTACTTTCTGGCCAATTTGTTTTCAAAAAGAGCAGATATGAGGGTCCAAATTTCCAAAGCGAAGAGTTTGATAACTCTATGTGCGATGCACCTCTCGACAAGATGTCTGCAGGGTTCAGATGTGTTGGTACATACCGCCACTCCATGCCGTTAGTTAAATTCTGTATACTTGTAATGCGATTGGCGACAAAAATATGAAAACGTGAAGGCTCCTCCTTGATCCATGACAAAACCGTTGTAGAATCCGACCAGCAAGAGAACCGACAGTTAAATATCCGTAAATTGTATATAGACTGAATTACTTGAGCCAGAAGCGCAGCTGCACATAACTCTAGTTTAAGAACTGTGACCGTTTTTAATGGGGCAACCTTTAATTTCGAACAGAGCAACGTGGAATGTGCATGTCCACCTAAACGAGATACTATGTAGATACAGGTGCCGTAAGCTGAGAGACTGGCATCACGAAATGCATGTAACTCCAAGCTAGAATTTGGTAAGCCAACATATCGCGGAAAAGTCATATTTCCTATAATAATAAATTCATCGTAAAATTGAAGCCACGCTGATTGATAAGTCATTGGTAGACTTTCATCCCAATCAATCTTCTCCACCCACAGTCGCTGAAGGAATATTTTTGCCTTGCACACTACGGGTCCAATTAATCCCAATGGATCATAAAGTTGAGCAATAACCGACAAAACTGAGCGCTTAGTAATTTTTCTATTGTTTTGGCGAGAAGTAAACGAAAATATGAAAATATCAGCATCGGGATTCCATTAAAGTCCAAACGTCTTTGTCAAAACACTTCCATCATCGAATTTGATTAATTTCTCTTTATCTGTATCCGGCACATTGCTAAGCACTTCTAGTTTATTTGAACACCATTTTCAAATTTTAAAGTTTCCTTTTCCTAACAGATCAGAGGTTTGTTTCATTATTTCTTTTACTTCTTCAACGGTGTGAGCACCAGTGATTAAGTCGTTGACATAAAAATCGCGTTGAATTATTTTGGAACCAATGGGGTATAAAACTGCTTCATCGACCGCAAGTTGATGCATAGTGCGAATAGCCAAAAATGGTGCAGACTTTGTCCCATAAGTAACGGTATCGAATTTAAATATTTTTATGTCATCTTTTGGATCGTCCCTCCAAAGTATGCATTGCAAGTAATTATCAGGTGTGGTGACTCGAATGCACCGATACATTTTGCAAATGCCTCCGGTTAGGGGCGACCGGATTTGCACGAAAACGAAGAAGAGTATCGGCTAACTTTGGTTGGATGGTTGGACCTGCCATCAGTGCATTGTTCAATGAATAACCAGTTGTGGTCTGTGCTTAGCCGTCGAATACGACTCTAAGTTTTGTTGTTGTGCTATCGTTTTTGAACACGCAATGATGTGGAATAAAATATGTGGGTAGCGATGGTATTGGCTTCGATACTGGAGACATGTGTTTAAGTTCGAGATATTCCTTCATAAAAGATACGTATTGTAATTTTACTTCCTTATTACGTTCGAGACGCCTCTCAAGAGTTAAAAACCGTCGTAACGCTTGCTCGTAGGAATCACCAAGAAGGCTAATATTGGGCTTTAGAGGTAAGCGAACCGAATATTCGCCTGTCAGCAAACGACTGTAGTTTGCCTTAAAGTGATCTTCACAATCGAGTTCCTCTCTTGTTGAATTACTAATGGGCTCAAAGCTGTTGTCTATTTCCCAAAATGAACGCACCAGTTCATTGGTAGATGGATGACCTGCGTCACACTCAAGCGATGTTGTTACGGTTGTTGTAAGCGATGCTAGCTTTGGCGATGTGCTTTGGCCACCCGATACGATCCATCCAAAACGAGTTTTTTGGAGAATATAATTATTTTTCAAACGAATTTGACCAATGCAAAGCAAATCAAAAAATATGCTTGCTCCTATGAGAAGATCCACACGTTGGGGCTTCTGAAACTCAGGATCAGCTAAGTTGATATTCGCTGGAATATTCCAATCACTGATTTCGAGTGGATAGTTTGGCTGATAATCGATGATTGTTGAAGTTACCGCAGATTCTAAATTGGCACTGAAGCTGTTATGTACAGAATGAATTGAAATGTTGACGCTAGAATTAACAATAAATTCCGAATCTCCGATACCGAAAACTGCTAAAGACGATTTTGATTTTTAATTTGTAATTGATTTGCTAATCTCGTCGTTATAAAGTTGAGTTGTGATGCAGAATCGAGGATCGCGCGACATGGTATTAGCGATCCGACACTGTTGCGAACGAAAACAATAGCAGTTGCAAGAAGCACACATTCAGTTGAACAAGAGCGTGACAGAGGTGAAGGTGAGCGACTTTCTGATGTCCTTGTGACGAGGACAGCCGGCTGTGATGCACCAGGTGTGGTTTCTAAAATACCAGTTACGGGATGGTGGACTTGAGTAAAATGCAGCAGGGTATGATGCTTCATTGAGCAACAACGACATGTAGAGGATTTACATTGCTGCACCTGATGTCCTGGTTCGAGACAATTTATGCACAGATGTGCTCTTTTGGCTTCCTTCCACCTGTCACTTGGACTCAAACTTGCGAATAGTGGGCACGTGTACACAATATGGTCATGTTTTTGACAAATCGCACAACTTTTGGTGGAAGTCTTAGAAACAACAATTGCATTTTTACGATACTCTGTATTGCTCACCTATGTGCTAGGTGTTTTTGTTACCATAGCATGAGTCACATTTTCTAATGTTTGACATCTCCTCTGCAAGAACGTAGCCATGTCCATCCACGTGGGCAACTCGTCAACTGGAACCTTTTCTTCCCATAATGCGTGTGTTTCGGGATCCAATTTCTGTGCAGCGATATACTGAAGCAAACAATCAGCTATTTGTTCGAACGTACCCAACGAATGCAAGGCTCGAACATGCGAAACTAATTTGTCCACCAGCGAACGCAACTCTCCTGATTTCTTGTCAGTGCTCACCCTCTGTAATCCGATTAGCTCTTGAATGTGTGCCTGAAAAATCAAACGTCGATTACTGAATCTTTGACTAAGTAATTTCATAGCAATTGTGTATGTATGTATGTAGCATGAACGAAGATGCTGGAATTTTTCCAAGTTTGACAATTCTGTGTCCTCGTGTACTATGGTTTGAAATATGCCAAAAAAGTTCGGCCAATCTGTATACGCTCCTCCAAATGACGGTAGCTGCAACTGCGGCAGACGAGACTTTGGTTGTTTCATCACAATGACCGATGGTTGCTCCTGTAAAGGTTGATGTCTCGTAGATGACATTACTTGAGGATCCAACTTGTTTAACTCCCTCGTAAACGCTGCCTTAACTCTGATGAAAGTCGCAGCGAATTCATCGCGAGTGGTGGTTTCAAGCTCATCAGGGTCCTCTTCCTCCAATAGTGACTGCGTTAATTCGAATTGATGTAGAATACGATCGAGCTGTGGAATTAAGTTCTTCCGATCCATGGAATTAAGTTCTTCCATGCCAAATGGTGTTGAATTTAACTTGCGTAAAATGGCTTCAATTTTTCTTTTTTAGAACGACATTTTTTTTTAAACTTGTATGACCTGTCGAATGTTAATAGGTAACTGTTCGCACGGCAAACTGTTTATATTAATACGGTTTAAATGAAACTGTTCAACTAAATTAACATTTGAAGTTCGTGATTTGTACACTGTATATTTTTGCACAGCAAAATAGGAGAAAAAACTACGAACAACAAAACTATTAACCGCGATGAGTTAACCGTAGGATCTGGTGATCTGTACACGGTACTGCGAAGGAAGCAACAAAGTATGCAATGTAACTGCACGCGGTATCACGTCGGGGTCACCAACAAATGTATGTCGTCGCGCAAGAATTTTTGCGCTCGAACGAATAGCGATGAAAAACGAAATAGAACAAAAAGGCCGAATGCGTGTTGTTTTGTTCACGTTATAAAAGCGAATGAAATTTATTTAAGCAATTGTTACATCTAATGTTTGACAGGATTGCAGAGTGCGTAAATTTACAAAAAGTACTTAATTATCAGGTGGCGCTCTGAGCGCTCTGAACAGTTATACAGTATACTCTCGAAAAGTAAATTCTCAGAAAGTAAATAATCGCGGAAAAGTTAATCACATTTAAGATTACACATGCACTTCGAAAAAGTAAATTTTTTAATTTACTTTTCAGAGAGTGTGATAAAAATTTCGAAACGAAGCAAGCAGCGTTTTTTACGATGTTGCAAAAACACTTTCTCTCTTGTTTATCGCGTCTTTTTAGTAAATAAACTCTCTTACTTTGAGATATGTACATATGTACTTACCATATGGTATGGTATTCCTCATTTGTTTGTGCTACAATTTTTTTGTTTTGCTATTGCCTTACATATGTATGTACATACCTACATATTTCAATATGTAACGATGCTTTGTTAAAATTCCTTTTTTTTTTTGCTTTTTTACTGAGAATGTAGGTAACGGTAAATAATATTGTATTTGCACTTTTTATTGAGTATCGCGTCGCTTGTTTTACATGCTGTAGTTATTATTGATGCATCACTTGACAAGAATAGTTATTACGCAAATTTTATGTCTTAAAAATTTTTTTAAGTTTAAAAATGCATTTAATATTACAAAAACAGATAATTTATGTATATATTTGGAAAAGTAAATTATTCGAAAAAGTAAATTACCCAAAATACCAATCGATTTACTTTTCGAGAGTATACTGTATTTTTAAATTCTAAAGATATGTTTTTACAAATAGCAAAATGTATCCTACGTACATTTCATTTTTTCTATCATCATTGGTTCTTAATGTATATATTATACAGAGAAGGCATCAGAAGGAATTCAAAATAGTGTTATATTGGAAGAAGGCGTGGTTGTAAACCGATTTCACCCATATTTCGTACATGTCAACAGGTTGTTAAGAAAATATTATTTCCCGAATTTCATTGAAATCGGTCGAGTAGTTCCTGAGATAAGGTTTTTGGTCCATAAGTGGGCGACGCCACGCCCATTTTCAATTAAAAAAAAAGCCTAGGTGCAGCTTCCTTCTGCCATTTCCTCCGTAAAATTTAGTGTTTCTGATGTTTTTTGTTAGTCGGTTAACGCACTTTTAGTGATTTTCAACATAACCTTTGTATGGGAGGTGGGCGTGGTTATTATTCGATTTCTTCCATTTTTGAACTGTATGTGGAAATGCTTGAAGGAAACGACTCCATAGAAATTGGTTGATATAGCTATAGTAGTTTTCGAGATATGTACAAATAACTTAGTAGGGGGCGGGGCCACGCTCACTTTTCCAAACAAAAATTACGACCAAATATGCCTCTCCCTAATGCGATCCTTTGTGCCAAATTTCACTTTAATATCTTTATTTATGGCTTAGTTATGACACTTTAAAGGGTTTTCGGTTTTCGCCATTTTGTGGGAGTGGCAGTGGGCCGATTTTGCCCATCTTCGAACTTAACCTTCTTTTGAAGCCAAGAAATACGTGTACCAAGCTTCATCACAATATTTACTCAAGTTGCAGCTTGCACGGACGGACGGACGGACAGACAGACATCCGGATTTCAACTCTACTCGTCACCCTGATCACTTTGGTATATATAACCCTATATCTGACTCTTTTAGTTTTAGGACTTACAAACAACCGTTATGTGAACAAAACTATAATACTCTCTTCAGCAACTTTGTTGCGAGAGTATAACAAAAAACGTCGTTGCTGCTTTCGCAGCCAATGCTTCTACACAAAAATAATCTGGGCAGAAATGGGTTTCACAATATTCCAAATTTATCAGTATCATGCAGTAACGATGAATTGTTTGCCTACTGCCAACATTTGGAAAACCTCCACATTGGCTTCACCGAACGATACCAGGACATTTTGAACTTGGAAATACCAGACTGGGTGTTGGATTCGTTTTCAAATGTCAACACAGCAATAACACCTCAGCTGGAAGAAGAACTTATAGAATTGATAACAAACGAGGAAAAAAAAATCATGTTCAAAAATGGTTATCAAGAATTTTGGCTACAAAAGCTGATCTCGCAATTGTACCCTGGATTGTGGTCAATCGTTCAACGATTCTTGATAGCATTCCCATCGTCATATTTGTGTGAACGTGGATTTAATGCTGTGACAACCCTGCTTACTAAAAATAGAAATCGTTTGCTTGTTACCGAACGTGGCGACTTGCGACTGTTTTTGAGTAAATTGGAACCTGATATTAACAAACTTATTAAACAGCATCAGATTCATCCTTCACGTTAGTTTTTATATATGGATCGATTATTTTAGTTTTATTTTTAATAAAAGATTCTCTGTTTTAATACTATAAAGTTGTGTTTAAATAATCATTCTTATTAGTTAACTTGAGACCTAAGCACCGTTGTATGTTACCTACTGCCAGGGGCGTCGCGAGGATCCAGATCATGGGGGGGGTGAGTCACTTTGAAATGCCGACTCATTTCAAGAATTTGCCGATTTAATGTGTATGTTTATAAATATATATAAAATAAGGATGTCTTCATTTCTGATAAGGTATTCCGGAGAAGTTTGACAACATAATAGCATAATTCATTATTTTATTCTCAAATAAGTATTGTACATATTAGTATGTATAATCATCATTTAATATGTTTCTCTTAATATAAAATACATATATTGTTCAGCGACGTGTTACGCGGGAAAAAACAAGATTTTCTTAAGAAATTGAATTGCAAAAAATATAAATTTCTGAGTTATATTTTTACTCTGCGATGTTTCAACATTGACCATTTTCCAACAACATCGCGCAGATCGATTTCGTCTACTTTATCCTTTGAAGAAGAAAGCAGCATCAAAGAATTCAAACGTTCATCCCCCATTGTTGTACGCAAATCGTTGAAAACAAATTTCAATTTACTAAAAGAACGTTCACATGAAGCTGACGTGACAGGAGCAGTCATTATGTAATGAACAATTTTGTACGCAGAAGGAATGACCTTTCTCAATTTGTACGCTACTATAGAAATGTCATCGAAAGATTTACACTCTTTTCATGGATCAAAAAGAATTTGTGTTTCAGCAAAAATACAATCTAGATCTTCACTGAAGAACTTAGTTTCCAATTGCACAACAAATTGTATAGATTCTATTGTAATATTACTTCTGTTAGCTGGAATCCTGAACATCTCTTGAATGGGTTTGAAGGTTGACATAGTTTCTTGCAAATTATCTTGAATACAATTTGTGAAATTTTCGAGGACAATTTTGAATTCTTTTCTATAAAATGTCTGGAAATCAAAATTACAAGCAGTTGCTGGATTATCGTCATATTTCTTCGGAGCACGGCGTGTTCTGTGGTGTTTCGAAAAGTCATTTTTTGGGCTGATCTGACACAGCAAATGCAACTGAACTCGCTGGCAATGCGTTAATTTGTGAATCGTCATTCATTTGTTGGAATGACGCTGTTCATGAAGATATGAACATGAAAGTTTTGTAACCTTAAGATAAAATTATATATACAAAATTATATTTTTAACACAACTACATTAATACATAAAAATATACATGTAAACAATAAATTAAATAAAAAGTATATACAGTCCACTAAATGTCAAGTGCAATGGTAAGCAACAAAATTGTAATATGAGACTTGCTCATAAAAATGTGAAAATCATTGCACATAAAAGAAAACTCATAAATTAGAGTATACATAATACTAATATTAAAATACAAAATATACATACTCGAAATATTAATGCAGACAAGCAACAGATAAGAAGCAACTAATCTAAAAAACTATAAAATATCAATGCGTTGGTATCTGTAAAAATGCAATAAAAATATAATACATATTTACACATGTGTATACACACTAAGCATACACACATATACATATATACATAGTTAAGAAATTAGAATTAAGAAATGTATTGAGGGAAGAAATTTTAATAAAGAAAATCAGAGTCAAAAGTGAACTCCCACAGTACAGACTTAAGCAAAGACTGTTTTTTCTGTACATTTGGTCCTTCGATCCTCTTTTTGAAAAAGAATCGAGCAAGTGCAAGTACTAGGAGCCTCTTAAAAGAAAAAGAGCATTACTTAGCCAAGCAAAAATAAATGTAAGCCGGAATAGCAAAGACTACCCGCATTTATAAAAATTACTTTTAGTAAAAGTTAAAAAAAAAAAATTTTTTAAAAGCGTTCTTGCGGCTATAACAACAAGAACAGTGCAAAAAAAAAATATATATATATATACAAAACCATCTATAAAGAAGCAAATATGAAGAATTTGCTAACACGACAGAAGGAGTTGGGAGATCTAGCTGCGTTGGAGGAGCAGAAAATCCTGAGCGGAAAAATAAGAAAGGCTTCATGTCTGGAATATATGGATCATATTCAGACTGTTATGAAAGAGTTTACTGCAAATCATAATAAAATAATGGCTAAGAAGAGTCAAGAAGCTGAGCTATACATTGCGAAGAACTACTTCGAGCATGTAATGCAAACAATGGAGAATTCTATTCAGAATTTAAGAATTCAAAGTACTGCCGAAGGTGTTTCAGCAGTGAGCAGCATGTGGCAAATAGAATCTACGCCACAAACTATTCAGGTCGCACCACCTGAAGCCGCGTCTGGCGTTGAAAGAAAATATCAACGTCGAGCAAAAATGCTCAAAGCACGATGGATGAAATACGAAGAAATGCATTGGATTCTCTCGAGCAAATGAGAGAATTCAAAACCAAGCTTCAAATACAATTTGAAAATGTTGAAGAATCATATTTTGAAACTCAAAATATCAAATTAGTTGAAACAACTGAAGAATCTATTGAGGAACAAATAGATGTATTTCGTCAAGAATACAAAATCATCATCGAAAGGATAACGGAGAAATTAAATAATTATAATTCACCACAAACAATGTATTCCAATATAAAACTGCAGGAAATTAAAATTCCGATGTTTTACGGTGAAATGAAACAGTGGTCGTCATTCCACGATCTTCTTCTTTTGCATGATTCGAAGCACTTTACAGAAGTGGAAAAGATGTTCCGATTGAAGACATCATTAGGTGGAGAAGCTGGTAGATTAATTCAACATCTACCAGTAACAGCAACAAATTATGAAGCAGCTTGGCAAATTCTCAAGGAAAGGTATGAGAATAGAAGGCTACAATTTACAGCACAAGTAGACAGACTACTTGATCAACCGACAACAAATGGAGAAAGTGCACAAAGCATGTAGCAGCTGTTAGATACCACCAAAGAATGAATTTATGCATTAAAAGGGCTAAATCTAAATTTAAATGACGAACAAGCCATCATAGCTCGGATAGTGGTTCGAAAACTAGACAAAGAAAGTCTACGCTTATACGAGCAAAACGTAAAAAAAGTAGGGATATACAAAGTCTAGATGACGTCTTCAGTTTTCTGGAACAGCAATATCAAGCTCTAGAAGCAATACGCGACAGAAAACCAACTAAATGGAACAATCAAAAGCAGCCACAGCGAACACCTACATTTTATACAGCGGCACAAAATAATTGTGTATACTGCAAGGTTCCTGGGCATCAAATTGGTGAATGCAGAAAGTTTCAGACATTGACTACGATGAATCGAAGAAGATTCATAACAAACAACAAGTTATGCTACATTTGCCTTGATCACGTATATGAAGGAAAATGTAATAATAAAAAGAAGTGCAATAAGTGTGAAAGAAATCATCATAATTTATTGCACTTCAATGAATTCCAAAAAGGAAAAGGAGGAAGTGAAGAAAATGTCACAAAAACATCTTCCACAATGATGACGAAACATTCGGAAATGGCGATACTCCTAGCAACAGCACAGATAAGGGTGAAGGCAGCAAATGGAGAGTATGTGACATTGCGAGCTCTAATCGATCAAGGATCCCAAAAAACTACTATTTCCGAAGAAGCATCTCAAATACTTCAATTACCAAGAAGAAGAGAAGTAACTGAACTACAAGGTTTAGGAAATACCACAGTGGGAGTGTCCAAATTTAAAATCAACATTAAAATCAAGCCGAGATTCCTAAGCAACGAGGCGTACAATGTCGAAGCACTAATTTTGCCGAAATTAGCGAGTGCTCAACCAGACAAAACGTTTAAATGGGATGTAGAACAATTGAAAAACTACACTTTAGCTGATCCCAATTTCAATAAATCAGATCGAATCGATATTGTCATTGGAAGTGACATATATGCCGACATACTAGAAGAAGGTATATTTAAAAAGGATCGAATACTAGGTCAAGCTACGAAATTAGGCTGGATATTGTCGGGAGTTTTACAACAACCGAGAAAAAACAATACAATTTTAGCAGCGGTTACTACAACATTGGAGAAGTTTTGGGAAATAGAAGACACTACAACTCCAGCAGATACAGCAGATGATGATGAATGCCTAAGAATTTTTGAAAAAACAACAGTAAGAAATGGAAATAATCGATTTGTCGTCAATCTACCTTTTAAACAAGAAAAAGAATTGGGCGATTCTCGCAAACAAGCTATGGCGAGGTTTCTTAATCTTGAGAAAAGGTTCGCTACAAATAAAGAGTTAAAACAACAATATATGCAATTTATGAAAGAATATTCAGAAATGGGCCACATGAAAAAAGCAAGTGAAAATAAATGCGGAAAATACTATTTGCCACATCAAGCAGTGATTCGAGAAGACAGTAGAACGACTAAACTACGAGTAGTTTTCGATGCGTCTGCAAAAACTACAAATGGAAGTAGTTTAAATGACATCCTCTTCATAGGACCGAGACTTCAAAGAGATATATTTGACATTATAATCAAATGGAGACTTTGGCAATATGTATTAATTAGTGATATTGAAAAGATGTTTCGACAAATTAAAATAACAGATAGTGATCAAGATTATCAACGTATATTGTGGAGAGAAACAAAAGGAGAGCCGATAGAAGAATACAAACTACAAACAGTTACATATGGGACAGCATCAGCTCCTTTTTTGGCAACGAGAACTTTACAAGAAATTGCCAAACTATGCGAGCCCCACAACTATTTGCTTTCAAACATCATTAAAAACGACTTCTACATGGACGATTTAATGACAGGAGCAGATTCAATAGATGAATGTAAGGCCATTCAGTATGAAATATCGAAACAACTACAAAAATATGGATTTCACTTAAGGAAGTGGATGTCAAACAACAGTGAAATCATAGCAACAATTCCGGTAAATAACGCGAATGAAGTAATAAAAATAGCAGAAGACGAAACAATAAAGACATTGGGTATTCAATGGGATCCTACCAAAGACATGTTTGGATTTAATACGAATCTTTCAACGCAAAAGCTGGTTACAAAAAGACAAGCTTTGTCTGATTTAGCGCGAATTTTCGACCCAATGGGATGGCTTTCACCAACAACCGTTATAGCAAAGTTATTTATACAGAAACTTTGGTTGATGAAACTCAACTGGTACGAGTTACTTGACGAGAATTTAACAAAAGAATGGCAAGAGTTTATGCAGCATATACCAGAGATAAAACGAATAAAAATTCCTAGATGGTTTGAAACTAAAAACAACTTTAAATTTGAACTACATGGATTCGCAGATGCTTCAGAGAAAGCTTATGCAGCAGTTGTAAATGCTAAAGTTGGATTAGTTATAACAATTGTTGCTGGTAAAACTAAAGTGAATCCAATTAAAAATAAGAAAACGTTACCAAAACTGGAACTATGCGCGGCTCACCTACTTGCTAAATTGCTGCAAAAGATAAAAACAGTCATCAACAGAGAAATGAAAATATTTGCTTGGAGCGATTCAACTATAACGTTAACATGGATAAATAATTGCCAAAGTAAAGACAGATTTATTAGAACACGAATAGAAGAAATCAAATTACTTGTTTCCAATGCGAAATGGCAACACGTTGGAACAAAGGACAATCCAGCTGATGTAGCAACCAGAGGGGTACTGGCGAACAAACTAATAGAACACGATCTATGGTGGAAGGGACCAAAATGGTTGCGAGAAGGGGAACATCATTGGCCAATAAAGAAGATTATTCAAATCGATGCAACGTATGTGACAACCCCAGAGGAATTACATTTCTTGGATAAGGTAATACTTAAATATTCTAGTTTAAGCAAATTAATAAGGGTAGTAGCTTATATTTTGCGATTTGTAAAAAGAATAAGAGGGAAAAAATGCCCTGAATACTTAGTTAAATCTGAAATGAAGGAAGCTGAAGAAATGTTAATAAGATATCAGCAAAAATTACAATTTAGAGAGGAAATTCAGAGTTTAGAAATAAAAAAAGAAATTAATCATAAAAGTAGCATTGCAAGCTTAAATCCAATTTTGGATAATAAGGGAATCCTTCGTGTAGGAGGTAGATTGGGTAATTCAAATCTTCAATTTAATCAAAAGCACCCAATAATATTAAATAAGTCACATTTGTCATCATTGATAATTGAAAATATTCATAAAATAACTTTACATGGAGGAAATAAGTTAATGGAATCAATGATTAGAAGGAATTACTGGATTGTTGGATTGAAGAATTCTATAAAAAAGACAATTCGAACTTGTAGTAGATGCGTACGTTACCGCAAAGAAGTAGCAAAACAATTAATGGGAAATCTTCCAGAATTCCGAGTATCTATGTCAATTCCATTTACACACGCTGGTATAGACTATGCAGGACCGATTCATATGAAATGTTCAAAAGGACGAGGACAAAAAACATTTAAAGGATATATAGCTGTATTTGTTTGTATGGCAACAAAAGCTATTCATTTAGAAGCAGTAAGTGATTTAACAACCGAAGCGTTCCTAGCTGCTTTGAAAAGATTTTTTGCTAGAAGAGGTAAAAGTCAACATATATATTCGGACAATGGAACAAATTTTGTCGGAGCTTGTAGAAGATTAGACCGAGATTTTAAAATGGCAATCAAAAATAATTCAGCCGTAGCTCCCATATTAGAAGCAGATAAAATTCAATGGCATTTCGGGCCCCCGGCAGCTCCTCACTTCGGAGGAATTTGGGAGGCAGGAGTGAAGTTGGTGAAATATCATTTAAAAAGAGTGATGGCGAAACTAAATTGACATTTGAAGAAATGATTACTTTGCTATCACAGATTGAAGCAGTACTGAATTCACGACCTTTATGTGCGATAGATAGTGAAAGCGATATAGACGTTTTAACGCCTGGCCATTTTTTAATAGGATGTCCAATAATAGATTGTCCTGAAGCAATTAATGATAACCAAATAGGTTCATTAGATAGATGGAAATTAATACAAAAACTTAAAAAAGACTTTTGGAAACGATGGGAAAGCGAATATTTTGTACAAGGACAAATAGTTATTATTAAAGATGAAGAAACTCATCCTGCCAAATGGCCATTAGGAAAAATTATTGAAACTCATCCGGGAAAGGATGGAAATATAAGATTTGTAACTCTAAAATTACAAAATGGCATACTTAAACGGCCCGTTCACAAATTATGCCCACTGGAGGTAACAAACAGCAGTAGAGCAGAGGAAGCAAATCATGTGACAAGTTTGCTGACTTCGAGAATAACAAAAAATACTGCAACCTCAGAACGACCGAGTAAATCAAACAAATTGATGATGTGGTTCTTAACGATACTCATGCTAGCAACACAAACTAAGTCATTATACATTAATGATACATCTAAATCAGGAGCTTCAGTGACTAAACTAAAAAATAATACAGCAATATATTTGGAACCGATTAGTAAAATGGACATAATAAATTCAAAATGGAATTTAATAGTCTATTACGAATTAGGTACTTATTATGATCGGATGCATAAAATACAAGAATTTATTAACAGACTTGAAAATCAATGCAAAATATTGACCTATTACGAAGATGCCTGCATAATGATTACTGCAACTTTAAATGACAAATATAATACTCTTAAAGCAAATAATGAATTGTTTATGAAAAAACAAAATAGAAAAAAGCGAGCACCATTCGAATTCGTTGGTTCAATTTACCATATATTATTCGGAATTATGGATGCTGATGACCGAGAAAATATGGAATCAAATATTAGAAATATTTTCGACAACCAAAAAGATATAGCAAAATTGTTTAAAAGGCAGACATCGGTAGTTGATTCTACCATAAATATATTAAAAAAGACAACAGATGAAGTTAACCGTAATTTTGAGAAAATGAATCAACAACTTAATAAATTTTATAACGAACTAATAAAAGATCAAAATGCTGAACGAATGACCTTGATGTTTCAAATATTAACCATTTCAATAGGAATAGTTATGGACGAATGTGAAGAAATCCAAACTTCAATAATTAATCTTCTAATTGACATATATCATGGTCGCATAAATCCAAAACTATTAAAGCCCTCGCAACTTAATAAAGAAATTGAATTTATTAGAAACAAACTACCACACAAATTTATACTACCTGGAAGACAATCGGGTAACGAATTAAAAGAAATTTATAAATCGATGACTGCTAAAGGTTTAATTGTTGATTCACGGCTAGTCATAAACCTAGAAATTCTCTTAATATCGTATGAACCGTCAAACGTATATAAATTAAATCCACTTCCAATAAATTACAAAGGGAATATGATTATTCCAGAAATAAAGGCAGAATATTTAATATACAAGTTTGATTTGAATCAATATTCACTTATAAACCAAGTAGATCTATGTAGATAAATGTTCTACTAACTCAGAGAATCATTACCAATGTCCTGGAAATTTAGCTTGGAAATCAGCGACGGATAATTCATGTGAAGTAGCAGCTTTAAAACAATTAGAAAATGAAGTATGTGATTTCAAACCTTCTACAAATGAAAACGTTTGGATAAAATTATCTTCTCAAAATCGGTGGCTTTACAAATTATTTAGCAAAGCAATGATATATCTAGAATGTGATAATAATCAACAAATGCATATGGAAATCCCTAGTCAAGGCATTATGACAATAAAAGAAGGATGCACAGTCCGGCATGAAGGAGTAACTATAACAGCATCTCATCACGTACAATCTGAAATTAAAAAAGAATTGCTATCCTCTTCTTGGGTTAAAGATATCGAAGATATTCCAGAACTACAAATAGAACCTTTTGATTCAACATTAATAAACAATACCAAAGATATCGTACATCTTAAACAACAAATAAAACTCCCCAAAACAGAAAATATAAAATTAAAAAGTATAAATTTTCATCACGTAAGTGGTCACGTTTCGCTAACATTAGTTTTGATAATAGCATTAATCATTACTATTTTATATATAAGATCCAAATGTGTAACAAGAACTGTGACTGTTCCATTTGAACTTCCAGTTAGACATAATTAAAAAATATTAATAATAAAACATAATATACAAGTAAAGTTAAGATACAACTTTGGCCCCTGGCAGAATGTTCATAAAGATATGAACATGAAAGTTTTGTAACCTTAAGATAGAATTATTAATACAAAATTATATTTTTAACACAACTACATTAATAATAAAAATATACATGTAAAAAATAAATTAAATAAAAAGTATATACAGTCCACTAAATGTCAAGTGCAATGGTAAGCAACAAAATTGTAATATGAGACTTGCTCATAAAAATGTGAAAATCATTGCACATAAAAGAAAACTCATAAATTAGAGTATACATAATACTAATATTAAAATACAAAATATACATACTCGAAATATTAATGCACACAAGCAACAGATAAGAAAGTATCAAGCGTGTGTACGTATGTGTATAAGTGCGTTAGATGCACTAATCTAAAAAACTATAAAATATCAATGCGTTGGTATCTGTAAAAATGCAATAAAAATATAATACATATTTACACATGTGTATGCACACTAAGCATACACACATATACATATATACATAGTTAAGAAATTAGAATTAAGAAATGTATTGAGGGAAGAAATTTTAATAAAGAAAATCAGAGTCAAAAGTGAACTCTCACAGTACAGACTTAAGCAAAGACTGTTTTTTCTGTACAGACGCTGATGTGCTTTCAATCAGCAATAATGCGTCAATGACGTTCAATTTCTCTGCTTCCAAACTTACAATTAACATATAGCATAAAACGGGCGTGTTATAACACAAAACAAAGGTCAATAACCTCAACTCTGCAAAATACATTAACGGGCGCGGTTGTTCGCTGGAGTTGGTTTCTATGTATTTTGCGGGGTATACTTACATACTTTGCCTTTAGTGATGTATCCTTTTTTTATTTTAATTAAAAGTAGGCAATTTTTCGGAAATAATAACTCAGCGCTTTTTGTATTATATTTTTTTTGCGGGCACAGCTCAACGTTAAAATAATATATGTAAAATTAAATATTCAAATCTTTACACAATTCTAAGTAACTTTTCTTAACTTGTTCACTGCTGTTTCACACCCATACACGTGACCAAAACGGCTTTCCAAATTTGGACCACAACTTCGACGATAAATCCAAGAGTTGACGAAACGCACATATGTATCGGATGATGGCGTAGAAAGCGAATATAAATTGGCGGGGCAACGAGTTGGCGATCGAAAAATGGGGAAGTGGTTTGAATACCGGCGTAAAACGAATTGTGGGCCACCCCCATCTAACCAATCCTTTTTGATCGGTTGAGTGGTGAAAAAATGATTATGGTGTGTGTGTAGTGTGGTTGGTTTGTTGCGTGGTATGATGATGCAGGTCGTGTGTGTTGTGTTGTGTGCGGAATGCTGTGTTGGGTGCTAAATGTTGTGTTGTGTGATGAATGTGAGTGGAGGGGCGAGATGCCAAGAAGTCGCATAAACATCCCGGCCCCCTAGGCGAATTTATTGCCTAGAAGTCGCTGCAGTTTCTGTAGGGTGCTCACTACAGCGCTGAAACGCGTCGCCTTTCGCTGGTTACGATGATGATGATGTGGTGGTGTATGCGAGCGTGCACCTCGGGACTGCTTGGAACGATGGGCTCTTCGGCGTTGCACTTGATTCCCACGTTGACTGTGCCGCTATTGATTATGCCGGTGACTGGTGTGCGTTGACGGATCAGCGCGTCGAGGGAAGCGGTGAAATAATGTGTAATGCGGTCGGTGGCAGTACTGACATGACCCGTCTGACATGCACTCCATCGTAGCGTGCGTGTCTGCCAAGCATCTCATGCCGTGGCCGTGGGCTCTAGCGATCTGTTGGCGCTGAGCGGGCGTCATCGTTTTGAAAATTGTACACTTCTTCAGGGCATGGGGTCGATGGCATAGGCTGCATCGTGGCGGTGCATACTCCTCGAACTACTCCTCGCCCGCTTCCCTCACTGGTTGACCGGATGATTGGCTGGGCGGGCTTGTGCCTTGTTGCCTCCTTGGTGCAGCGATGGGTGCAGCGGATGCTGCATTTGCATAAATTGCGGACCTCACCGACTGGGGGTTATTGCGGGTTTCTTCTACGTCCATTTCTAGTGGAATAGGAATATGTGTGTTAAACATGGTTTTGCTAGTAGTATGAAGTATGCTACTCATTATATATATGTTAGGGTGTCCCTTAAATTTCGAAGTGTTTAATTTTTTATGCATACCTTCTTAAAAGTTTTGTTTTAGCATAATACTATTTAAAAAAAAAATATCAGCTCGTTTTATCAACGATAACCCGTGCCGACTTGCGATTGAAACTTGTTCATACAAGAACCGCGCAACTGAGCGCTGCAACCTGTAGCGACGGGTTTCAATTGCCATTTCGTATTTATGTTTCAGGTCATTAGAGTGCAATTGTTTAATGAATAAAGATGTCGGTTTAATTACGAAATGATAAAGAAAATATTTTCCTTATCGGTTTGCCTAGCCATCAAATTAGTGGTGCAAAATTACCATCAAATCGACAAGTTCTCGCTGTATTATTTTACAATATTCGAAAAGTAAAATTGACTGTCAGTGAAAGTGCAAATTTAGTGATTAGAGAGTGTATCATATATTGGGAAAAGGCAAGAATTCCCACAAAAGCATTTCCCAACTGCGTAAAGAAACTAATAGACCTATATCATTCATGGAGAGAACTGCAAAAAAATATCAAAAAAACTCAAGTTACGTTTAAAAATCGTGAAAATGATTTTAAGAATAATCTTAATAACTTGTTTGACATCGCATATGCTAATGCTTTTAATATGATAAGAATAGAGGAAGACAAACTATTTCTGATGAAACAACGGGAGCCAGGTCGACCAGGATGTCTTGGTGGTGTAGACAAAAAGTTAGCGGATAAAGAAGAAAAAGCTAAACAGAGACAGATAGGAGAAGAGGAAAGAAATGTCAGACATAGGGAGTTATTGGCAGTCCCATCAACTTCAACAGCCATTAATGTAATAAACTCAGATGATTCAGGGGAAGAAGAGATTTTGGATACACAAAACGCAGTACCAGAAGAAGCTCCATGCACTAAAAAAAGAGGTCGAAAAATATTGTAACACCTAAACTTGTTGCGACATTGGATCGATGTCAACTCAGCATAAGAGACTCTGTTTACATTCTTCATGCAGTCGTAGAGGCACTTGGTCTAAGTAGCGATGATTTCACCATCAACAAGTCCTCAATTCAGCGAATTCGTACTCAGACTAGAAAATCCATAGCAGAAGCAATCAAGGCTGACTTTCAGAACAATATGCCTGATGTAGTAACAGTTCATTGGGATGGGAAACTTTTACCTGGGTTGGACGTGCGAAGTTCAAAGAAGAACGTTTACCAATTATTGCTTCATTTGACAATAGAGAACAGCTTTTCGCAGTACCAAAACTAGACAGTTCTTCTGGTAAGGATCAAGCCAATGCCGTTTGAATCGCCCTATCCGATTGGAATCTTAATGTAAAATTACAGATAATGTGCTGCGATACAACTGTTTCTAATACCGGCCGTTTCAGTGGAGCTTGTATTCTTCTAGAGCAGATTTTAGAGAGAGAGTTGCTGCTATTTGCTTGTCGCCATCATATTTATGAGCTGATCCTAAAATCTGTCTTTGAAATCAAACTGAAACAAGTAACTAATAGTCCTGACATTCCCTTCTTCAAAAAGTTTAGAGACAATTGGAAAAACATCGATTCTAATAATATTGAACTCTGCCTTGATTTCATACAGAATTATACTGCTGACTGATATTACATCCTTGTTGATGTATTATAAGGCAGAACTAGACAAATCTTTTGTAAGAGATGACTATCGGGAATTGGTAGAGCTATGTGTAGTATTTTTGGGAGGAGATAAAGAACGTAAAATAAAAATCAGACCTCCTGGAGCTATGCACCAGGCAAGATGGATGTCAAGAGCAATATATTCATTGAAAATATGTTTACTGCAGTCTCAATTTCGTATGAACGCTAATGATAAAAAGGCTCTGCAAGATGTTTGTTTGTTTATTGTAACATTGTATGTTAAACCATGGCTTCAATGCTCGGTGGCGACTAAAGCACCAAACCAAGATTTGTGCTTTTTGAAAGCATTGAAAGCGTATGAAAAAGTTGATGAAGCTATATCTAAAGCTTCCATAAGCAAGTTTAGTCAGCATTTATGGTACCTTTGTGAAGAAACTGTTAGTTTATCACTTTTTGATAATAAAGTTGATAATGAGACTAAAAGGAAAATTATTGCCAACTTAAACAAAGAGGAAAGTCCGAATATTGGAAAGCGCTACATTCCATCGACGCTAGAAATGTCTAATACGTTGTTTGGTAAGTCTAATTTTTATAGATCTTATGTATATTATTTTTGTTATTTAAAATTTAATATATTTTTGTTTTGTTTCAGATAAAACTCTGGATGATTTTGTTTCTATGCTGAGCATCCATTTTTTTTCAAGATTTCAAATAGATGCAAGCTTTCTCCACGTCGATGTATCTGCTTGGGAAGGTAATGCTGCCTTTCAGGATGCTTTACGAAAAGTAAGCCAGTTAAAAGTCGTAAATGACACTGCCGAAAGGGCCGTTAAATTAATGCAAGACTTTAACGGACTAATCACAGCCGAAGAAGAGCAAAAACAATTTTTATTACGATGTGTCCAGGAACATAGGCACTTATATCCAGATTGTAAAAAAAATACTCTAAAAAGAAGTTATCCTGCTTAATTTTAAGGTTCTTTTAATAAATATTTGTCCAACCTAACCACTTTTTTTAATTTAATAGCGTTTTAATCAATTTTACAGTAACACAAATAATAGATAGGCTATATCTCAGAATAATGGCTATATACTAAGACAAAGAAAACTTTGGGGGGTTGGTTGGCACGAGTTGCACTCGTCGTAGAAAGATGAAAATTTATATTTGAGTATATATTTACATTTATAAAAAATATATAGGGTATGCGTTTTGAATTTCTAAAAAAAAATTTTTTTCGTCATATAAGGGACACCCTAATATATGTGTATACTGTATATGTATAGATATATGTATTTATGTCTTTATGTGATACTTTTATTTATATGTATTATATATTATTTATATATGGCTTTTGTTGTTTATTATTAGTCGCGTTCATTATGTTTTTGGTTTGTACGTTCGGATTAACGGTGTACTTTTAATTAATTATTGTTTGATTTTATGTATGCGTTTGCGTTCGCTTGTTGTCGGTGATCGGTTCTTCGGTATTTGGAAGAAAACACAATTTCACTAATGGTCGAGTTAGTAGGCCAGTTTGTGTTCGTACATCTACTACTCTTATATGACCATCTGGTCCCCGATGTACCTTTTCAATGCGACCTAGTCGCCATTCCGTAGGGGGAGGGCATTCGTCCTGTATGATGACGCATTCGCCTGTACTGGGTTCCTTCTGGAACGTTTTCCATCGATATCTCTTATGGAGATCTTTAAGATAGTCCTCCTTCCATCTGTGGTTGAATTCATGATGGAGAATCTTGATTCTTTCCCATCGATTTATTAAAGTGAGTGAGTCTCCTTCTGTCTCAGGTATGGCGAGAAGAGGAGCTCCACTGAGGAAGTGTCCAGGTGTAAGAGCTGTGAAATCGGAGGGATCTTGCGAGAGTGGTTATATAGGGCTTGAATTTAATACAGCTTCGATACGAGTGAGTAGTGTAGTAAACTCCTCATAATTAAATTTATGATTACCAGCCGTTTTCTTTAAATGGGACTTAAAACTTTTCACTGCTGATTCCCAAAGTCCGCCCATGTGTGGAGAACATGGAGGTATAAACTGCCAATCGATCCTTTGGGGTGCATATTTTTTAACTATTTCAGGGGATACTTCTTTCATAAAGTTTATGAACTCTTTCTCGGTGGCTCTTTGAGCTCCGGTAAAGTTTTTCCCATTGTCGCTCAGAATCTTTGAGGGAAATTCTCGTCGTCCGACAAAGCGAGCAAATGCTGCAAGGAAAGCCGCAGTTGTCAGATCTGAACAATGCTCGAGGTGCACTGCCTTTGTCGTAAAACATACAAAAACAGCCACATACCCTTTTCTTAATGTAGAAGATCTTAACATCGAGGCCTTTATCTGGAAAGGTCCCGCAAAATCAACCCCAGTAATAGAAAAAGGTAGAGCATAATTGCAGCGTTCAGGTTGTAAAGCTGCAATGATCTGCGTACGCATTTTATGTTTGTTCAAGGTACATTGTTTACACATAAAGATCGTCTTTTTAAGTTGTGACTTTAGTCGCGGTATATAAAATTCTTGTCGGACCATTTGCTGCATCAAGCGATGCTCATCATGTAGTGTAAGCTGGTGAAGATATATTAAGAATAAGCGAGTAAAACGGGATTTCTCAGGTATAATAATGGGATGCCGTTCGTTGTAACTGAGGCTGGAATTCGCTAATCTTCCATTTGCCCTTATTAATCCCTTAGCGTCCAAGAATGGATTTAAGACGAGAAGAGAGCTTCCCTTTTCGAGTGGTCGTCTTTCGACCAACTTTGCTTTCTCTCGACTGAAATGGCGAGTTTGGGTGTAGGTAATGAGACTAACTTTAGCATGTTGCAAATCGGTATGCGTTAGTTGTACGCAAGGATCATTTGTTATCCCTTTAATTTTTTGTTTAAGTCTTTGGGTGAATTTGTGCATGTAAGCGACTACTCTTAGTGCTCTAGGAAATGAAGAAAATCGGTGGAGAATATCATCCTCTTCTGGGGTGATATGAAAATTTTCAATTTTCCGACTTTCCGGCGGTTTTATATTACGAGCGGGAGACTTTGGCCAGAATTCTTGTGATTCTGTTAGCCATGTTGGACCATTCCACCAGAGTGTAGTGCTGGTCAGGTGCAGTGGCTTGCAACCTCTTGTCCCAAGATCCGCTGGGTTATCCGCACTTGCAACATGTTGCCACTTTGCTGGGCCAACTAAGTTTCAAATTTGGGATATTCGGTTGAATACATAGGTCTTCCAGCAATAGGGTGGCTTTTCTAACCACGCTAAAACTATTTCTGAGTCTGACCAAAGATACGTTTTGTGATCGGTTAATTTCAGATGGGTTTGAACTATTGAAATTGATTTTGCTAACAGAAGAGCACCATTCAGTTCAAGCCGTGGCAGACTGAGTGTCTTCAAAGGTGCAACTTTGGCTTTGGTTACCAAGAGGTGTTGCGTAATAAGCTTTTTCAGAGGCATCACAGAAACCGTGTAATTCTGTGTTAATATAAGGGGTGAAATTTACCCATCGAGGGATTCGAATTTCTGATATAGTATGCAAATTGTTAGCAAATTGTACCCATTTTATTAAACGTACAGGTTTTACCTGTTCATTCCATTCAGTGCCATCTTGCCACAATTCTTGAATGAGGATTGCGGGGTCGAAAAGTTTTGCCACCGAGGAAAGTATTTGGCGTTTTGTATTGGCGGACATTGCAGATATTGACTCAATTGTATATGAGAATTGATCTGTTATCGCATTCCATTGAATCCCTAGGGTTTTTGTTGTACTGGCCGTTTAAAACTTAAGGAAATTTGTATCTAATAAGTCTTCCTTATTTATGTTTTTTATTATTTCGGGATGATTTGATGTAATTTTCTTTAAAGGGAATCCCGCCGAATTTAGTGCTTTGATCACTTGAGATATTGATTTGCACGCTAATAACAGATTGTGGCTACCTGATAAAATATCATCAACACATGTTTGTGTTTGTAACACGGAAGTTGCTAAGGGTAAATTTGTTTCACACGTTTTTGCTAATGTATGCAGTGTTCTGATCGCTAAGTAGGGTGCGCAATTGATGCCAAAGGTGACGGTTTTAAGTTTGTAGTCGCTGATTGGAATATTACTTGATTTGCGGAAGACTATATGCTGGAAATCTTGGTCATCTTTATGTACTAGAATTTGTCTGTACATTTTCTCTACATTCCCATTAAAAACGTATTTAAACATGCGCCAATTTAGTATTAGCAGCATGAGATCAGGTTGTAAGGATGGACCAGTATATAGTACGTCGTTGAGTGATTTACCTGAGTTTGTACACTTTGAGGCATTGAAAACCACTCGTACTTTTGTTGTGATTTGATCAGGTCGTATTACCCCGTGATGTGGCAGATAAAAAGATAAATATCTACCTTTAGATACTTTTTCATATGGCACAGCTTCTTCCATATGATTGAGGTCTAGATACTCGTCCATCACATTAACATTTGCTGATTTGAGCTCACTTTTCTTTATCAGACTTTTTTCCAAGCTTAGAAGTTGCTGGACTGCTGATATTCTAGAGTGACCTAGAGCTATAGAATCTGGGAAGGTGGGTTTGAATGGGAGTCGCACAACATAACGACCATTTTTGTTTCTTGTTGTTGTAGACTTATAATAGGCTTCGCATGCCTGGTCTTCTTCTGAAAGTTGAGTAGTCTGATGTAATTCTTCTACTTCCCAGAATTTTTTGAAATATTTTCAACTTCAGTTGTAAAAGATTTAATCTTTTCTGTGACTTGGCCACTTAATATCCACCCAAAGATTGTATTTTGGGCTAACAATTTATTGGATATTTTTTCTATACCTTCAAGAATTATTTGAGGTATTAAGTCACTACCTAATAACGAATCGATTTGTGATGGGGTATGGCAGTTTGGATCTGCTAATTTGAGATATGAGCATTTCACCATTGCTTTTTATTTACTTCACAACTTGGAAGCAAATTTGTGAGTTGCGATAGAATGATGGCTTGTGCATCTATTCTTATATCCGCGTTTGGGGAGACTATAGTGATTGGGCAGATTTTGTTTGAATTTTGTATAATAGAATTAAATTGTAAGCTTTGAGCTTAAAAATATTTTTGCTTTGAAATACAATTAAAAAATTGGTAATATGAGCAAATGTGTAAATAAAAATGGAAAGAAAAATAGATTTGAAACTTTTATTATTAAACAGTCACTGTCGACTAATTGTTTATCTGTGTTAGAAACACAAAAGATTTCCACAGAATCGTAGGACTCTGGCCTAGTAAATATTTGTGCAGCAACACTGCCGGATGCTGCTTTGCTACGATTGGAGCAATCACTAGTGGTAAGAAAGAAATCGCCAAAATAGCATCAAATGAAAGACTTCTTAACAACTCAGTACGAAATAGCTGAGCGAGTTGACAAAAAAATAGTCAAGCCAAAAAATAATCAAAATGAGTCTAATAAAAACTTTTTTAAACCCCAAGCCAGCAATAATACACAATATAATAGGCACGCTAATAGAAGCCAAACATTTGTGACAAATCAAAAAAATCATCGGCAATCATTATGTGAAATATGTAAAGGAGGTCACAATATAAGATCTTGCGAGAAGCTTAAAAAAATGTCTGTTTCAGATAGAAACAATCTTGTCCGACAACATAAACTTTGCACAACATAAACTTTAAACTGTGAAAGCAAATTTAATTGTGTGTACTGTCAACGAAGACATCACTCATTGCTTCATATTACAAATTTTCAAAATATGAAGCAAAATCAATTTCATGAAACCACCGGGTTAGTCACTACAACTAAAAGTGATAATCCCGAAAATTCAAATCCCGAAGAAAGGGAAGAACAACCATGTTGCTCTAAAGCAGCAAAAATTCAAGCTCTTCATTCAGAAAATGAAAGCAAAATACTTTTACCCACTGCGGTCATCGCTATTGAACATAGAGGAGAATTATTCAAATTAAGAGCGATAATAGATCAAGGTTCTCAAAGATCCTTTATATCATCTAAAGCTCAAAATCGACTAAAATTGCCTGTCAATAATTCAAATTTCCAAATTTTAGGAATGGGTGGACGAATTATACAAAATTCAAACAAAATCTGCCCAATCACTATAGTCTCCCCAAACGCGGATATAAGAATAGATGCACAAGCCATCATTCTATCGCAACTCACAAATTTGCTTCCAAGTTGTGAAGTAAATAAAAAGCAATGGTGAAATGCTCATATCTCAAATTAGCAGATCCCAACTGCCATACCCCATCACAAATCGATTCGTTATTAGGTAGTGACTTAATACCTCAAATAATTCTTGAAGGTATAGAAAAAATATCCAATAAATTGTTAGCCCAAAATACAATCTTTGGGTGGATATTAAGTGGCCAAGTCACAGAAAAAATTAATTCTTTTACAACTGAAGTTGAAAATATTTCAAACGAATATTTAAATAATGAACTCAGAAAATTCTGGGAAGTAGAAGAATTGCCTCAGACTACTCAATTTTCAAAAGAAGATCAGGCATGCGAAGCCTATTACAAGTCCATAACAACAAGAAACGAACATGGTCGTTATGTTGTGCGACTACCATTCAAACCCACCTTCCCAGATTCTATGCTTATGTTTTGTGCAGTTGAGAGCTCATTGAAGAGATCAATGCGATTTTTATATTAGTATGTACAATTTGTTTGTATGTATTTATAATTATGTCTTTCTTTTTAAGCAATTGAGAGCTCGTTAGAGAGATCAATTCGTTTTTTGTATGCAATCGCGCTTGTTTTTGTTTGTCAAAGAACAAGGGGTATTGCCGGATAGCTGCCAATATGGACTTTGAAAATGTGTTTGTACTAATATGTGTTATTATGTAATGTATTGATATTTTGTTTAGGCAGATTCTTTGCCATATGATTATATGTACAAATATATTTATATATTTATGTTCGCTCTGAGGAGAGAGTGCGGAGACGGAATTGAAAAAAGCTAAAGGTGCTTATAATATGTTTTGTATTTTTTGCTTCTCTTGTTTTAGTTTTTGTGTTATAATTCTATTGTATGTTTGTGCCCTTACTTATGCAATCCTGCTTATTGTTTTTGTTAAAAATAAAGGGTATGCTAGATTTGCAAGTAAATATTTAAATTGTTATTTTTTTCTTTGTTAACAAGTGTGTTTGAATACACGCAGGTAAGTAGGCATCGCATAAATAGGTATTTGTATTTATGTATTCATATGTGTATATTATATATAATATTAAAGGACTTGATACGCTCAAATGCTGAATACAATGCTCGCGACAGACGACAAACGACAACTTCCAAATATTAAAATACACGCGTTCTTATGGATACTTTTATTTTGACAGCTGCACGACTACACGACTGCAGGCCGACGGTTGTCGTTCTCGCTAACTTCAATATACTTACTCCTATATTTGCCAACGACAGTAGGACGACAGTAGAGTTGACAGTAGAATGGAAGATAGAGAGATGAGGAAGAGTGGTGATGCCACTAGTATGTAAAATGTAAAATTATTCACAACTCTTACAAACTTGACGTTATTTTACAAATAAAAGCATAAAATAGCTCTATTATGTCATTTGTAATAACAATTGATAATTCAAAACAAAAATATATACCTATTTACTTATTTTTTGCATAAAAAATTTCACTGTGAACAAAATATTAAAATTTCATTGAAGTGCAAGGTATTAGTATGGCCACAACGAAATTGTGTACATGCAAAATGGAGAGCTGTGTTGTCTTGTGTACATGTGTTCATGTAGTAGAATGCACAACGCCGTTTTCAGTTCACTGTCGTGATGCCATGTTGTGTCGCAACCATTGTGTTCAGCGTATGATCGTCTCCAGGGCACTTAAGGGCCTAGTTTTGGTAATCAAGGGTATAGAGTCCGCCGTAGACTCTAGTGAAGTCAAAGAAGCATTGGAAGAATGCGGTTTTGGAATTAAAACAGTTGTAAATATATTTAATAGAAACAAAGTACCACAGCCAATGTTTAAAATTGAATTGTTGCCGGACTCAAATCAACTTAAAAAAATGAAACGCATCCAATATATAATTTGAAATGTTTGCTGCATCGTAGAATAACTGTTGAAGAAAGAAACGGTACGGTACAATGTAGTATTAACTGCCAAGTATATGGGCATACTAAATAATATTGCACTCTACGCAATGTTTGTGTGGTATGTGGTGATTTATATCCCACTTGTAAATGTACCCTTAAGAAAGAAGAATTAAATAAAAAATGCAGCAATTGCGGAGGAAATCACTTTGCTAACTACAGAGGTTGCCCTGTATAAGTTATCGTGAATTAACTCTCACGATGACCATTCAGTCGACGACACATCCGTCGACGCAACCTTCACTCAGGTCGCTCACACTAATGTTATCCGATACCTTACACGAGCCGCTGAGGCAGCATATTTATGCTCAAATATTCCATGTGAACCGCTACGTCAACATAACAGCGTTCATACGGTGAACGACTAAACATTCCACACGAGCCGCTAAGTCAGCAGAATAGAATTCGCACAGGCTGAGCGGTAGCAGAACAGCAGCAGCGCAGCGCGACGCGATAGTTAGTTGTAGGCTAATTGTAGGCTAAGAAATCATTGTAAACTTCAGTTTAAAGACTCATGTCACCAGAACAGCCAGTGAGCTGCATTAAATAAAGAATCATATTAAAGATAAATCGTTTAATTGGCGCCCAACGTGGGGCTCGCGAAAATTAAGTCGAAAAAGGTTTAAGTCACCAAGGAACGAATTTTCCTTGGGCAGCGAAACTCAGTTAAGGACACTCCAGCCTTAGTGAAGAAGGTTTAAGTCACCAAGGAACGAATTTTCCTTGGGCAGCGAAACTCAGTTAAGGACACTCCAGCCTTAGTGAAGAAGGTTTAAGCCACCAAGGAACAAATTTTCCTTGGGCAGCGTTATCCAAGCCAAAGCAGCGTGTGGAACGAAATCACCAGCGATCCTGGGAATTTTTCGGCACCGCTACCTGATGGATTAGACGTGAAACAGCTGGAATCCTGCAATAATTATAAGGATATTTTAAGGATGGAAAGGTGAGTGAAGTGCTTATCTCGTTCTAATTAAAAAAAAAAAAAATAATAAACAAAAAGTGAAATAAGGAGGTGAAACTACAACTTTTGCGAATTGTGAATGGATGAATAACTTTTAATAAAATAAAGTGAAATTGAATTACAAACTTTTACGGGAAGTAGATGAATAGGGAGTTAGAAGACTTGTTCAGAAAACTTAATTTGGAGAATACAGAAGAACAAAACATGAACGCTGAACAAGTAGGTGAGTTGGTTAGAGCAGAGGTGGGCAGGGCATTAGCTGCCCAAAAACTAGAATTCGATAGGAAATTAGTTGCAATTCAGAACCAGGTTGCTCTGACAAAGCCAAAAATTGAAAAATTCACAAAGGTGGCCATCATACCTACGATAACTTGTGAAATTACACTTGATGCAATAAAATCTCTTCCAGATTTTTTGGGTCACCCAGGCATCTATGTGTCCTGGCGTGAAGCAGCACACAATGCATACGAGTTATTTAAAAGATATGATGGCAGCGAACGTCATTACCAAGCGGTTACTATTCTTAGAAATAAAGTACGAGGTGCAGCCGATGCAGTACTTTCGTCTTTTAACACGGTACTGAATTTTAATGCAATAATATCCCGCCTCGACTTTACCTACGCGGACAAGCGACCCATATACCTCATCGAGCAGGAGCTATCCACACTGAGGCAAGGTTCAATGTCGTGCTTAGAATTCTACGACGAGGTAGAAAAAAGCTAACTCTGTTAGCAAACAAAACTATTATGTCCTACGAAAGCGGTGTGGCGGACACCATAAATGAAAAGTATAGGGCCGATGCACTCAGGGTATTCATATCAGGTTTAAGGAAGCCTCTTTGCGATATCCTTTTCGCGTCGAGACCATCAGATCTTCCATCTGCCCTGGCCTTGGCACAGGAGGTAGACGCTAATAATGAACGCTACGCTTTTGCGACGAATTTTGCGAATAGATCACATGAAGGTTCGTACAACAAAAAAACTGGCACTATTCAGAACTCCAGTAATCAAAAGACTTTTAACTCTGAGTCCAGTGCGGGTCATAAAAATCCACATTATTCAGTCGCTAAGCAAACCAGGCAGGCCAATCACACACAGAATTCGGTTAGTAACTTGAAATCTTATACCAATAATAACTATTCGGGTCAAAGGCGCGTCGAGCCTATGGAAGTAGATCCTTCCATATCCCAATATAAACACCTATCTAATAGTCCTACCCAAAATCAAAATAGCAGGTCGCAGGGAAATTTGCAGAAACGTACAGCGAATTCGGGACGATACACCGGACCTAAGTTACAACGAATAAATCATCTAAATGACGAAGTTGATTTACTTAACGAAGCCACATACGATAAAGAAGCAGAACAAGCTGCCGATAACATTGAAAATGATGAGCTGAATTTTTTAGAGCAAAGTCCCTCCTTCCCTGGATTTCAAGGACAATAGGGGGAAGGAAGTCAAACTCCTTGTCGATACTGGGGCATCAAAGAGTTATATCAAACCCCTACCGGAGTTAAAAGGAATACAATCGGTCCAGAATCCATTTTCGGTCAAATCAATTCACGGAGTTACCCCTATCAATCAAAAATGCCAAGTTAAAATTTTCGGAGTAGTAACAGAATTTTTTATATTACCCAATCTGACATCGTTCGATGGTGTGATTGGTCTGGATTTATTGAACAGGGTACACGCGAATATAAACTTAAAGACAAACACGATTAAACATGACTTTGGCAAGGAGGTTATTTTATTCATCAAGAGTCAGGACATAAGTCATTTACAGCTACAGGTCAAGTCAATTCCTAAGCATTTAGAAAAGGCGTTCGTCAAAGTAATTGGCGGTGTAAATGGGGTATTTGCGGATCCCAATGAAGCACTGCCATACAATACTAATGTAGTTGCAACGATTCGCACAGAAAACGAGGAACCGGTATACTCAAGGTTATACCCATATCCACTGGGCGTTTCGGATTTCGTAAATAACGAAATTCAAGACCTTTTGGTGAATGGCATCATTCGACCTTCTAGGTCCCCATATAACAACCCTATATGGGTGGTGAAGAAGAAAGGACTTGATGAAAATGGCTTCGAGAAAAAACGATTAGTTATAGATTTTCGTAAACTGAACGAGAAAACTATCAGTGACAAGTACCCGATCCCCGATATTACAGGAATATTGTCCAACCTGGGCGGGAGCAAATTTTTTACCACTCTAGATCTAAAGTCAGGTTTCCACCAGATTAAACTATCGGAGCGCGATAGAGAGAAGACTGCCTTCTCCGTAAAGAACGGAAAATATGAATTCTGCAGGCTGCCTTTTGGCCTGAAGAATGCTCCCGGTATTTTTCAGAGGGCTATAGACGACGTGTTGAGGGAACACATAGGAAAAAACTGTTTCGTGTACGTGGACGATGTCATTATATTCTCGAAGGATGAACAACAACACTTGAAAGATGTTGAAGCAATATTAAGAAGTTTATTCGAAGCCAATATGAGAGTTTCGGCAGAAAAGTCCAAATTTTTTAAAAGCGAAGTTGAATACTTAGGATTTTTGGTTTCGCAAGGGGGAATTAAAACGTGTCCAGACAAGGTCGACACAATTCGAAATTTCCCTCAGCCCACCACTTTAAGGGGGCTTAGATCATTTTTGGGATTGGCGGGGTACTACCGCTGTTTTATAAGAGATTTCGCCAAGATAGCAAAACCCCTGTCGAATATTTTGAGGGGCGAATACGGTCGAGTTACTGCGTCACAATCAAAAAAAATTAAAATAGATTTAACTGACGAACAGGAAAAGGCCTTCAATACATTAAAGGAAATTTTAGCATCTGAGGATGTAACATTAACTTATCCGGATTTTAGTAAATCATTCGATTTGACTACGGATGCATCCTCACACGCCATAGGTGCCGTCCTTTCGCAGGAGGGCCAACCTATTACCATGATTTCTCGCACCTTGTCCAGTAGCGAGGAGCATTACGCGACCAATGAGCGGGAATTACTAGCCATTGTATGGGCATTAAAAACGCTCAGAAACTACCTTTACGGAGTTCCCAAGCTTAGAGTGTTTACAGACCACCAGCCGCTAACTTTTGCGGTTTCCGACAGAAATCCAAACTCAAAAATTAAGAGATGGAAAGCTTTCATTGATGAATGCAACGCGAAGCTCATCTACAAACCGGGTAAAGAAAATGTGGTTGCAGACGCACTATCTAGGCAGCACATAAACGCCCTAGATAGTGCAAGTGTTGAAACAATTCACAGTGAAGAGTCGTCAACCAATACAATCGAAAAAACCGTTAAGCCGGTAAATTGCTTCCGCAACCAGATCCTTATAGAAGAGGGTGTAGAGCCACAGAGAAGATCTTTCATAATTTTTGGAAAAAAAACACGACACCTCATTTCATATCAAACAACGGACGATTTAGTGCAACTCCTACAGGAGGCTGTGAAAGTTGGCGTGGTTAACGCAATTTACAGCAATCTGCATATTTTAGCACAGGTTCAGCATAAACTAGTTGAACTGTTTCCAACCGTAAAATTTAGACATACAGAGAAGTTCGTCATTGATATTACAGATATAAATGAACAACAAGAAATCATTGCGGCCGAGCATAATCGAGCGCATCGAGCGGCACAAGAGAATACAAAGCAGATACTAGAAGACTATTTTTTTCCAAAAATGGAAAAGAAGGCTAAGCAGTTTGCTGCGAACTGCCGTGTGTGCTCTCAAGCAAAGTATGACCGCCACCCAAAAAAGCAACTTATTGCTCAGACACCCATACCAAAATATTGTGGAGAAATCCTCCACATTGATATATTTTCCACCGGATCAAAGTACTTCCTAACTTGCATCGACAAATTTTCAAAATTTGCGATAGTACAGTCACTTAGGTCTAGAACGATAGTGGATGTGAAACCACAGCTTTTACAGTTACTAAACATGTTTTCAAGTACGAAAACCATTTATTGTGACAACGAAAAGTCACTAAATTCGCACAGCATTAAGGCCATTCTAAAAAATCATTTCGACATCGACATCGCGAATGCCCCACCCTTACACAGTACATCAAACGGCCAGGTAGAGCGATTCCACAGCACACTGATGGAAATATCGCGATGCCTTAAACTTGATCAAAAACTGGACGATATCGAAGAAATAGTCCTTCTTGCCACAATAAAATATAATAACTCTATTCATACGGTGACTGGGGAGAAACCCATTAACATTTTTCGTTCGGCAAAAGACAACACACAGATATCATCTCGCCTGAAAAACGCACAAGATAAGGAATTAATAAACCAAAATAAACAGAGACAGGATAGAGAGTTTCAGATGGGGGACAAAGTGCTGGTCAGAAACAATAGGCGACTAGGCAATAAATTGACTCCTCTCTATACCGAAGAAAACGTTGAAAGAGACTTAGGCACAACGGTACTCATAAAAGGGAGGAGGGTCCATAAGGACAACCTTCGCTGAAATTAGATAAACAAAAAATTTTAATATTCTTTCAGGATAATTTATTAGATTAAAAATTCATATGCTTTTAGGATTACTTTAGAATTGGTTATAGCCATATTAGTATCGGCATCGACGGGACGGATAATAGACTACTTCAAGGCAAAGTACATTCCGGTTGTTGAAGGGGAACTTGTAATCTGGGAGAACTTCGGACACATCAAACACGTTACTAACCTGACACTATACGAATTTCTAAGAGACGAGACAATTAACGCTACAGAACACTTTCCTCAAACACATATGAAAAAGTTGTTGGAAGCGGACATAAACCAGATAAGTAGACTAATACAGACGGTAAATACTCATCACAGGCAGACGAGAAGTTTAAACGCACTAGGAACAATACTGAAGTACATTACTGGGACTCCCGATCATGATGACTTCGACAGACTAACGAACACAGCGGAACAACTGATTGACTCAGAGGACCGACAGTTTACCATTAACACCGAAATACAAAAGGAAATAAACAGCCTAACAGTTACAGTAAATAAAATCTTGAAAGCAACAAAGCAAAGAGAAATAGACACAGGTCATCTTTATGACGTACTTATGGCCAGAAATAGAGCAATAATAACTGAACTAGATAACCTAATTACATCCATTACTTTCGCAAAAATTGGTACTTTGAACCCAATCCTTTTGGATAGTAATGAAGTAAATTCCATAATAGGAAATGAGCACTTCACAAACCTGACTGTAGCCGATGTTATAGCTGTAGCTAGGATTAAAATTTTACAATATAATAATGTAATATATTTTTTAATAAGATACCCTATCCCTAAGTTTAGATGTAAGAAAATAACTATTTTACCAGTAGCTCACGGCCATCAAATCCTGCACCTACAAGAATCTACCTTAGCCACGTGCCACAATCACACGCTGGCGGTAAGAAACTGCAGCGATACTACACCATCGTTCTGCCTAGCATCATCAGTGACGTCATGCGCTTTACAACTTATGACACGCAACACCGCCAACTGCAGCACAACATTTAATAACCTCCCACCGATCGCACTACTAAGTGATGGTTTGGTAATCGTTAACGATCAGCTGGTTACCATAGAGGAAAATAACGAGGCTCCGATCACAGTAAACGGTACCTACCTAGTTGTCTTCAAGGATCGTGTAAAGATTAATGACACAATATTTTACAATGAAAACGCCACGGCGACTCTTAAGCCTGAAACGCCATGGGCCCCCACAATCAACTTAACTCAACACACCGAGATATTGAGTGCGCCTTACCTCCACCATGTAAACCAACAGAATCTTCAACATATAAAACATCTGCAACGAAGTGTTGAGCAAGGTCATATAATAAGTGTGACAGCTATTGGTGTCCTCCTCGTTGCGGGACTGGTCGCCTTCGTACTACGGCGTATGGCCATGTCCAGGAGGAGAATTTCCATAACCAAAGCAGTAGAAGTGGCTATCAAAAACGCAGCTACGAGGACCGGGGACGTTCCCCACCTAGAAGAGGAGGAGTTATCGTGAATTAACTCTCACGATGACCATTCAGTCGACGACACATCCGTCGACGCAACCTTCACTCAGGTCGCTCACACTAATGTTATCCGATACCTTACACGAGCCGCTGAGGCAGCATATTTATGCTCAAATATTCCATGTGAACCGCTACGTCAACATAACAGCGTTCATACGGTGAACGACTAAACATTCCACACGAGCCGCTAAGTCAGCAGAATAGAATTCGCACAGGCTGAGCGGTAGCAGAACAGCAGCAGCGCAGCGCGACGCGATAGTTAGTTGTAGGCTAATTGTAGGCTAAGAAATCATTGTAAACTTCAGTTTAAAGACTCATGTCACCAGAACAGCCAGTGAGCTGCATTAAATAAAGAATCATATTAAAGATAAATCGTTTAATTTATATAAAGATTTGAAATCGAAGTTGTCACAGGGCATTCAAGCACGTCGTAACCAAATGTTACAAACACCCCGTAATGAAACTATAGCAACCTCAGAAAAAAGGCCAAATCATACTACTTCGAACAATAATATAATAATATGCAAGGAAGCTATGCAAATGTGGTGAAAGGCAACACTGTGCAAATGCAACTGCCGCTAAATCCTCCAAATGGAGGTATTGAAACTATGATTATAAATCTTACAAAGTGTATGATACAATTTATGTCTAGCATGCAAAACATGATAAAAAAGGCGTGCAAAACGTGAATGGCAGATAAATCGTTCGCCTTCCACTCAGCTTCAATTAAAATCTGTTGTACGTAAATTAAAAAAAACGCTTAAACATGAGGAAGAATTTAACACCGAAATGTATAAAAAGAAGCTGTGTCCAAATTCAAACAAGCAAAATTCCCTTTGGAAAGCCCAAAAGTCCATGAAACGACCAACTGACTACAACATGCCTATACGAGACTTGGGTGGAAATTGGGCTCGAAGTGACGAGGAAAAGGCTAATTGCTTTGCAAATCACCTAGAAAAGGTATTTCAACCCAATTTGTCAAAGAACAACCTTAATCTGTCAATCTTACCCAACACAGCTAAAGAATTGCTCGAGTCTCTTAAGACTTCTCCTTCTGAAATTATTAGAATAATAAAAGAACTTAACCCAAAAAAGTTACCATGACATGACAATATTCCCCAAAAATGATAATTGACTTACCAAATATTACTGCAGAAGTGCTCTCTTTGCTCTTCAATGCAATTCTTTATCTCGGATACTATCCTAATTCATGGAAAAAGTCGCAGATTACCTTGATATATAAACCTGGGAAAGACTTAACACAGCCGTCTTCATACAGACCAATCAGTCTTCTTCCATGTCTTTCAAAAGTATTTGAAAAAGTATTACTATCAAAAATGTCTCCTTTCCTCTATGAAAACAATACAATACCAATGCACCAATTCGGATTTCGTGCGAAACATGGCACAGTAGAGCAAGTAAATAGAATTACTAATGAGATAAGGAAAGCATTTGAGCACAGGGAGTACTGTTATGCAATATTTCTAGATGTAGCTCAGGCGTTTGATAAGGTGTGGCACGATGGTCTTCTATATAATATTAAAAAAATTCTACCTTTAGGATTGTGTAAAACATTGGAGTCTTATTTAAAAAATAGGAAATATATGGTAAAATTGAGAGTTTTCATATCTCATGAACGACATATGTATTATAAGAAACTTCTTGTTTTTTTTTTTAATATTTTGTGTGGAATCATTTGCAACCACAAAACGAGCCAAACCGTGCTCCACCACCCGAATTATCAGTTACAATGCCAAAAATAATGCCTAAGTAGGCAATTGAGAATTAATGTCCTCTCTCGACGAACAAAACCAAAACCCTATAAGTCACTGTTATATGGTGCAGAGGCATGATCGATGACAACATCTGACGCTAAAAGCTTTCGGGAGAAAGGTTCTGCGAAAGATATGGTGCTTTGCGCATTAGCCACGGCGAATATCGCATTCGATGGAACGATTAGTTGTGTGAGATATACGACGACATTGACATAGTTTAGAGAATTAAAAGACACCAGGTACGTTGGCTAGGTCATGTTCCGAATGGACGAAAACACTCCAGCCCTAGAAGTTTTCGACGCAATATCCGCCGGCGAAAGCAGAGGAAAAGGAAGACCTCCACTCCGTTGGAAAGACCAGGGGGAGAAGGATCTGGCTTCGCTTGGAATTTCCAATTGGCGCCACTTAGCAAAAATTAGAAACGACTGGCGCGCTGTTGCTAACTCGGCTTTAATCGCGTAGGCGATGTCTACGTCAGTAAAGAAGAAGAAAGATTGTTTTTTTTTTTAACTAATTTATACGATAATTCAAAATAAATAAATTGTATATATACGTAAACATAATGTAACATAAAAAGTGTATCATTTCAGAATTGTTTTTGATAAAATGAACTAAATCAGAAGTTAGACGATATGGAGCAGTAAAGAGGTAACAGTGCTATCGCAAAAACAAAAGGTTACGAAAGTTTTGCTATTGGTCCATGATGTGTTACATGCCCATGAAAAAAAACTTTTTGGGAATCTTGTAAGAAAAATAAAACAAGACAGAAAGAATAAATAGGGAAATGTATTTGTTCGCGTGGGGGATTCAGCCTATTGAAAATTTAAAAAGCCTTATTACATGCATACTCAGTGTTATTAAGGAACACCAATTCTTAAAGAATTGGAAATGGAATATTCAATTAATAATTCCACAAAACTCGTTTAAGGGGTTAGGGTTAGTTAGAATTCTCAAAAAATATTTTTTTGCATTTTTGTTAAGTGTAATATCTTAAAAATATTATCAGAAAATTTCACGTTCATCCGATAATTAGTTTTTGAGTTATTCGACAAATAACAAAGAGAGTTCGGGCACTTCAAAGCGCTAGTGTGAAACTTTAAACGCGTTTTTCTCAAAACTATGTTTTTTGAAACAGTGACAACTGTAACCGCTCAATAGATTTTAATGAAATTTATATAGCTTTTAGAATACATAATAAACTCGGTCCTGATCGAATGTTTTTTTGTTTTCCAAAAATTTCGGTTTTTAAGACCAATTAACTGTTGATTTTTTCCAAAAAATTTAGAAAAAAATTTCCTGAGACCGTCATTTTGTTAATTTTTGAAAAAAAAAACATATCTTTCGATCAGGCCCGAGTTTATATATTTATAAAACTAATTTTTTTTGTCCGATTGTTTTCTGATGAATCTCCAAGGACATATAGTTGTCACCGCAAGTACCTTTTTTTGGAACTGGGTCAACACAAACAATTATAATTTTGGAAATTAAAATTTTTTTTGAAATTTTCGTGACTTCAAGTCAACACATTCTATAATAATGCCATATTACTACTTTTGTAAAATAAAACGATTTAATAGCAAAAAAACTGAAAATTCTTATTTTTTCGTGCCTCTGACTACCCCTAACCCCTTAATTTGATAAGGGAATATGTGGAAACTTTTGTCTTCATGTCACATAAACAAAGAGAAGGAGCAAAATGAATTTTGTATGATACTCGATTGGACGGCTAGCAGAGCTGAAAAACTTCAAGTAGGGAATTTATCATATTCGCTGTTATTTAGTGAATCATCCACGAATCGAGAAAAATGGACGAAGTTAAACAGATGATAAATGTGTCAATTACATATGCGTGATAGTTTTTATAATATAAAAGGGGTTTTAAGTGTATATAATGATATTCTTGAATGAAACACGCTTCTTCGATGTAAGTAAAACTAAAACTATAATTTATTACATCAAATGCTACAAGCTTAATCTAGGTTAAATCTAACTTACTACTAATTACAACAAATAAATGTCTAACTCTCATCCTTTCCTTAATGATAACTTTTACGTTGTTAAACATGTACATATTGATATTATTATATATATATATGTATGTACTATATACATATATATGTATGTACTATATACATATATATAGGGAGAGATAGATATATAGTAAGTATATACAAGTAATGTCGTAATGCCGCTTAATGTGCGGGACCGCTTTCAATGGCGAAAATGCTGAATTAAAGCACGTTGACAATGTTGCATTCGATGCTTAGCTTTTGTTGGCAAAAGTCTCCAATGCAACATTAGGATATGTTACTCCTCCCATCTTAAAATATTGCAATGTCCTCATTGCAATTTTTCTTTGTTTACAAGTTAAAATTTTTAAATAGAATTCTTACAATATTTAAAGATATTTTTAGCATATCAAAATGATTAAGTAATAATGAATAAGTAAAAAGGTATGATAAGATACAATTTTCAATTCTTAGATTTAGTTTTAGTTGATTTTTTTTCTTTTAAATTGGTTTTTATATTTTCTTACATTTTGACTTTTAAATTTTACAATATGATATTGGCCATCTTCTTAAGTTTTAATGAGACTAACTTTTTTGTATTTGTACTAAGTTTGTCTAATCTCTTCCTCGAAACTTCTGCGTTTACAAAGTTTGTGTCAATATCTTTTTCTTGACGGTTTTTATTTATATTATTTATTCTTTGTTCTTAAATAATTTGAGGATCTAGTTTTGGTGACTCTTTATTAAAAAAGATTGTTAATGGAACTTCATTGGTAGTAGAGTGAACAATTATATGGTTATAAGTGAAAAGTGTTTGTTCAATTTCTAAATATTTTAGCTCTTTATCACCTGAAGTGTTGATTATTCTAAGTTTTTCATTTAAAGTTTTATGTGGTCTTTCAATGTCACCTACACCAATTTTACCGGTGGTTACTTCTACTTTTATATTTAATGAATTACACCATTGTTTAATGTTTATATTATTTAAACTTTGGTCTTGGTCGATTTTTAAAGTTTTTGGAGGACCCATACAATTGAAAATTTTTAGCAATGCTTTTTTGGATTCCAGCCAGTTCAATGCTTTAACCTTTTCTATCATAGCAAACTTAGAGTATAAATCGATACATGTTAAATAATATTCATTATTCCATTTCCAAAAATCTATAACATATTTTTCTCTTATTTTGTAAATTGGCGGTGTAATTTTGAACGGCATTTTGTTAGAAATATGATCGTTCTAACAATGATTACACAGTTCACATTCATTTATTATTTTGGTGATTTCCTTAAGATAATTGGGATAATAATACTGTAATTTAAAACATTTTGCAACCTTCTCTATACCTTGATGAAGTCCACTTAAATGGATTTCAAGTACTTTACTTTTAAAATTTGCAAAATCTTTAATGTTTTCTAATTCTTTTGTACACGGATAAATCTTGTTGCGACTTTTTGTTATTAGTGTCTTATAAACGTTTTGAAATTGTATAAAATCAGTATCATTGGGCATAAAAATTGTTGCATTATTTTTTAATAAATGGGTTTTAATTATATCTTTAATATAATCTGTAGTTAATTCTTTGTATGTAATTACAATTAGGTTATTAAAAAAACTTTCGTTATTGTGGCTGAGTCTTTACCATCTCTTATTAATTTAATTTGATTTTTGAATACATTTAATGGTCGCTCTGTTATCTTAATAAAACTTTCGGAATCTTCATCGGCAGAATAAACAGTGTCTACGTTAAATTCAGATTCTTCATTAAAAAAGCATTCCGTAATTTTGATACGAGAAAGAGCATCTGCTACACGATTTTCTTTACCTGATTTGTTTTTTTTTATCAAAGTCATACTCGTTAAGCCGAATCCTCCATCTTTGTAACTTGGAGTTTGGTTCCCTTAAGTTGTGGAGCCATTGCAATGGTCTATGATCACTATTTATTAAAAATTTCCTGCCGTATAAATATGGTCTAAAATATTTGGTAGCCCAAACCAATTTCCGAAAAGTTTTGAATAAATTTACGATAAAATCCTGCCAAACCAAGAAATTGTTTAATTTCTTTTTCCGTTTTAGGAACGGGATAATTTAAAATTGCTTTGATTTTATTAGGGTTAGGCTTAATACCTTCTGGCGTTATGATATGACTAAGAAATTCCGTTTCTCTTTTGAAAAACTCGCTTTTATCCATCTGGATTTTCAGATTTGATTCGTTTAGTTTACGAAAAACTCTGTTTAGAGATTCTATGTGTTTTTGTAATGACGTACTGAATACTACAATGTAGTCTAAGTAAACCATACAATCTCTCCCTATTAAACCATCTAGAACCGTATTCATCAGTCTCTGGAAGGTGGCTGGTGCATTTTTAAGCCCAAATGGCATTCTTAAAAATTCAAAATGTCCGCTCTGAGTAGAGAAAGCTGTTTCTTCCTATCTGCCAGATCCATTTCTATTTGATGGAAGCCTTGCGCTAAGTCTATTGTTGAAAAATACATACGCCTACCCAGTTTTTCGAGAATTTCATCCATGTTTGGAATGGGATACCTATCATCGATAGTAATACTATTGAGCTTGCAAAAATCGACAACAATCCTCCACTTCTTTTTACCTGAAGCATCTGACATCTTTGGGACCACCCAAATTGGTGCTGAATATGGGGAATCACTATAAGAAATGATTTGATTTTCAAGCATTTCTTTTATTTGTTTGTTTACTTCTGATTTATGAATTTCAGGATATCTATACGACTTTACGCATATTGGATCTTCATGAACCGTTTTAATTCTATGTTTTATTTTATGAGTAAAGGTGAGTTTGTCCCCTTTTTTATAAAATATATTTTCAAATTTATTTCAAAGTTTCTTTAATTTATTTAACTCTTCTGAATTTAAATGTTCAAGTCTAAATTTACTATCTTTAGTGATATGATTTTCGTTCATATTTAATTCTTGAAGGCAATTATCAAAATTTTCAGAATTTGATTTATTCTTGAAAAAGTTATACCGAACACCATTCATATGTATCATATCTTTTTCCAGATCAATTTTAGCTTTAAGTAGCTTAAGTATACTACAACCAAGTAAACCGCCGTAGTTATTCGAGAAATTTTAAACGAAAAATTTCAGTTTTTTCATATGTTCATCGCTAAGCAATTGTTGGGTTTCATTTAGACAAACTTTTCCTATCGCTGTTGTTAATGTTATTGGCTGAACATAAACAATCTTTTCGTTGGATATCCCAGGCTTTATTAAACTAACTGATGAACCTGTGTCGACTAAAAATTTATAATATTTTTTATTAAATTTCAATTCAATTGTGGGAAGTGAAAATTTACCTCATCTTGTTCCAGTGGTTCAGGATAGCCAAAGCGTCTTAATCGAGATTGGTTTGACCCATGAATCTTATCTTGTTTTAAACTTTTTAAGTTTCTATTAGTATAGATGTTTGCAGAATTGAAATGTACATGCCTAATTTGCGGGAAATTATTATTTTGTAAAGTACAATGTTGATTGCTACAGTCATTGAAAAATGGTTTATTTTTATAATAATTATTTTGATTGGACAATGGATAATTTTTTTGAAAAATTGTTGTAATTGGAACGAACTGGAAATTGATTCGTATTGGTTGCAAAATATTCTATATTACTATTACTTTTGTTATTCATATAATTAAGTAGTTTCGATTTTGCATTAGTTCTTTGAATTGTTTTTTGTTTAGAGAATTGTTTATTATTTTCATAAACATCGTTTTCTTTTAATATTTTGGTTGCTGACTTAAGATCGGTAGCAAGATTAGCGTTTATTAACGCAGTTAAATAGTTTGGCAATTCCCTTTTTAATGTTTTAAAACTTATCTGATCTAATTCATTATACAAAAATATTTTAGTTGAGCAACTTTCATTTTTTAGTTTACAAACTTCTGAATTAATCCCTTCGCATAGTAGCCTAACATTATTTTTAAATTTAATATTGCTTATTTCTAGGATTGGTGTTGAAACTGCCGTGTGTTTTCCGAATTCCAATCTGGTGATTGCTCTCGTCTAACCACGTACAATGCAGATAGAATATCTTCGTCTCTTCCGATATAACAGGAGACTGTGGCATGATCGCGTCGACCCCTTGAATGAAGAGTGCTAAGTAGTTTCGATCACCATCAAATGGTTGAATAAGTTTGATGTTTTAGATCGCCATTTCTCTGGTTTGTCGCTCCATTTTGTTGCTTGCCTCTTTAATTTTAATGGATTTCAAAATCTGGCTTAGTTCGTCCACTTCCTCTTCCATAAACTGTCTGTTTTGTTTTTATTCACCTTCGTTTGTAATGTTGCCTTTGGACTTTTGATTTTGTTTCACCAAATAGGTAATCGCACTTATGACATTCTGCATTCGTTTTCTCAACTTCAAATTGCGGCGCCAAAAGAAATCGGAATTGTGCCGAATAATTTATCGTATATTTATTATTTTGATTTTATTTTATTTTTTTTATATATATTTTTTATTTATTTTTTCTATTTTTTTTTATTTTATTTTATTTTTTTGTTTTGTTTTATTCTATATTATTTTTATTTTTAACGTGTTTAACATATTGTGATATTTTTGTGCCACTGTTCCATCGTAACTTACAGCCCTATTCTGAAAAAACCTCTCAACTGAGTTGAGAAGAAAAATTTGAGAGATTTCTTGTGAGGCATATTTTGTAAAGCTATTCTTGCTCAAACCTCATAAAAAAAAAGCCTAAAAAAGTCACCACGTGGGGTGAAAAGCTTTTTGCTGTCAAACAGCTATTTAAATAAAATAAACAAACAAAAATGGACACACAAATGGATAATCAGCAATGTAAGTAATTTTGCAAATTTTAAATGTAACTATAATATTTTCATATATTCCTAGCCGTACAAAAATCGAAAGAGCAACACAGGAGCAGCTTGATAAGCTGGCCGACAGGGGTAATGCTCGAAAAGTCTACGAAAAATGCGGCGGCTTACAGAAGGTTTCAAGACCGGAGCATACTCTTGTAGGACTCCCAAAGGTGATTTACTGACTGATGCCCAGAGCATACTAAAATTACGGAGGGAACACTTCTCCAGCCTGCTGAATGGCAGTGAACACACAACACCAGGAGAAAACGAACCCGATACCCCAATCGATGACGATGGAGCAGATGTTTCATTGCCCGACCATGAAAAAGTTCGAATAGCAATTGCCCGCCTGAAAAACAACAAAGCGGCAGGGGCCGACGGATTGCCGGCCGAGCTATTCAAACACGGCGGCGAAGAGCTGATAAAGTGCATGCATCAGCTTCTTTGTAAAATATGGTCGGACGAAAGCATGCCCAACGATTGGAATTTAAGTGTGCTATGCCCAATGCATAAAAAAGGAGACCCCACAATCTGCGCCAACTACCGTGGGATTAGCCTCCTCAACATCGATTATAAGGTTCTGTCGAGCGTATTGTGTGAAAGATTAAAGCCCACCGTCAACAAACTGATTCGACCTTATCAGTGTGGCTTCAGACCTGGTAAATCAACAACCGCCCAGACATTCACCATGCGCCAAATCTTGGAAAAGACCCGTGAAAGAAGAATCGACACACCCCACCTCTTCGTCGATTTCAAAGCTGCTTTCGACAGCACGAAAAGGAGCTGCCTTTATGCCGCGATGTCTGAATTTGGTATCCCCGCAAAACTAATGACGTTGAGCAGCACCAAAAGCTCCGTCAGGATCGGGAAGGACCTCTCTCAGCCGTTCGATACCAAACGAGGTTTCAGACAAGGTGACTCCCTATCGTGGGACTTTTTCAATCTGCTGCTGGAGAAAATTATTCGAGCTGCAGAACTTAATCGAGCAGGTACAATCTTTTAAAAGAGTGTACAGCTGCTGACGTATGCCGATGATATTGATATCATCGGCCTCAACACCCGCGCCGTTATGTCTGCTTTCTCCAGACTGAACAAGGAAGCAACTCAAATGGGTCTGGCAGTGAACGAGGGCAAGACGAAATATCTCCTGTCATCAAACAAACAGTCGTCGCACTCGCGACTTGGCTTCCACGTCACTGTTGACAGTCATAACTTTGAAGTTGTAGATAATTTCGTCTATTTAGGAACCAGCATAAAACCACCAACAATGTCAGGATGGAAATCCAACGCAGGATTACTCTTGCCAACAGGTGCTACTTCGGACTGAGTAGGCAATTGAAAAGTAAAGTCCTCTCTCGACGAACAAAAACCAAACTCTATAAGTCGCTCAATATTCCCGTCCTGCTATATGGTGCAGAGGCTTGGACGATGACATCAAACGATGAGTCGACGTTGCGAGATTTCGAGAGAAAAGTTCTGCGAAAGATTTATGGTCCTTTGCGCGTTGGCCACGGCGAATACCGCATTCGATGGAACGATGAGCTGTACGAGATATACGACGACATTGACATAGTTCAGCGAATTAAAAGACAGCGGCTACGCTGGCTGGGTCATGTTGTCCGGATGGATGAAAACGCTCCAGCTCTGAAAGTATTCGACGCAGTACCCGCCGCGGGAAGCAGAGGAAGAGGAAGACCTCCACTCCGTTGGAAGGACCAAGTGGAGAGGGACCTGGCTTCGCTTGGAACATCCAATTGGCGCCACGTAGCGAAGAGAAGAAACGACTGGCGTGCTGTTGTTGACTCGGCTATAATCGCATAAGCGGTGTCTACGCCAGTAAAGAAGAAGAAGAGAAGTTCACGTTTCTCTGTTATGTTCTTTCATTACCATTAGAAAATTTTTTATCATAAATTTATATTTTTTCCATAAGCTACCAGCTGTTTATTTGCATTACATATGTATTATGGATCCCGTCTTTGTGTTTAATAATTTAATTGAATTCAAAAGTTAGATTTTAGAATACTCATTATTGCGTTGTAGTTGTTTTATGTAGCAACATTAAAATACAATGTTTTTTAGAATATTTCAATTTTGGAATTATAATTATTGTCGGGGTGATCGACGTGAGTTTGCCGGTGTGCCAAATAAAATAGAAACTATTAGAATTCGGGTAATTAACAATTCAATTTGTGTATTTGAGGGTGTGTAATATATGTACATACATATATGTTCGTTAGTATATACAAGTGTGTGGGTATGTGTGGATATATGTACTTATAATTTGGGTTATATGAAATAAGTATAAATATAATTCTTATATAACTTAATTGATAATTTATAAGTATAACACCATAAACATAAATTTTAAATAAAACCTGATGTGGTTATTTATTCCCGCGTTGAGACCTTTGATTTCCCGCGTTGAGGTTCTTAATTCTGCTACTGTTATTGCTGCTGACTCTGCTGATGCTGGTTATTGTTGCTGCTGATATTGCTGCTGCTTTGGCGCCTGAATGTGTCCGTCCGCTTTGCTGATTTATTTCATTGTGTTATTCTGTTTGTTGGGTACTTCGCTGTTATGATGGCGCTGTTGGGTGTTTTTTGCATTGTCCTCTAATTCGTATTTAGACGAGTTAGGAGGACAATGCAGGGATGTGTTCATTTGGTATGAACATCCCGGCCGCCTTGCAGTGTCTGCGAATAAAAAGATTTTTAGATCTATTTTGATTTGGGTAAATGAGTAATGTTATGAACGGGTTGGAGTTATACTTGGGGTTTAAATCGCACAAGCACCGGTTAAAGTCCAACCGAGTGCGGTGTTTTGTGCGATCACGTTGCTGTTATCGGGGTTGAATAGGCCGGGTTTCATCAATCTTGGGTAGATGTCCGCTCCCAGTTCCAACATGATTTTGTCGTCTTTCCAGAATGTAGGGTCGGCTAGGACTAAGTGGTCGAACTTCTTAATGATTTCGCCACTTAAGTCACGATTATAGGGTCGGGTCGGTAAATCATGCGTCAATAGGCAGTTAACTTCGACATGCCAGTCGGAATCACTTAATGATCCTATGACGACTTTGCATATGCGATGCGAGTCGAGGTACGTTTTCGGTAACCTCAATCTCTGAACCAGTTCTGGCGCAATTATAGTCACCTTTCGGGTCGGGTTGATCATGGCTCGTATTTTGTTCCATTTGCCATCATGTTTAACTTTGACCATGACTGTTGGTATGAGGGTCGGCTTGGCCAGTAACGTCGGTAGATCCTCTTGTCTACGTAATCGTTCTTCGCCTTTTGCTGTTTTATTTTGCTCTTTGCAGAACAGCCTGGGGTGTCCATGTAGGGTTGAATGGTGTTCCCCATTACACGTTTTTTACTTGTGCACTTTTGGGTGGAATGTGATCTGGCCAAGCGATTGACGCAGTACTTGTATTTATTGACTGCGTCAAACTTTTCGTTGATGTTCATTTTGGTGAATTTTGAACATGTTACCAGTCTATGATCTTTTTTACACAATCCACAGGCGACGTGTTTGTGTGTTCGTTTTGATGGACGGCTGATAGCACGCCGAGCCGTGCGATGAGTACTTCCTCGTTCTTCCCGAATAGTGGAAAGGCTGATGGTACGTCGGGCCGTGCGATGCGTTTTTCCACTCTCCTCTGGAATGATCGCTTTAAAGCGATGCAGGCGTCTTGCCAGGGTTCCTTCGTCGGAGAGTGGGCGGATGCTACGGGTGACGCTGAGTGATCGCACAGTGAATGTGGGGCTGCTTTGGCGGCTGCAAATTGACTTCGTACTGCTTTGAGGGGCCATGTCACTATAAGGAAATAAGATTAATTATTTGGTATAGTGACTATTTTGATTATTGGGCGGGTAATTGTTCCCTGAGAGGTACGTATGTCAACTACTCTTGCTTTATTGTCTGCACCGAGAAATGTTTTTTCGATGCGACCAAGTTTCCACTCATTTGGGGGTAGAGTTTATTGACGTATAACTACCATATCGTTAATGTCTATGTTGCGTTGAGGGTATTTCCATTTATATCTTTTGTGGAGTTCTTTCAAATATTCTTTTTTCCATCGTTTGCAGAAGTGTTGATGGAGTATCTTCAGTTTCTGCCATCTTTGTGGGATACTTAGATGTGCATCTTCTAAGTTGGGTTCTGCGGGGATTAATAAAGGGGTACCTATTAAGAAATGACCTGGAGTTAAAGGTTCTAAATTTCTAGGGTCTTCACTTAATGGGCTTAAAGGGCGAGAGTTCAAGCAACTTTCGATTCGGTTTGAAAGGGTAGCTAGTTCTTCGAAAGTGAATTTCTGGTTCTGAAACACCTTTTTCATGTGGCTCTTTAAACTTTTCACTCCTGCTTCCCAGAGTCCACCCATGTGTGGAGCTCCTGGAGGATTAAAGTGCCAGTTGATGTTTTGGTGCGCTTCACTAGTTGTTAATTGAGTTTTCAATGACTTCATGAATTCTCGCCGATCTTTAACTAAAATTTTAGACGCTCCAACAAAATTAGTACCATTGTCCGAATAGAGATCGGCGGGACATCCGCGCCTGGAAAAAAACGTGCGAATGCGGCCATGAATGCGTTGATGGTGAGATCACTTACTGGCTCTAGATGTATTGCTTTGGTTGCAAAACAAACAAATACGCATACATAACCTTTTGTGATCAGACATGCTCTGCCGGTGTAATTTTTTATGTCATAGGGACCGGCGAAATCGATTCCTGTTGTGCGAATGGACGGGTTAAGGTAGTACGTTCTGCGGGTAGTGCTGCCATAATCTGAGTAGTGTTGCGCTTTTTGTGCAAAACGCAAGTTTTGTGCAGATGAATGGTAGACTTGATGAGGGTTTTCAGCTTCGGTATCCAAAATTCCGAACGCATAATTCGTAAGACTAGCTGGTTGCCGCCATGAAGGGTTATTAGATGGGTAAATTGGGTGAGTAGTTGGCTAATCGACTGCTATAGGGTAGTATAATCGGATAACGCTCGGTGTATGACAATGCCGCTGAATTGCTCAACCGACCATTAACTCGCATTATTCCTTTGGGATCGATTAAAGGGTTTAGTGACAAAATTGTACTTTTTTTGGGTATGCTGGTTTTTTGGGTTAAGACTTCATACTCTTCCTGGAAATACTTCTTTTGGGATAAAATAATTAGCTTCGTGCGGGTAGTGTTGAACTTCTCTGGAGTTATTTCCAAGGTCGTGTATGACTGTTGTGTTTTATTGGGTGACGCATTTGAACAGAATCGGAACAAATATGCTACAACTCGAATGGCTTTGGGTAAGGACGAGAATCTATCCAGGATATACTCTTGTGTTGTGTTCACGAAGGTTCTGATTGGCCGGAGTTCCAGTGTTGCATCGCTTGATTTTTTGGTAACTGGCCAGTGTATTGGGTCGAGTGTTAGCCATTGGGGTCCGTTTCACCAGAGGTTATCATTAACCATTTCCAGAGGTGTGCTTCCGCGAGTAGATAGATCTGCCGGGTTATCTTGACTTTCGACGTGAGTCCAATTTTTGGTTCCAACCTTTTCTGCGATTGTGGCAATTCGGTGGGATACAAAGCTTGTCTATGTGCATGGGGGTTTGCTAAGCCATGACAGAACAATTGTGGAATCCGTCCAAAGGTGAGTACGGTATTGGGTTATACTTAATTGGGGTAGGTTGCATCCACGAGATTCGCCAGAAGAACGATATAGTTTTCATTGGGGCCACGCGAGTCTTGGATACTAAGAGGGTTGTCCAGATATTTGTGTTTGTAGAAACACTGATATATAGGGCTGCTGCTTAGGCCTTTTCAGATGCGTCAGAGAATCCATGAAAATTGAATTTCAATGAGATTTAAAGAATTATAGTCTTTTATGAATATTTTCCATCGATGGAGGGTTAAGGGTTTCAGACATTTATCCCAATCGGATTTATCCAGCCAGATCTGTTGCATTATTATTTTTGCGGTGACTACAACGGGGCTGAGCCAACCAGCTGGGTTGAACAATTTTGCTATAATCGATAGTACTTCTCTTTTAGTATACGACGTTTTATCCTGAATAGGGTTGATGAGAAAAAAGAACGCATCTTTTTTTGCATTCCATCTGATTCCTAGTGTTTTTGTGTTATTGGATTCTGGTAAACTGAGTGAGTTGGTATCCAATAGATGTTCTTGTGGGATTTTAGATAAAACTTTCGGGTCATTTGAGGTCCATTTGCGTAGAGCGAATCCTGCGGACTTTAAAGATGAAGTGAGTTCATCTCGTGCCAACATCGCTGTTGGTACGTCATGTGCTCCTGCAAGTACATCATCAACATACATTGCGTTTCAAAGTATCTCTGCTGCCAGAGGGTGGGTTCCTTGTACATCATCCGCTAATTTGAGGAGGGTACGGATAGCTAAAAATGGAGCACAGTTAATACCAAACGTGACAGTTTGTAATTCAAAATCTTCGATAGGGTTGTTAGGGGATCTCCTAAATAAGATTCTTTGAAACGGAGTGTGTTTGCTTTCAACGAGTATTTGACGATACATTTTTTGGATATCTGCGTTGAATACGATTCGAAACATTCGCCATTTTACTACTTGAATTACGAGGTCTGCTTGTAGAATGGGTCCAGTATGTAGTACATCATTGAGGCTGTTCCTGTTCGAGGTGGTGCATGAAGCGTTGAATACCCCTCGCAGTAGAGTCGTTATGCGATCCGGTTTGATGACTGCGTGATGTGGCAGATAATACGTTTTCGTATTATCCGCCGGGTCGTATTCAACTTTGGTCATATGACCGAGTTCCAAATACTCGTTGATGGCCTTGTCGTTTCGCTTTTATTTCGGGTTTTCTCGACAATGATTTTTCATTTCTAAGAAATTGAGCTAAAGCTATGTGTCTTGAGTTGCCCAATTCTATGTTTTCTGGGGTTTTAAAGGGTAATGTTACCACATAGCGCCCATCTGAGTTTCTGTGGGTCGTATTTTTATAAATTTTCTCACAAACTATATCTGAAGTTGATGCTAGAGGCTTCCTTGGAACTTCTTCAACTTCCCAAAATTGTGTGAGCAACTTGTCTGGGGTCATCTTATTGAAAAATGACATTATTGAGGGTGATAAGGGTTTTTCTGGTGTGGGTTCGGATAAAATCCATCCGAATTCCGTTTCTTGGGCTAGAAGGGTCCCGAGTACATTTCTCCGTACACCACTGAGAATTATTTGTGGGTACAGGTCACTTCCGATCAATATGTCGACTGGTCTGGGTTTATAAAAGTGAGGGTCAGCTAAACTAAAACCGAAATCTGTATTAGTGATGATCGTACTAAGTGAGTGAGTGGTTAAATTATCGGTTAAAGATTTTAAGATAAACGCGTGTGTTGTTATCTTAAACTCCTTTCTTGTCGGTGAACGAAGGGTGAGTTCACAAATTTTGGAAGGTGTTGTCACCTTGTGCATTTTTCCTGAACGTGGGTATATCCAATTTGCTCTGGAATTTCTCTGAAATAAAAGTGGCTTCTGACCCGGAGTCGACTAGTGCGCGAGCTGTGTATATATGCCCTTTGTATAAAACTTGGACTACAGCAGTACCTAACAAAATCTGCTTCCCACTGAAGTTTTGTGGGTCTTCGGTTTTATTTTTAGTGGACTGTAAGAGGGTTGTGTAGGCTTGCGGATTTGTATTGGTATTAAGGGTTTGGGAGGTACTACTGGTGTTAGGGTCAAGAGGCGGGTTTGAGGCTCTTGATCCTTGCGGGGGGGATTGGGAACGGGTTGGTGTATCCCTATGCAGAAGTGTGTTATGTTTCTTTCTGCATATTCTACAAGAATATTTGCTCTTGCAATCTCTGAAACTGTGAGATAACGCAAGGCAATTGAAACAATGACCATTATGTTTTACTGTGGTTATTCGGGTCTCAACATTCATTTGTAAGAACTTTGGGCATTCTCGAATTGAATGTTGTGTTCTACAAAGCTTACAACTTTCAATGTCTTGAGGTTTTTTTGAAAAGTTGTTGTCTCTAACTGGGTGCGCACTAGCATGTGAAAAATCCAGGGTCGAAGTTCCGGCAACATTAGCATGAAATGTGCTGAACTTTCTGTCTTTTCCTTTTCTATGGGATCCACTGTCGGATTTTTTGAATCAAATGGAACAGTCTTTCCACGTTGCAGATTTTGTGATTGTTTACGTATATAGCCGTAAACACATCTCGGAATAAAGGCCAGGTTGCGAAATCTCCATAAAATATGTCCGTATCACAAGGTGGAATATGTATTGAGGGTCCTATGTCCCGCGATGTTAATTCCTCTGAAAATCGTTCCTTTATTATTGGTGCTGGGGTCTTGAGATCATCAATGGCTTGATTAATGGATCCTAGACATTTCAAATATAATTGATGACCCTTTTTAAATTTTTCTTTGATTTTTGCAAAATCAATAGTTTCACCGGGTTTTTGTGGGGTTCTACGAAAGACATCGTACGACTCGTTTGCCTTGTCGTATATCGCGTTGAGTTCAACTCTTTTTATTTCCAGGGTATAAATTGACTCGTCTCCGGGTTGGGTGTCGTAATGTTCCTCAATGTATTCGAACAAATCGGAAATACAAAATTTAAACTCTTCCATTATTATTAAAAAGTCACTTGACCGGGTCGTAATAATTAATTAAATTGAAATAAAACAAATAATAAATTTGAAAAAATAATTCTTTATTAAGTTTTCAATTTTAATAAGTTAATAAGCCACGACTTTACTTTTTTGTTCGATGTGTATATTTTGTACCGCAAAATATGATGGGTGAAATTGCTAAGAACGAAAAATTTCCTAATGGATCTTTTGAATATTTTCCTACCGGGTCTGTTTTTTGCTTGCTCACACTGCACTTGCAGTCAACGTTAGTTTGTTGTTAGTTGAGCGGGTAACGCAATAAAACATACATACGTGTGGGTACAAGTTGGTGCCAAAGAAGGGCTACTTGGCTCTCAAAAATTATATGCGTATGTATGTATGTATGTCAACGGGTAAGGTGCAAAGCGGAATATGGCAATAACAAAGTTAGCAAATACTTTGTGCTTAATACCGGTTAAGCAAAAGATTTACTTTGGAATAGAATATGAATTTTGTTCTTGTTTCACTTTGCCGTTTTATTCCGATTTGCACTAATTTATGTATATCACTATATTTTAATTAAATTTGAGTTTCGGTACTAACAATTTTTCCACGTATGAGTTTGATGATAAAGTGGATGATTGGGTGGGTGAATATCCTGAAGATGGTGGTTGTTGGGTAGGTGAATATTAATCCGGAGGATCCAAAATATAGTTGATTGGGTTGGTGAAAATATATGTGCAAATCTTGATGTTCCGAAATCCTGATCCAAACGATGATTAATTGGGTGGGTGTATTTTATTTTATTAGGCGGACAATCCGGCTCGAAGGACCAAAATGTCGGGGTGATCGACGTGAGTTTGCCGGTGTGCCAAATAAAATAGAAACTATTAGAATTCGGGTAATTAACAATTCAATTTGTGTATTTGAGGGTGTGTAATATATGTACATACATATATGTTCGTTAGTATATACAAGTGTGTGGGTATGTGTGGATATATGTACTTATAATTTGGGTTATATGAAATAAGTATAAATATAATTCTTATATAACTTAAGGGATAATTTATAAGTATAATACCATATACATAAATTTTAAATAAAACCTGATGTGGTTATTTATTCCCGCGTTGAGACCTTTGATTTCCCGCGTTGCGATTTTTAATTCTGCTACTGTTATTGCTGCTGACTCTGCTGATGCTGGTTATTGTTGCTGCTGATATTGCTGCTGCTTTGGCGCCTGAATGTGTCCGTCCGCTTTGCTGATTTATTTCATTGTGTTATTCTGTTTGTTGGGTACTTCGCTGTTATGTTGGCGCTGTTGGGGGTTTTTTTGCATTGTCCTCTAATTCGTATTTAGACGAGTTAGGAGGACAATGCAGGGATGTGTTCATTTGGTATGAACAATTATTTTAATTTAATTTTTTTTTTTTTTGATATTACACACAAAGGTTTTTAATATTTGTAAATTGCCTTTGCACGATTGTACGAAATTAAAACAAAAGGTACAGCCCGGAACGTGTTTTAAAGTAACTGTGTGGGTTTTTATTTCGGTTATTTGAGGCGATGCTTTCAATTGCGAAAATGCTAAATTAAAGCACGTTGGCAATGTTACATTCGATGTATTTGCTGGTCTCCAATGCAACATTATATATACTCTTACATATACTTGTTGGTTCATATTTTTACAGGTTCATAATATATGCAAACTCTTGCCAACAGGCAAGACTGAGTAGTAGGGATAATGGGATGCCCAACTTATTCCAGTGTGAGAGCGCCTCAAAATAAGCGTTTTTTATAACATTTTTTATTATGGCCAGATCGAACAAAATAAGAATTTTGGGCATTTTAAATTAAAACACCCAACATTTATTACGACTACTTAAATCCTTTTTCATGATTTTATGATATATTAACACAACTGACATTCGATCTTTCAGTACTTAATAAGGTGAATTAAGCCTGTTTTTAATAATTTTTAATTGAAAATTAATTCTAATGTGCATCAAATTACAAAACGCTGCATGAAATATATTTAAATTTCGCATTTTCTTTGATTTTCATTGTTTTAAATTTTTATTAGCGATCTTGAACGGCGGCAGCAAATTCCTCCGTTCACATATATTTTTGATATAATTTCAATCTGGCCGTTCCAGTCATTCCATTGCCAAACGTCAAAACCTTCCCAATCCAGTCAACTGTCAAAGTTTAGGTGGTTTTGACGTTTAGCAATTGTTCTCTCACTTCCAATGAGAGAAGAGTTGGACATCTCTTTATCTCTGCTGAGTAGGCAATTGAGAAGCATAGTCCTTTCTGGCACGATTCCGATTACTTTGGCGGAGGGGTAAAAAAACCGAATTTCCGTATAAATGGGGTATGTAGGGATAGGGGAGCTTCTCCAGAGGAGGAATATCCAAAAACTACATAAAAATAACTAATATTTTTTGAAATATTCACGTTTAAAAATTCAAAAATTTGCACTAAGAAAACATGTTATTTCTCTATGTTTCACTAAATTTTTTCACGTTCTTTACACTGTATATTTAAATATACACTCTAAGCTTTGAAATAAGCTTACACTTCACAATTATTTTGCAATTTTTCAACTAAATTTAGTAATTTAAAAATCACTTGTCAAATTTATGGCTGAAAAGTTTAGAGCGCTTATATTTACAAGGAAAACCAGAATTGCCACACCTTAAAAACGAAAAGTGAAGGATTTTTCAGTGTTTCACAGCGTTTTCTTTGTTTCTACTTTCGAGTAATTCTTTTTTCTTTATTAACTATATAAAAACTATAAAGAAGATTTTTCAAACTAAAATTGAATATGTGAACACTTTTCCATATACATACATACATATATGAATATATGAACAATATGTGATTTATATTTAATAAACACAGATAAGTAAAATCGTGTAATAACATTATAATATTATATATGTTAATGATTGTAATATAACATTTTTATATACATAATACCCGGGGTGACTGAAGTACTTTCGCATAGTACTCCTTTCAGCGTTGGCGGCCTTCGGCTGCGCTTGAAAAAAATAACCCTGGCCGAGCGAATACCCGGGGTGACTGAAGAATTTTCGCATAGTACTCCTTTCAGCGTTGGCGGCCTTCGGCCGCGCTTTAAAAAAATAACCCTGGCTGAGCGAATACCCGGAGTGACTGAAGTACTTTCGCATAGTACTCCTTTCAGCTTTGGCGGCCTTCGGTGTGTAGAAATAAAATTTAAGTTTTCGTTATAAAATGGATAAATTTTGGTTATTATATCTGTCAGCGATTTCCATTTATTTTTGATGATACATTGGTTTGTATTTTAGGCGACGATATACATATATATTATTATATTTGAAATATGAGTTTTGGGTATAAAGTGGTTATATTTTTCGGTTATCATGCACTCATATTGAAACAAAATTTGAGTTTTCGTACTGCAATGTACACTTTACACTTTATTACGTAATATTATTATATAATATTGCTAATACGTGTATAGAATATTACTTATTTGCTTAATAAATTTAAAAAGTAAAATATCCATATGCATGAATAGAGGAATTTTTGAAATTTTGTTTCAATATGACTGCATAATAACCAAAAAATATAACCACTTTATATCCAATATTCAAATAAAATTTAAGTTTTCGTTATAAAATGGATAAGTTTTGGTTATTATATCTGTCAGCGATTTTCATTTATTTTTGATGATACATTGGTTTGTATATTAGGCGACGATATACATATATATTATTACATTTAAAATATGAGTTTTGGGTATGAAGTGGTTATATTTTTCGGTTATCATGCACTCATATTGAAACAAGATTTGAGTTTTCGTACTGCAATGTACACTTTACTCTTTATTATGTAATATTATTATATAATATTAATTATACATATGTACAGTCTGGTTCACTTGATTAGAGGCAACAATTTATGTGAAAGAAAATGTTGATTAAAGTTTCTATATTTGATCTTTCAACAAATAGTTTTCTGCTAACTCAAGCTAAGACTGTACTGGTTTAAAAATACAAACACATCGAAATATTATTTCAGCTAACGGTATTTTGTAGCGGTAAAAGTTCGGCAGCTGCAATATTCTGCTTGATTTATTGGTTCACTTGAATAGAGGCACTTACAAATTTAGAAAAAATATATAAATAGATACAAGAACAAAGTTTTTTAACCATTATTTTTTAAAGATTAATATTTTGTGCTGCCACCTTGTTTGTAAATTACTTCATAAACACGTTGGGGAGTGAATTTGTACAAACTCTCGAGATAGACTAGCGAAAATTCAGACCAGGCCGCTTTAATGCTTCGAATTAAATAATTTTGGTATTCAGTTTGTTGTCCGTTCTCATAAACCTTACGAGTTAGCCATCCCCATACATTTTCTATAATGTTGAGATCTGGGGAATACGGGGGCCATGCTAAGGTTTCAATGTTTTGGGACGCCATCCAAGCTTTGACCAATCTTGCAGTGTGAACAGGAGCATTATCTTGTTGAAAGATCCATGGAATTGGTCCAAATGATTCCCGAATCTCTGGAAATGATGATTCCAACATCGTTTTATAGCTGTTTTCCGTAATTCTGGAGTCTACAATTCTCAGCTCGAACACGCCATAGTACGATATTGCTACCCATACCATAACTCCACCTTCACGGCTGTGATGGCGACTCAAGTACTTCTCCTCCTTTCTTAAATCATGGAAATAGTAATTGTATCCATCCAGAATAAATTTCTTTTCGTCACTAAATACAACTTTTTTCCATTCACCAGGGTCGTTATTTGTGACAGAATTCCAAGCCATGTGGTCTCTTGCAAAATCGAGGCGACGTTGCTTGCGAAGTTTATTCAAAGGCAGTTTTTTTGTAATTTTTTATATTTCAGATATGGTGCTTTCAGAATAGCCCGTCTAACTGTGGAATTGCTAGCTGCAACATCAGCTAATTTCATAATTTTTGATGTTGAAAGTGCGGAATTGGATGCAATCCTAAGGACTTTCCGGGTTTCCTTTGGTGTTAAAGTCATCGCAGTCCTACCTTTGTAGTTCTTACCGTAGGAGGCACTCTTTTTCACATAATGATCAACAACATTTGGACTTCGACCAATCTTTTTGGCAATTTGGCGATTCGAAAGTCCTTCAGAGGTCAATATATCAATTTGTCCTTTTTCTCGGTCTGATAAACTTTTCCGCTTTCCCATTTTATTCGAATTTACAAGTTTACGACTTAACACAATGAATGCTTAAAAAAAATATATAGTTTCACACCTTTATTGTGCAAATGATGTAAGCAACCTAAGTGCCTCTATTCAAGTGAACCAATAAATCAAGCAGAATATTGCAGCTGCCGAACTTTTACCGCTACGAAATACCGTTAGCTGAGATAATATTTGGATGTGTTTGTATTTTTAAACCAGTACAGTCTTAGCTTGAGTTAGCAGAAAACTATTTGTTGAAAGATCAAATATAGAAACTTTAATCAACATTTTCTTTCACAAAAATTGTTGCCTCTAATCAAGTGAACCAGACTGTATATATAATATTATTATATAATATTACTATTACATGTATAGAATATTACTTATTTGCTTAATAAATTTAAAAAGTAAAATATCCATATGCATGAATAGAGGAATTTTTGCGAAAAAGATGAATTTCAGCGAATTGCCTTATCATCACATGACAGCGCTCCATTTCGTCGTAATTTTTGGTAAACAAATGAGGTTGAAACAAGTGTAAAATGTGATTTTTAAAATAAAGATTTTTTAGGTAAAAAACCTGCTAAAAGAGTAAAATGTAGATTTATTTAAAATATTATAGTGCAATTTAATTAATTTGAAGTGAAAAATGTGAAAAAAGTGTGTTTAATGTGATGAAATAGCTCCTTGAAATGGTCCAATTTTGCGAATTTTTGAACTTTAAGGCCGAATATCTTCTAAACTTAGCCTTTGCGGACCCTATAACCATGTTTTTTAATCAAGAGGACTTCCTCTTTCCGACGGTACCTTCAAATCGCGGCGCAAAAGAAATCGGATTGTGCCTCCTTTCTCGACGAACAAAAACCAAACTCTATAAGCCACTCATAATTCCCGTTTTGCTATATGGTGAAGAGGCCTGGACGATAATTACTACTAATGAGTCGACGTTGCGAGTTTTCGAGAGAAAAGTTCTGCGAAAGTTTTATGGTCCTTTGCGCGTTGGCCACGGCGAATATCGCATTCGATGGAACGATGAGCTGTACGAGATATACGACGATATTGACATAGTTCAGCGAATTACTATAAAAGACAGCGGTTACGCTGGCTAGGTCATGTTATCCGAATGGACGAAAACACTCCAGCTCTAAAAGTATTCGACGCTGTACCCGCCGGGGGAAGCAGAAGAAGAAGAAGACCTCCACCCCGTTGAAAGGACCAGATGGAGAAGGACCTGGCTACGCTTGGAATATCCAATTGGCGCCACGTAGCGATAAGAAGAAACGACTGGCGCGGTGTTGTTAACTCGGATATAATGGCGTAAGCGGTGTCTACGCCAATTAAGAAGAAAAAGAATATATGAAATCATTTAGTGACGTGAGTATAATTTTGCTAACTTGTATGAATACATGTAAAGTAATATTTATAATCAATTTGCACATGTACTGTAAATTTAATAAATTTATTTGGTTTTCATTGAACATACTCTATTTATAAATTTTTTTGTATTATGGTATATTTCTTACTAATATAAATTCAATTTACATCTAAGTATATCTTCTGTCATAATAATATTATATACTTATATATTTGCATATACACATATAAATGTGTGTATGTGCGCATTCAGAAATCAAATTGATTTTATCACTTATCGAAATACTATACATACATTTGTGCGAATTAATTTGCCTATCAAGGGATGTTGATATCATCGGCCTCAACACCTGCGCCGTTAGTCCTGCTTTCTCCAGATTGGACAAGGAAGCAAAGCAAATGGGTCTGGCAGTGAACGAGGGCAAGACGAAATATCTTTTGTCATCAAACAAACAGTCGTCGCACTCCCGACTTGGCTCTCACGTCACTGTTGACAGTCACAACTTCGAAGTCGTAGATAATTTCGTCTATCTCGGAACCAGCGTCAACACCTCCAACAAAGTCAGCCTAGAAATCCAACGCAGGATAACTCTTACCAACAGGTGCTACTTCGGACTAAGTAGGCGATTGAGAAGTAAATTCCTTTCTCGTTTTCATTTGTGTCATTCTGTTTTATTTAAAGTTTTTGAAATGAAAGTTATTGAGTACCTTCTTGTGAAAGCACTGCGCCTATCGCAAAATTAGTTGCGTCTGTGGTTAACTCAAATGTCTTTGAATAGTTTGGTTTTGTCAATTCCATTTCCGACGCCAAATGTTTCTTTAATTTATTAAATATTGAAATGCCATTTTTATCTAAATTTATTTTAAATTTTCTTGATATGTTTTGTGAAACTTTACCATTTACCGCGGACAAATATCTTGTCAGAGGCTTTGCTATTGTGAAATAATGTTTAACAAATTCGCGGTAATATCCAGCAATCCCCAAAAATCCTCTTAGTTCTCACAAATATTCGGCAATAATAATTTAGAATTAACTTAATTTTATTATGATCTGTTTTTATAACGTTAAGGGCTATCGTATATCCCAAAAATTCTATTTCTTTTACAAAAAATGCTGACTTTTCATTCTCGTTGGTTCTTTTAATCACTTAAACATGACATCTGAAAAATTCTAGGCGCATATTTCAATCTAAAATGCATTCTCACGAATTCATATTTCTCGTTATTAACGGAAAAGCTGTTTTTCCGATATCGTATTTGACATTAGGATTTGATGAAATCCTATTCTAGATTGAAGCTCGAAATATGTTTTGCTTGCCTAAATTAAGCAAGATTATATTAGTATCTGGAATGGGATAACGATCAGAAATTGTATGTTCATTTATTTTTTTAATCGATTAGCAGTCAAAGTTTTGGCGAACCATCATCCCTTGTACCCTTTTTTGGTACTACCAATATTGGTAAATACGGACTCTTACTAGGCCTTATGATATTTTCATTAATATTTTTGTTAATTTCCTCATTAACAAACGAATTAAGCTAAGGGATGTGGATATGGTCTTCTCCATATTGGATTCTCATTTTTCATTCTTATTTCTTCATTCTTACATTTGGCATGAATGGGAAGCTTGTATTCATGCTTGAATGCGTTTTGGCTACTATTTTTCTTAATAGAGGATCTATATAGAATATAAAGCCAGGGGAATACCTTAAGGTGTAAAATGCTACCTGGAGGATCGGAATCCAGGCAATTTTATATACTACTATGAAAAACATAAAAAGTCTTTTTATTTTAAATTCCACGTGTTAAAAAATTATTAAAATTTAACAAGTAAGGAACCTTTCTATGCTCTTGCAACTTGCAGAATCAAACCCAGGGGAATACCTTAAAGTGTAAAACGCTACCTAGAGCATCGGAATCCAAGCAATTTTATGTACTACTATGAAAAAACATAAAAATTCTTTTTAATTTAAATACCGCGCGAAAGTACCATTCCCCGAAATATTTCGGAAGTATATAAAGTGATTGACGATTTTTACGATAAGTGAAATCACAAAGTTTTGTGTGAGGAATCAAATTTCCGGTATACGAGTAATCTTCTGGTGTTGATTGATACAAGTTATTCAAAGAGGATCGAGAACGCGATGATGACGAACCACGTCCAGGAGGACCATCAACATCAACTGATGATAAGCACGTCAATAAAATTAAGAAAGTGGTTTATGTGAATCGATGATTAACAGTTAGAGGTCTTCCTGGCATTGTTGGAATACCAGAGTGAACAGTCAAAAATGTTTTGAAAGATCAATTGGGAATAAGTGAAAGCACGATTGGTTCCGAAATCACAAATTTTTTTCGAAAAACAGCATCATATTAACGTCTGAGAAACAATAATTTCCGACTACCAGAATGTCATATAATGTATTTATTATTGGCAATGAGCCTTGGACATATGCTTTCGACCTGGAAACATACAATGAATCGAATTATAGCAGATTCCGAAAAAATCACGTCAAAGCAGGTCAAAATCAAGGTTTTCTTCGATCATCGAGGTGTGGCCAAACCATCAACAACGAATACTATTGGGTTATGCGTGGCTTTCGTGAAGTTATTCCTAAAAAAAACCCTGGATCATGGACAGAAAAGTCTTGGTTTTGGCACCACGATAACGAACCGTCGCATTCTCCATTAATTCTTTGCGAGTTTTTCGCCAAATTTCAACCAAGATCGTGCCACAATAACCGTAATCGCCTGATTTAGCTCGGTGCAAATTCTGGCTATTCATCAAACGACCGCTCCGGGGAAAAAAGTGTATTGTAGTCAAGGGGGGTTACTTTGAGGAGGACCACATTGATTTGAAGAATAAATAAGGAATTTTTCTATTATGAACAAAGTATTTCTATTTCTTGCCCATAGTCGAATGTTCTTTAGAGCTTGTAGAGAATATTAAAATGTCCTCGAAATATGCAACCCAAATCTTGCAAATATGTTGTAAGGAAGGTTTTTGCTGCTCCTGTTTTTTGCAGTTTGCTTATACTCTCCGTTGCAAGAGTTCGTTACAATAAATAAGTAAACAGTGGCGCTCTCTACGAATCGGAATTTATTTACATTTACAACTGCTGCTTAAATAGTGTCCCGCACGGTTTAGTGTCATCACCCGAGGATAGCCCGTTGGTGCAATAACGTTTCCCCTCTCCTGCGCTCTGGGGTATTAAGTGACGTTCTGATCTTCACTAGACGGATATCATTAATTGCGGCTGAAATGGGCGTGCGTTGCCGCTTGTATACTACGACGCTCAACTGTTTTTGCCGGCATTCGTGTAGGCTTCGATGACGATGTGCTGCTTCGTAACTCACTGGGAACTATATCTGCGATGGTGATGCGACGTTACTGCCGTATAGCCGTGCAAAGTCCTGAGCCACAGAAAACAATGTTAGCGACCAGAATGTTAAGGGTTGAGTCGGTCAGAGGATCAACTCACTATCAAGCTCACCTTTAGCAGACGGCATTCAGAAGATCGACTCATTGCCGAGTCGGGTGTCGGACTTGTTTACGCTGTCACAGTTCTGTGCTAACTGTCTGATGACTGTCCAGCTAATTCTCCGCCAAGCCTGTGCTGCTTACTAGCGCATTCGCAACATGCTGCGTTGGGATGGCGTATATTGCTTGAAAAGGCGTGGTTTTACAGCAGCGTATGAGTGTTTGTTGTGTTCTCGTCTGCATTTTACTTCTTGTTTTTTTTTTTTAATAGAGTTTTTCTAATAGGGTTTTGTAGTTGGTGTGGCCGTTCACTTCATTTTTTTACATTGCTATGACTGTGTAATATAATTTCAACTCGCTGATGTGCAACGTTTTTTCCTTTTGACCACCAATTTTTCGAAGTTTGACGATCACTTGTGAGATGCACTTAAGAATGTTTTAAGAACCATCATATTTCGGGGCTAACTTTGTTCCAACCTTACGGTTGAACACCGTTGTCCGAAATAGAGATTTTTGGAACACCAAATTTTGCGAGGATTCGTTCCCTAAATGCGCGACGGAGTCCTACTATAGCGTGCCTCATGGGGACTTATTCCAACCACTTGCTCAAGCGGTCAAAAAATACTAGTAGCATATATTGCCATGGGTTGATCGCGTGCAGACTGCGACAAACGGTTTTTATGCCATCTGTGAAGGCCTCTTCCTCACTGGTCTCTGCTATCCTGGCTTATATTTTTGGCAAGACTCACACTTGTGTACATACTGGCTAATATCGGGGAACATCCCTGGACAGTAATATCGGTTGGCCACTAGGGCTGCTGTCCGGCGTATGCCCATGTGTCGGGAGCTCATAACTTCCGGGGTACAGCCTGTTCAGGGTGTCACCCTGCACATTAGTTTACGTTTTCTTTTTCGCTTCGTCCTGTGTTTTAGTAGGTGTTTACTTGGTGCAGTTAGGGTCCTGTTGCTTACCATTTCCGATGCAATGGTGTAGGAGGTCGTTGAAATCTGAGCATTTGACGCTTTCAACACTACCTGGTGACCACCGCAGGATACTCTAGCTGCCATGCTCCCCAGTGTATGCAGTCCGGGTATGACGTCATCAATCGCAACAGGCATAACGTGTAACACTGCTTTTAGGGATGTCTGCCCAAGTTGGGTGTTGGTCTCTACGGCGTCGTAAATCTTGCTGGTAGTGCCGTCAGCCATTTGTATTTCGATGGCTACGGTTGCCTTCTTACCACTCCCGGTTGCGTCCGTATAATTACTGGAAGTATGGCGCCGAGTGCTGTGGGTTCACCGCGCCATGTTTCTGGTGAAACCCTCGGTAGATTTGTACTATATTTCGATGTCCTTCATAGATCCCTTTGTACTCCTTTGCAAGTGTGATAAGTTCGGCTAGTGTCTCGAAATCTCGCTGTCGAATATCGAGTAGATAATCGGTGTGTCTATTTCGAAAAATCCTTTCCAATCCGCTCTGATTATACCCAGCATGTTTCTTTCATGTACGTTCATGACATAGTCTTTGTATTTTTCTCCCACGTGTTGTCTTCGTTGTCCTATGTTATTTTCGAGGCGTTCTAAGTAACGTTCTGGTAAGAAGAAGCGCATAAGGTCGCTTTTGAAAGCGGAGAGATCTTCCTAGTCGATGATAGGTGCGAAGTGTAGTTATGCGCTTACGAATCTCCCGCGTGTTGCCTATGTGGTCAACGCCCCAACTCTGCGCGAAGGAGATTAGTTGCTCCTTCAGCACGTTGTCTAAATGCATGTATTAAATGCCTTCCCGTCCGTAGGGTCACTGCTCGGGCGTTAATTGTAACGAAGATTTTTGTTGCCCCTGCTTCTTGTAGTTTGCTAAGGTATACTCGCATTGTCCAGGGCTCGTTACAATAAATAATAGGCTTAAATAGTGCCTCTCGCGTTGTGGTGTCGTCGCACGACGATAGTGCTGAGGCAGGGTAACGGTTTAACGTGGCCCGTGAGAGCAATAATGCCTCCTGCTTTGCTGTGCTCTGGGGTGATAAGTGGTAACATATATTGCGGTTAAAATCCACTATGACTGCTACGTGCGTTGACGCTCGTGTGCTACGATGACGACGCTCAACTGCTTCTGCCGGCGCTCATATAGGTTTCGATGACGATACCCTGTTGCGAGCGCTGACGCTTGTGTCCTACGACGACGACGCTCGACTGTTTTTGCCGGTGCTCGTGTAGGCTGGGAACTGTATTGCGACGGTGATGCTGTGATGTTAGCGACCGGAATGTTAAGGGTTGAGTCGGGCATTGGATCAACTCACCTTTAACAGACGGTATTCGAAATCAGGGTACCAAGACTAGCCAGAGGATCTACTCCCTGCTGAGTATGGTGTCAAAGTTCTGTGCTGACTGTCTGTGGACCGGCCAGCAAGCTCTCCGCCAAGCTTGTGCTGCTTGCTTACACATACGCAACATGTTGCGCTGGGATGGAGTGTGTTGCTGAAAAAGTGTGGTTTTACCCCTGCGTATGAATGTTTGCTGCGTCTCTGGTTTCTCCGTCTTCTTGTGTTGTTAGAAGTGGGTGGCTTTCCCAATGTGTTTATTGCTTGGCATGGTTTCCCATTATGTTTGAATAGCTTTTGTATTTTATTTGTATAATATGGTGTGTTTTTATGCGTTGTGTTGAATTATGTAAGGATATTTATTTCTCACAATGTTACAATATAGTTGATAGGCCTCTGAAATGTCTGAAATGTTGCAGGCCCTGTTTTGAGACGAAAAGGCTTTAATATGAATCCATAATGACCATCTACCGTTGAAAAAGCTGTTCTGTCTCTATCATTAGAGTGTACCTCAATTTGGTGAAATCACTTTCACAGATCGATGGTGTTAAAATATCACATTCTCCGAACTTGTCAAGTATTTCCTGCATATTAGGAATTGGGAACTTATAAACGATTAAGCGAATTATAGGGACTACAGCTCATTGTACCAGGACCCGATCAACCATTTTCGACTAAATTTAGTACGTCGCATTCTTCTTAGTTTTCTATATCACAGTGCGAAAATAGGCGAAATCGGACTGCAACCAGAACTATTTCTTATATAGCACAATTTTGAATTACATTTGATTCTTCCACTTTCCCGTACACACCTCAAGAAGGAATTTATACAAATTATTTTTAGGCACTAGTACGCTTTATTCAGGCTCGATCAGAACTAAACTCTAAAACATTCTTACTCTTAAGTCTAAGCCTAAGCCGTCCTCACTGCCGCTGCCGTCATCGCTGTCGTTGCTATGTTTTGTCAGATGCAGTGTCAGCGAATCCCACGATTACGCCGACCTGCGTGTAGTGTAAGTCGTCGCTTGTTTGCGCTATATTGTGTTGCGCTAGCGAATCCCACGATTACGCCGACTTGCGTGTAGTGTGAGTCGTTGCTTGTTTGCGCTATATTTGTGCTGCGCCAGCGGATCCCACGGCTACGGTAGCTTGAGAGTATCGTTTGTTGTTGCTTGTCGTTGGATCATAACTCGGGCCGTTGGTCATGGATTGGGGTGGTGTTAATGTTCAGCATTGCCTGAAACGGATGTTAGGCAGACAATGCTGACTTGGTATTTTGGTGGTTTGCGTTTCGAGTTAACTCCTCCCTTCCTAAGTGGGAATCGTCCACGATTCTCTCGGTGACCTCTCTTACTAAGACATTCATTGCCTTTTTCGCGGTGTGTTTTTTATATTTGCTTAGAGCAAGTCGCAAGATTACTAGGATAAAGATTGATGCTATCGTTACTATAAAAAGCAATGTTGTTGAGTTGACTTCTCCTCGAAGAGCGCCAATATGGTTGATATTTTCCGCATTCATTTCATGAAGATTGTTCAAACTCAATGTCTCTATATGTCCTAAAAGATTGACTCTTTAAGCCGTTGGAGTGCCAGGAGTACGAGTAGGAGTATGATTTCGATTGTGATACTCGGTCCCATTTACCTTTACTGACTGATCGAAAGTCAAAAGGTAAGTACCGCTGACGGTTCTGCTGTCTCCTTTTTCAACCTCTATCGTTGCTGTGGTATTGTTGATAATGACAATGCCGTCATCGATTTCTTTGATGCCCTTATCATGATTGGTAGTAGTTGAACAATTTGCGACAGCACCTGTGAATAGTTGCTGACAACAAATTGGGGTTGTTTGCTTCTTGCAAAAAGTTGCAAAAGTTGATTTTTCACATTTAACAGCACACGCTTCGTCTCCGCACTCAGCGACGGTATTAGTATCCCCAAAGTGTATGACTCGTTCTTCGTAAGGCACGGCGAATAAACTATATTTTTTACAAACAATTTGAGGGATTGAATACTTAACTGCAAAGTACAAATTATTCTTATTTTGTAAAGCCTTAATGCTAGACATTCCTATTAGGGCTAGCTAGGGCTATTGAGATTGTGATTGATTGCAGTTCGAGGATTATTACCTTATTTCTTAAAAGTATTGTTTCGTAAAGATGACCTGTGTCTATTGCTTCCTTTCTTGTTGAGTTTATAATTGTGTTTATTGTTTGCGTGATTTCCAAGATTTTTTGCTGAATATGCGTATTAATTTTGTACTGTCTGTTATTAGAGTCAATGAGCATATCCTGTCTTAGTTGTAGTCTTTGGAAATCGGCAAAGTCAGGGGTGCCGGCGACGACTTTTAGTTCAGTACCTAAAAAGTTTAAGCTTCGTGCCTGTCGATGGTAAATGTCAACGGTTCGAAGTAAAGTCTCCATGTATTTTATGTCTGCTTCTACTATTTTCTTCATGTGTGTGAATAGGAAAAGGTCCATAAACCCTGCCGTCTCGTCGTTCAATGTTGCATATAGTGTCAAGTTGGTAAAGTGCGTCAAATAACCGTAATGTTCCCATACTATTGCGTTTCCGTCCAAAATTGGGATGTAGTTGGAGTTGGTGTAGTCAGTTAGCTTTTGGGTTAAAGTGGTCGTCAATAGGAATGACGATATTATCCTGTAATTTAAAATACAAGACTTAAAGTAATAAAGTGATTAATTAAGGTGGACGAAGGTTGTCTTTGTGGACCCTCCTCCCCTTTATAAGAACGGTGGTGCCTAGGTCCTGTTCGACTACTTCTTCTGTAAATAGTGTTGAGAGTTTATTGCCTGGCCTTCGATTAACTTTCACTAAGACCTTGTCGCCAACGTTATACGTCACATTCTGACGACCCTTATTATGGTATTCGCGATCACTGGCCTGTACTTTTTCGATACGATTCCGAACTAGTTCCGTAATGTTAGCTGAGCTGGGATGAAGGATGTCTATTGGTTTTTCGTGGGTTATTGAATGAATTGTCTTATTATATTCTATGGTGGCAAGCAAAATCAAGTTAACAGTGTCATCGAGATTTCTATCTAGTTTTAGACACCTAGCTATTTCAGTTAAGGTACTGGGAAAACGCTCCACTTGCCCGTTTGAGGTGCAAAGTTGATTTTATAGCATTTGAGTTTAGTGACTTTTCGTTGTCACAGTATATAGTTTTAACGTTTGGAAAAATGTTTATTAGCTGTAGTATAGGTGGTTTTACGTCTATGATGGTTCTAGACGCGATTTTCTGTACTATAGCAAATTTAGAAAACTTATCGACGCAAGTTAGAAAATATTTCTGGTCTGTGGAGAAAATATCGACGTGTAATATTTCACCAGGATTACATGGAACCGGTGTTGCCGCAATAACATGCTTCTTTGGATGTCTAATGTATTTAGGCTTTGAACATATTCGGCAATTTGCTACTACTTCCCTTGCCTTTTATTCATCTTCGGGAAAAAATAGTCAGCCAAGATCTGCTTTAAATTTTCTTGCGCTGCCCTATGAGCTCTGTTGTGTTCAGCAAATATAATATCTTGTTGATCACTTTCGCTGAAGATGTCCGTAACCATCTTTTCGTTATGACGGAATCTTACGTTGGTGTGAAGTTCTGCCAGTCGGTGTTGAATTTTTGCCAACACTGGTAGGCTGCAATGTATTGCGTTAACTACGCCATCATTAATGACTTCTTGCAGCGTTTTTAGTAATCACTCTACGTCGCAAAATGAAATTACATGTCTGCTTTTTGAACCAAATATTATAAAGGTCTGTTTTGACTGGCTTTCGCTTTCTTGAAGAATTATCTGGTATCTATAGCAATTTACGGGCTTATCCACCGTCTCTATAGTCTAGGTCAGTGACTCCTCACTGTGCATGGTGGCGCAGTCGGAGCTTGCCTCCATTTCAATTCCTACCATATTCATGTGCAGTCTGGACAACGCGTCAGCGACATGGTTTTCCTTTCCTGGTTTATAGAAAATTTTTGCGTTGAAGCTTTCTATTAGAGACTTCCATCGTTTGATTTTTGCGTTCGGGTTTTTATCAGAAACTGCAAACGTCAGAGGCTGGTGGTCAGTGCAGATATTCAACTGGTTAACACCGTACAGGTAGTTCCTCAAAGTATTAAGAGCCCATACGATCGCCAAGAGTTCTCTTTCATTTGTTGCCAAATGCTCTTTTCTATCTCTAAGTGTTCTTGAGATCATGGTAATGGGTTTTTTTCTCTTGTGAAAGGACGGCCCCCAAACCCCTTGAGGATGCATCGGTTGTTAAGTCAAATGGTTTAGTGAAGTCGGGATATGCTAACGTGACATCTTCTGATGCCAGAATTTCTCTAAGTTTATTAAATGCATCTATACCTTCTGGTGCTAGTTGAATTTTAATTTTTTTGCACTGTGTGGCACTTACCTTGCCATTTTCTCCCTTTAGCATATCAGTCAGAGGTTTTGCAAGGCTGGCAAAATCTTTAATGAAACATCGATAGTAGCTAGCCAATCCAAGAAAGGAACGTAGTGGTTGGCTGCTCATAACATTTAATTCCATTGACTTTATCGGGGCTTGTTTTCACACCTCCCCTTAAGACAACAAATCCTAGGTATTCTACCTCGGTCTTGAAGAATTTCGATTTTTCGGCGGATATTCTCATATTTGCCTCATAGAGACTCCGCAACACTCATTCGATATCTTTCAAATGGTCTTCTGCCGTTTTTGAATAGACAATTACGTCGTCAAGGTAAACGTGGCAGGTTTTGCCAATTTGCTCCCTGAGGACATCGTCGATTGCTCTCTGGAAGATGCTTGGGGCGTTTCTTAGCCCAAAAGGTAAACGACAGAATTCATATTTACCGTTGTTAAAGGAGAAAGCGGTTTTCTCCCTGTCTCTTTCTGTTAACTCGATCTGGTGAAACCCAGATTTAAGGTCGAGGGTGGTAAAATATTGTGCACCTCTTAAGTTTGACAAGATTACCATTGCGTTTGGCATAGGGTATTTATCTTCGACTGTGACCTCATTCAGTTTCCTGAAATCAATCACAAGACGTTTCTTCTTATTTCCCGTTTGATTTACTCCCTTCTTATCAACGACCCAAATTGGGTTATTGTAAGGGGACCTTGAGGGTCGAATGATACCATTGACGAGAAGTTCAGCCACTTCTTTGTTTACAAAGTCGGATACACCCATAGGATATGGGTAAAGTCTCGAGTAAACCGGTTCATCGGTTTTTGTTCTGATTGTACCAATTATATTAGTGTTGAAGGGTAGTGACTCGTTAGGGTCAGCAAACGCTTTATTTCTACTTTTGATAATTTCACAAAATTGCTCACGAACTGAAGATTCAATTTCTTTACTTTTTATGTCGATAAAGTTTACATTTTTAAATTCATGGAACAAGAGCTTCTCAGTTCCAGAATCGTGCTTTATTGTACCCGTACTGAGGTCTATTTGGGCGTTTACCTGATTGACCAAATCGAGCCCAATTATGCCGTCGAATGTTGTTATATTTGGTAGCATAAAGAAATCTGCAGTTACGCCAAACATCTTAATTTACACTTTTGTGTTACAGGACTATTGCCGTGCAAAGACTTTACTGTAAATGGTGTGGACGCTGGATTTATATTTTTTAGCTCAGGTATTGGTTTGATGTAATTTTTCGAAGCTCCTGTGTCCACTAATAATTTAATTTTTTTTCCTCGATAACCTACTCCTCGTTCAATCCACGGGAATAGGGACTTCCCCCTAAAAATTCAATTGCTCCTCCTCGAGATCTTCAGCTTCATCTTCGGCTTCCTGATTATAAGTTGCTTCACTAACCTTTTCTTGATTTAAGGTATTAATGCGTTGCATCTTTGGTCCAGTAACCCTATCTGAATCTGCCTGTCGTTTTCCCTGCTGTAGATTTGAACTATAACCCTGTCTACTATTACTTTGATTCTGTTGTTGGTATTGGTTGGCTCTCTGTGATGGTTCCCCACGCCAATTTACAGTTTGTCTTGGTCTTGAAACCGATGGGTCAACGTCCATGGTGGTCACTTGTTCTTGCTTGTTAGTCGTAGTATCATTTGTTCTGTGCTGTTTATTTGCAAAATGCGGATTTTTTTGTTGCTGTTGCATCTTTTTCTCCGAATTATTGTTTATTCTTACTTTATAATGGTCTTCAATAGACGTTACGAAATTTGAAGCAAATAAGTACCTTTCCCTATTTGACTCCACCTCCTGGGCTAATGCCAGAGCGCTAGATAGGTCTTTAGGGCGAGAGGCAAATAGTATGTCACATAAAGGTCTTTTAAGGCCTGATATAAAAACTCTTAAAGCGTCCGCTCTATATTTTTCGCAAATTGATTCTGATACTTGACCATGGGTCATTATGGTTTTATTCGTGAGAAGAGTTAATATTTTCTCAACCTCGTCGAAATATCGAAGCACAGATAGGTTACCCTGTCGTAAGGTGGATAATTGTTGTTCAATTAAATATATCGGTCGTTTGTCTGCGTACGTAAAGTGTAGTCTCGCGATTATTGCGTCGAAATTTGAAACAGTGTTGAAGGATGCCAAAATGGCATCAGCAGAAGCTTTTATTTTATTTCTAATTATACCAACTGCTTGGTAGTGTCTAGAACTTCCCTGGTAACTTCTGAAAACTTCGTAAGATGTATGGGCAGTTTGTCGCCAAGACACATATGTACTGATTTGCCCGTCAAATTCTGGTAATGATTTTACCAAATCAAGGGGTTCGTCACACTTTACGATTGGTAATATTTTTACCGGTTGGTATGTTTTTGGCGTTTGACCAGTGGTCAATGTAGTCATTTGCTCCGTTAATCGTTGGAGCTTAACCTCGAAAGTCTGTCTTTGTTGTTCAAGAGCGTTTGAGACGGCTGCTTGAACCACTGCGGTTACCTGATTTGAATCCATTTTACTGGTCACCTGTAGTTTAGTAATTCTTTCTAAGAGGTTTTCTAATTCTGAGTCACTCATAGGCTTGGAAATTAAAATTGAATAGAACTTGTAACCGTTCCTACAGTCGAATCAATCAATCACACTCTTTTGTTGACATGGCTAGATAATTTCAGTTATTTATTACAATTTTCTTCACAAATTCTGTTCATAAACACAATGTTTTTGAGAAAAGACTACACTGTTTCTTTTTTATTAAACTCTGGAAAATTTGTTTCACAAAATTTTATGATTAGCTCTTTATATTTCTAAAATATTTAAATTCCTTTCCGTCTATTTTGAAAACTTAGTTTTAATTCAAAAGAAATTATAATGTTTTTATTTTAATAAGCACTCTTGCTTACAATACTCGAAACATGTTTTTTATTATAAACTGCTTTCTGATGAATCCTCGGATCCTTGGAGTCCTTGTAGGATACGTTTTTAAAGATTGTAGCGATTCTCTGTGAGTCCTTGGGTTCTTTGAAGTCATTAAAGACACTCCACCGCAAAATACCTTGGTGATTTTTACTTTCTGGAGAATCCTTCGTATCTTCTTTACCCGGTTGGGCGCCAATTAGTTTTAGGCACTAGTGCGCTTTATTCAGGCTCGTTCAGAACTAAACTCTAAAACATTCTTACTCTTAAGTCTAAGCCTAAGCCGTCCTCACTGCCGCTGCCGTCGTCGCTGTCGTTGCTATGTTTTGTCAGATGCAGTGTCAGCGAATCCCACGATCACGCCGACCTGCGTGTAGTGTAAGTCGTCGCTTTTTTGCGCTATATTTGTGCTGGGCCAGCGAATCCTACGATTACGCCGACTTGCGTGTAGTGTGAGTCGTTGCTTGTTTGTGCTATATTTGTGCTGCGCCAGCGGATCCCACGGCTATGGTAGCTTGTGAGTATCGTTTGTTGTTGCTTGTCGTTGGATCATAACTCGGGCCGTTGGTCATGGATTGGGGTGGTGTTAATGTTCAGCACGGATGTTAGGCAAACAATGCTGACTTGGTATTTTGGTGGTTTGCGTTTCGAGTTAACTTACATATAAAGGGCTTAAACTTTCTACTAATTATTCTTTAAGGACTGTTCCAGCCAATAAGAATATGTGAACGCCAGTAAATATATGTAGTTGACTTTGGACCGAGAAGAGAGAGAATACTTTTCTGATAATAGTACCTCAGTGTGTCAAAAATAGGCTGAAGTGGATCTATACTTCTCTGAGCCACCATATACAGGGTTTGTCCGGGAAATAATAGGACTGATTTTTCTTCCGCCGTGACTGTACTTCGGAGCGTGCGTGCACCGACTATATTCGGTAGAGGGCGTTCCTAGCTAACACTAGGTCAGTTGTCTCATTTTTCATTTTCGCGCGACGTGGTTCTGCGATTAAATTCTGTGTGAATCTCGGTAAATCTGCGACAGAAACGTTTGATATGATCATGCAGGCTGACCCAGATGATGCTTTAGCAAGGCACCAGCTTTTTTGGAGCGCCGGGAATAGGTCGCTAAGGAATGAGCAAATCCAAAGTGAAAAGGATGTTCATTGTATTTTTTGACATCAAAGGCATCGTCCACCGTGACTTTTTTCCTCCTGGTTTAACCGTCAACGGCAAATTTGACATGGAAGTCCTCAAGAGACTCAAACGAAGGGTCAATCGGGACCGACAAGACATCGCACCTGATTGGAAGTTGCACCACGATAACGTTCCGGCTCATACCGCCTCTCTTATGAACAGCTACTTAACCAAGGCCGGCATCGCATTGCTTTCGCAGCTGCGCGTACTAAACCGAAAGCGGTCGTTTGAGTTTGCTGATACACCAGATGTCACACGGAGCTAACTTAAGCGAATACGGCGGTGGGAAATATTGATTGACAATTTGGCGAAAAGCTCACGAAAGAGTTTTTGGCCCATAATTCAGGCCTGTTTCAACGAACTGGTTCGCTCATACGAAGCATAACACTTAAGGTTGGTACGCAGCTCTCAAGTAATTGCTCAAGAACAAAAATACATTATTTCTCAAGTAATGTTGACAGCTGGTTACGCATTGTGAATAATCCACATTAGAAGAGCAAGAGAGAATAAACAAAGTAAACAAACTTTGTGCGTATGCATGTATGTATGTATGTGTATGGTAACACAAATATTTTCATTGAGATTTAAGGAATGTTGTTGATGATTGGTTGGTTTTATACAACATTTCAAAATGGAATATACTTTATAATAATGATTTCAACTAATTTAGGATGAATTTGACTATTACTTCGAATTTCCCTCAAGAAACAATTGTTGATTTGATGTTTCTTCGCAAAACCAGGTTTGCCATATTCACATTTTATTGAAAAAAAGTATTAAAAATTAGTACTAGATTTCTTGAGAGTTGCGTACTAGCACAAGTAACTTTATCGCAGGAACGTTTCTGGACCGTTTTTTAAGCGTTTTTTTATATGAAGTTTTTACGTTTCTTGAGAGCTGCGTACTAAGCTTTAAGTAGTAATCGATAAATGCAGAACCTTAGTTTGTAACTGCTTTGACGTGGTTTTTTCGGCTTCGACAAACCTGTTTTCGAATCGTTAGCAAAGTTTCAAGACTAACCAACAGTAAGAATGCGTTTCATGACATCCTGGTAGTTGAAAAGCCAATCGCATTTTTACTTTTCTTATGCCCAAAATATGTTTCAAAATGGCTTTCTCTGATCCTTTCCATATTCCAACTATGTCAATACGACCCCTGACTGTTAACTGTCGATTCACAAACATCAATTTTGTTATTTTATTGACTGTTGATCGTCAGTCGATGTTGATAGTTGTCCTGGACATGGTTCGTCGTCAACGCGTTCTTGACACTAATTAAATAATTTGAACCAAACAAAAATACGCAAACAATAAACACCTTTCGATACAAGAAGTTTGATTCCGCACTCAAAATTTGATAGAACTTCTTTGATTAATAATTTCTTCTTCTTCTTCTTAATTGGCGTTGACACCGCTTACGCGATTATAGCCGCGCCAGTCGTTTCTTCTTTTCGCTACGTGGCGCCAATTGGATATCCCAAGCGAAGCCAGGTCCTTCTCCACTTGGTCCTTCCAACGGAGTGGAGGTCTTCCTCTTCCTCTGCTTCCCCCTGCGGGTACTGCGTCGAATACTTTCAGAGCTGGAGTGTTTTCATCCATCCGGGCAACATGACCTAGCCAGCGTAACCGCTGTCTTTTATAGTAATTCGCTGAACTATGTCAATGTCGTCGTACATCTCATATAGCTCATCGTTCCATCGAATGCGATATTCGCCGTGGCCAATGCGCAAAATACCGTAAATCTTTCGCAGAACCTTTTCCTCGAAAACTCTTAAGGTCGACTCATCGGTTGTTGTCATCGTCCAAGCCTCTGTACCATATAGCAGGACAGGAATTATAAGCGACTTATAGAGTTTGGTTTTTGTTCGTCGAGAGAAGTAGCATCTGTTGGTAAGAGTAATCCTGCGTTGGATTTCCAGGCTGACATTGTTGGTGGTGTTAATACTGGTTCCTAAATAGACGAAATTATCTACAACTTCAAAGTTATGCCTGTCAACAGTGACGTGAGAGCCAAGTCGCGAGTGCGAAGACTGTTTGCTTGATGACAGGAGATATTTCGTCTTGCCCTCGTTCACTGCCAGACCCATTTGTTTTGCTTCCTTGTCCAGCCTGGAGAAAGCAGAACTAACGGCGCGGGTGTTGAGGCCGATGATATGAATATCATCGGCACACGCCAGCAGCTGTACACTCTTATAAAAGATGGTACCTGCTCGAGCTATTTTCTCCAGCTCAAACTATTTTCTCCAGCAGCATATTGAAGAAGTCGCACGATAGGGAGTCGTCTTGTCTGAAGCCTCGATTGGTATCGAACGGCTCGGAGAGGTCTTTCCTAATCCTGACCGAGCTTTTGTTGCTGCTCAACGTCAGTTTACACAGTCGTATTCGTTTTGCGGGGATGCCAAATTCAGACATCACGGCATAAAGACGGCTTTGTGCTGTCGAAAGCAGCTTTGAAATCGACGTAGAGGTGGTGTGTGTCGATTCTCCTTTCACGGGTCTTTTCCAAGATTTGGCGCTTGGTGAATATCTGGTCGCTTGTTGATTTGCTAGGTCTAAAGACACACTGATAAGGTCCAATCAGTTTGTTGACGGTGGGCTTTAATCTTTCATACAATACGCTCGATAGAACCTTATACGCGATGTTGAGGAGGCTTATCTCACGGTAGTTGGCGCAGATTTTGGGGTCTCCCTTTTTATGGATTGGGCATAGCACACTTAAATTCCATACTTAAATTCCAACCGTTGGACATGCTTTCGTCCGACCATACTTTACAAAGAAGCATGCTCCTTACCAGCTCTTCGCCGCCGTGTTTGAATAGCTCGGCCGGCAATCCATCGGCCCCCGCCGATGTTGTTTGTTGTTCTTCAGGCGGGTAATTGCTATTCGAACTTCTTCCTGGTCGGGCAACGGAACGTCTACTCCATCGTCTTATATTGGGGAATCGGGTTCGCCTTCTCTTGGCGTTGTACGTTCACTGCCATTTAGCAGGCTGGAGCAGAGTTCCCTCCATAATTTAAGTATGCTCTGGGCATCGGTGACTAGATCATCTTTCGGGTTCTACAAGAGTATGCTCCGGTCTTGAAACCTTCTGTAAGCCGCCGCACTTTTTCGTGGAATTTTCGAGCATTACCTCTATCGGCCAGCTTATCAAGCCCTTCATACTCACGCATTTCGGCCTCTTTCTTTTTTTCTGCAAATGCGTCTCGATTTCCTCTTCAACTCTCGGTATCTATCCCATCCCGCACATATTGTGGTCTATCGTAACGTTGCGAGGTAGGCAGCCTGTTTTCTCTCTGCTGCGACACGGCAATCCTCGTCGTACCAGCTGTTCTTTTGCACTTTCCGAAAATCAATGGTTTCGGTTGCAGCTGTACGTAATGAGTTTGAAATGCCGTCCCACAGTTCGCTTATACCGAGTTGTTGACGAGTGCTCTTTTCGACGTCGAACCTTCCTTGTGTTTGTTGACGTGCGTTTTTTGCTGCACAGAGGCGGGTGCGAATCTTAGCTGCAACAAGATAGTGATCCGAATCGATGTAAGGACCTCGGAGCGTACGCACGTCTAGAACACTGGAGACGTGTCTTCCATCTATCACAACATGATCGATCTCGTTGGTGGCTTTTCAATCCGGAGACAGCCAGGTAGCTTGATGTGTTTTCTTGTGCTGGAATCTAGTGCCACAGGTAACCATATCTCGGGCCCCGGCGAAGTTGATCAGCCTCAACCTATTTGGGGATGATTCCTCGTGGAGATACCTTCTTTGCCCACCCTGGCGTTAAAGTCGCCAAGCACGACTTTGACATCGTGGCGGGGGCAGCGCTCATAGGTGTGCTCCAAGCGCTTATAGAAGGCATCTTTGGTCACATCGTCCTTCTCTTCTGTCGGGGCGTGGGCGCAAATCAGCGATATGTTGAAGAGCCTCGCTTTGATGCGGATTGTGGCTAGATGTTCATTCACCGGAGTGAATGATAGTACTCGGCGACGGTGTCTCTCTCCCACCACGAATCCAACACCAAACTTGCGCTCCTTTATATGGCCACTGTAGTAAATGCCACAAGGACCTACTCGTCTTTGTCCTTGTCCCGTGCATCGCATTTCTTGGACGGCAGTGATGTCAGCCTTTATTTTCACGAGGATATCAACCAGATGGGTAGCGGCACCTTCCCAATTAAGGGACCGGATATTCCAGGTGCATGCCCTTAATTCGTCGTCCTTATTTCGTTTGCCATGGTCGTCATCAAAAGGGGGGTCACTCTTCCGAGGCTTGTTGTTCCTTTTCATTGGTATGATTTTTTACGTGGCGGGTCCCAAACCCAACGCACAACCCTAAGTAGGGGATATTTCGCCTTCTCACTTTAGCTCGCCTTCAAACGGATGTTCTTAGGCTACCCAGAGGATACTTGGTCAAAGACAAGAAGTCGTGAGCTGCTTGAATCATATGTAAAAGAATCGTTTCTGGCCACTCCCAAGTGAATGGCGATCAGAGAACTTTCCTCACTTGCGTGAACTTCTACACATGACTCCATCCTCCGATGAATAATTTCACTTATCGTAAAAATTGCCAAATGCACTATAACTACTTGTACTTTAGAAAGACAAGCGTATACTAAGCACTAAAACAAATATTTCATATATTTTGCCCACTCTTTCTATTAAAAAGACTCTACGTGCTTCCAGTTGAAATATTTAGTTTAGCGAATGCCAATTCGCTGAAGTAACAAAAATTTTTGGGACATGTTTTGTCCAGAGAAGGCATAAAGCCAGTTGCACAAAGATACAATCTAATTCTGAGGAGATGAAATCGCTAACTAGCAATAAAGGAATAAAACAATTCCTAGGCATGAAAGCATATTACCGTAAATTTATACGGCACTACGCAAAAGGAGCTTATCTTAAGGCAAGATTTTTAACTAAAATGCTATTTTTCATTTTTAAAACATTGATTTTTGAAACTCTTTTAATTATTTAGAAGGATTTATAACCAGATTTAAATAAGTAATTCATACTCCCCACCGTTGCTTCACAATACAAGGTGTGTTCCAAAGTAAACACTTTTTGAATCTAGCGCCTCCTGGTAGCGCCATCCATATGTCGACTAGTGCGTTAGAATCTGCTATCTTTATCGATTGTCCAGTGAGAATTTCATGACATTTAATGTTCAGACCGAAAATTTAAAGGTACTAGATTACATTTAATTACATTCACTAATCATTCAAGAATTTACATCGCTTAATATTTATCAAAATAAAAGATTGTCATTTAGTATTTCGTAATAAAAGCCGTCTTTTTTAAATACTTTCCATATAATAGAAATAATGGATGCATTTTTTCATTTGTTAAGTAGATTTTCAGGTGAAATTAGATTCATTGCCTAAAAAAAAATTTGTTTGTTTACACTTTTTTCCCTTTGTAATGTATAAATCAGCTGTGATAATATAACATATTTCCAATGCTGAGAATAGATGGCGCAAAATCAGAGTCGCACAGAGAGATTTAGCGGGATCAGTTTCAAATCATTTCAATGAAGTGATTTGGAACTGTCATTTTTGTATGGCGAAATCTTGATAAATTTATAAAATAAGTGGGATAAACCACTCAACAGCCGAAATCGTGTGATTAAGTGTCGGTCTGAACATAGTATTAAGTGTCAGTGTGTTTATGTTATCGGTGCGAAAATGAGCTTCGAATAAAGAGCCAACATTAAATTTTGTTTTAAAATTCGAAAAACTTTTACCGAAACGTTTCAATGGATGAAACAAGTTTATGGCGATAATTGCCTATCCCGTAGCAGAGTGCACTAGTGGTTTCAACGTTTTCAAAGTGGTCGTGAGGACATAAATGACGATCAACATGTGGGTCAATCAATCGTAATCATTGGAATTCCATCGAAACTGTGCGTGAATTCATCAAAAATCAGCTGAAATCATCAATGAAGTTAATGGAAATGGAATTAAACATCTCCAAATTATCGATTTATCGCATTTTGACCAAAAATTTGGGCTTACGATAGGTGTGTGCACGGTTTGTTCCGCAAAAATTGACTGACGACAAAAATTGCTCAGAATCCAACATTCGAAGGACATCATTAAAAAGGTCAGAAAGGACAAAAGCTTCCCTTTCAATATTGTGACTGGTGATGAAACGTGGTGTTTTCAACATGATCCCGAAACGAAACGCCAGAGTGCTGAATGGAAGGCACCGAACGAGCCGAAATCCAAAACATCGTGCATGAAGAAGTCAAAAGTGAAGACAATGCTGATTTGTTTTTATGATCCCAAGGGTATTGTCCACAAAGAATTTGTTCCACCCGGCCAAAACGTTAATGCAGTATTCTAACTTGGAGTTTTGAAGCGTTTGGTGCGTCGTATTCGACGTGTTCGGCCCGAATATCGCCAAGATGAAAGTTGGCGTTTGTTGCACGATAGTGCGCCGTCTCTTCGATTGACGCTTGTGACTGATTATTTGAACAAAAATCACATTTTAACCATTAACCACTCCCCGTATTCACCTGACGTTGCACCGAGCGACTTCTTCCTTTTCGGAAAAATTCATTTGCCCATGAAAGTAAGGCGTTATGCAGACGGAGAGGCCATTCAAAAGGCTTGCACCGGCATACTGGCGGTCATACCGGCCAACGAGCTAAAACACTCGTTCGACATGCTTTTGGAGCGTGCAAAAAGCTGTATTGAAGCAGAGGGAGACTTTTGTGAATAAAATGAATTGATTTTGCTGAAAAAAACATTTGTTCTGTTTTTTTAAGTCCTGTTTACTTTGGAAAGCACCTTGTATGTTACTCTTCTCGCGCTTGTCGGATCACGATATTTGTTTCTCTACAATTGAGAAGCAAGCTTTAGCCATTGTATGTTCTATCCGAACTTGAAATCACGTATTTTTAAGGAAAGTATAATACCGTTGCTGATACCTTAAGTAGACACTTTGTTTCAAATAATGATAATTTCATAGATAGAGATATACAATAATTTTGAAAATAATGAAATTTAAAATAAAAAAGTAGCATACCAAAACCCTATGTCAATTGCTTCATGAGTACATAAATGTTACAAGAAAATTGCCTTTGAACCTAAATATAAGATTTTCGAATTTTTCCAAATGTATTGCCGTTATGGCTCCATTCCAATAACATGAAAAATCCAAACTAGCTTGAATATCTGAAACTAGTGTTATCGATTGCTAAATTTGTATATTTAAGTTGCAAGAAAATTGATTTTACACCTAAATTTAAGATTGTGGAATTTTTCGAAATACATTGCCATTATGCCTTTATGACAGCTCCAATAACATGAAGAGGGTTTATTAACTTAAATATGTGAAGTTAATAATTTAACGCAATTGCGATATCGATTGCTAAATGGATATATAAAGGTTACAAGATGTAAAACCTAAATAAAAGATTGTTAAAATTTTCTACATGCACTGTCGTTATGGCTTTAAGACAACTTCAATAACATGAAGAAGGTTAGTTAGCTTTAATATGTGAAGATAATGCTTTCACGCAGTTCAATATTGATTGCTAAATGTGGATATACAAGTTACAATAAACCCGACTTTAAACCCCAATATAAGATCGTGGAATTTTTCTAAATGCACTGCCGTTATGGCTTTATGACAACTTTAATAAATTGAAGTAAGGAAGGCTGAATTCGGGTGCAGCCGAAGATTTTATACTCTTGCAACTCGCAAAAATTAAAGCTAGGTTAGCGCGTGAAACGTCAACCAGAGTATCGGAATCCAAGCAATTTTATACATAGTATATGTATATGGGCCATTCCATCAATTGGCGACATGGTTTTGTACCCGTGGTTCTCCGATTTTGACGAAACTATAGAATATCATAATATAGACTAAAATAAGAATATCTGTAAACTTTTTAGTGGCCAAAGTTGCTCCATTGTTTTTTGGCGCGCACTTCAAATTGAGATCAAACAAAAAAATGACTTTTTCTTTTATTTTTTAACGACTTCAAAATTGAGTGAAAAAAATTTTGAAGTTATCCATTTTTATGTAAAAAAATCTCAGCTTTCTGATAAAAATATTTTCAAAATCCAAAAAAAATTTCAAAATCCAAAAAAACTATGTTTTCTCCAAAAATCCCGCTTTTTGTGCTCTTCCCCCACTTTTTTTCAAAATTGACATTTTTATTCGATTCCTCGTTAAATTTTACATAAGAATCAGTTTTCAAAAATATGGGACTCTGATCCCATGAACAGCACAAAAAATTCAAAGTTGACGCTCAAAATCCAAAAAAAATATTATTTTCCAAAAAATCCGGTTTTTTGTGCTTTTCCACCAACTTTTTTCCAAAATTGACTTTTCCATTCGATTCCTCGTTAAATTTTACATAAGAATCAATGTTCATAAATAAGGGACTCTGATCCCATGAACAGCAAAAAAAATGCAAAGTTGTCGCTATACGGCGCATATTTTTATGAATGAAGACAGTGATTTCTTCTTAATTCAAGTCTAAGAATACTACAATTTACGCATTTATTTCTTTCACACAACCTTCTAAGCGAACACACTGCGCAGTATAGCGACAACTTTGAAGTTTTTTTGCTGTTCATGGGATCAGAGTCCCTTATTTATGAACATTGATTCTTATGTAAAATTTAACGAGTAATCGAATGGAAAAGTCAATTTTGAAAAAAGTTGGTGGAAAAGCACAAAAAACCGGATTTTTTGGAAAATAATGTTTTTTTTTGGATTTTGAGCGTCAACTTTGAATTTTTTGTGCTGTTCATGGGATCAGAGTCCCATATTTTTGAAAACTGATTCTTATGTAAAATTTAACGAGGAATCGAATAAAAATGTCAATTTTGAAAAAAAAGTGGGGGAAGAGCACAAAAAGCGGGATTTTTGGAGAAAACATAGTTTTTTTGGATTTTGAAATTTTTTTTGGGTTTTGAAAATATTTTTATCAGAAAGCTGAGATTTTTTTACATAAAAATGGATAACTTCAAAATTTTTTTCACTCAATTTTGAAGTCGTTAAAAAATAAAAGAAAAAGTCATTTTTTTGTTTGATCTCAATTTGAAGTGCGCGCCAAAAAACAATGGAACAACTTTGGCTACTAAAAAGCTTACAGATATTCTTATTTTAGTCTATATTATGATATTCTAAAGTTTCGTCAAAATCGGAGAACCACGGGTACAAAACCATGTCGCCAATTGATGGAATGGCCCATATACTCTGTATTACTCATACACTGAGCGACAAATTCGCCATGAGGTTTGTTAGAAAAACGAAAATCATTATATTTAGTATATAGGAGTTGGGGTAGTGTGTTGCCTGGGTTTCATGAAGGTATCTCACATACAATCGCCAATCATACGAGTAAAGTCAGCCGGATGTTCGAAAATCCTCACATTAGTTACATATATGGGGGTTAGGTAAAATTTTCGTCCAATTTTATCTATTTTATGCATAAAGATAAACTATTATGAGTATAACATGTTCTGTAATATTCATTGAGATATCTCAGTTATTGATAGATATGTGCGGCATAAAGTCACCTGGATGTTAGAAAATCTTTATATTAGGTGTATGGGGGCTTCGGGAAGTATTGACCCGATTCATCCCATTGGCATGAAAAAATTCTGTCTGGGTTTCAATTGTGTAAAATTTTCAATCAAAAGTCAACTATAGATACTGGGGTCCACATATTCGGTATCTAGGGGTTTTGGCTGAATTTGAATAATTTGATCATAAGGTTGCAAACACTAAAGCCAAATCCGTGCAAAAATTTTATGTTAATTGCTTATTGATTTGTGTACTGGAAAGTGAAAGAATCAAGTGAAATTTAGAATTGTGGTATATGGGAAGTAGGTGTGGTTGTAGTCCAATTTCGCCTATTTTCACAATGTGACAGAGGAATATGGAGGATGGAGTCATGTGTAGAAGTTCACGCAAGTGAGGAAAGTTCTCTGATCGCCATTCACTTAGAAGTAGCCAGAAACGATTCTTTTACATATGACTCAAGCAGCTCACGACTTCCGGTCTTTGACCAAGTATCCTCTGGGTAGCCTAAGAACATCCGTTTGAAGGCGAGTTAAAGTGAGAAGGCGAAACATCCCCTGCATAGGGTTGTGCGCTGGGTTTGGGACCCCCCATGAAAAGGAAAAAAACAGCCTCGGATGAGAGACCCCCCTTTTGATGACGACCATGGAAAACGAAATAAGGACTATGATTTGAGGGCATGCACCTGGAATGTCCGGTCCCTTAATTGGGAAGGTGCCGCTGCCCAGCTGATAGATGTCCTCGTAAAGATAAAGGCTGACATCACCGCCGTCCAAGAAATGCGATGGACGGGACAAGGACAGAGACGAGTAGGTCCTTGTGACATTTACTACAGTGGCCATATAAAGGAGCGCAAGTTTGGTGTTGGATTCGTGGTAGGAGAGAGACTCCGTCGCCGAGTACTATCATTCACTCCGGTGAATGAACATCTAGCCACAATCCGCATCAAAGCGAGGTTCTTCAACATATCGCTGATTTGCGCCCACGCCCCGACGGAAGAGAAGGACGATGTGACCAAAGATGCCTTTTATGAGTGCTTGGAGCGCACTTATGAGAGATGCCCCCGCCACGGTGTCAAAATCGTGCTTGGCGACTTCAACGCCAGGGTGGGCAAAGAAGGTATCTTTGGCACTTCTTCTTCTTCTTTACTGGCGTAGACACCGCTTATGCGATTGCGATGCGGGAATTATGAGCGATTTATAGAGTTTGGCTTTTGTTCGTCGAGAGAGGACTTTACTTTCCAATAGCCTACTCAGTCCAAAGTAGCACCTGCTGGCAAGAGTAATCCTGCGTTGGATTTCCAGGCTGACATTGTTGGTGGTGTTTACGCTGGTTCCAAGATAGACGAAATTATCTACAACTTCAAAGTTATGACTGTCAACAGTGACGTAGGAGCCAAGTCGCGAGTGCGACGACTGTTTGTTTGATGACAGGAGATATTTCGTCTTGCCCTCGTTCACTGCCAAACCCATTTGCGTTGCTTCCTTGTTCAGTCTGGAGAAAGCAGAACAAACGGCGCGGGTGTTGAGACCGACGATATCAATATCATCGGCAAACGCCAGCAGCTGTACACTCTTATAAAAGATTTTACCTGCTCGATTCAGTTCTGCAGCTCGAATAATTTTCTCCAGCAGCAGATTGAAAAAGTCGCACGATAGGGTGAAGATCTGGCGTAATTGTGGAGAAAAATATTGTGGTTTGGGAAGGAAACAATCAAACTGTATTGTCGTCAAAACCAAGGCAAAGTAAAAAACGGCAATTGGTAATGCGTAGACAATCAACATCACCATTCTTGACAAATTTTTGATCTAAAAGCGATGCCTTTATACGCGTCTTCCCAGCGTCTCTTGTTGAAGGTGTTGCTATTGAGACGAATAGGAAAACTAAAAGAATAATACAGACAAATATGTATCAAACAGTTCCAAAAAAATAATATATTATCAAGACACAACTCCCAAAACTATTTACATCCTTTGAAGAAGCTATAAACACGTTCGAAGAAAAACGTGCTGGGGCTTTCAACTGCTTATGACAGCGAATATATATATCCTGTAACAAAAAAACCACAAGTCAAACATGATTATAATGAGTAGTATTGATACTTTTGACAAAATACTACGTGGATTATTTGGCAAAGTAAAAACAAACCACTGGCCCATGGCATTACTTTATAATATCCTGGATATTGCCGGACTTGAACTCAAGCTGTTTGATCTTGGTCACCCTATGTGGAACACCAATAAGTCTGAAAGAATATTTTTGAAAGAACTCTCTACTCTAGCGCAGAATCAATTACAAAACCGAAGCAAAACAAAAATCAATTCCGTAACTAAAATTGCAATGGACTTCATAAATTTCAAACGGGGTCCTGCAGTGACGAGATCACGTCCAGCAATACATGTAGGCTTTCAAAACTCATTTTATTTCATTTTCGAATATTTCTCACCATTTTAATTTCTTGTCACAGATCAACACTTTGAAATGGCGATGTGAAATCTGTAAAATTGGTAAGATCAATAATAAAACAACAGCAGTTTCTGATCATTGCCTTATTCCTACATGCTCTAAACACTATATAAGGACGTATGAAAAGTGCTATTTTGCAAAACATAATGCCGAAGCTGATACCGACTCAGGCAATGATGAAGATGCGGACAATACCCCAACAACGTCTACACCCAATCAAAAAGACAGCGAAGAATTTCACCCATTTTAGCAGTTCATAACTAAAAATTTTCTTGATTTTCATGCATTTGATTCTAACAATAAACACAAGTTTCATTAAATTATTTGCATAAACAAGCAAAATATGGCGTTTCTATAAAAAAAATGTATTAAAAGTCTAAACTTCCATAGGGTGTAAGGCAGGTCACCTCCAAGCTGGTGCACCCTGGGTAACGCTAAATGACCTGCGGCCTTCACGGCCTAACAACTCCCTGGACGACTTTGGCTTTGGACTGGTTTTTGAGAAACTTTGTATTGGATTTGGTAGAACCCTGGGCTGGTGGTGGCGGCATTCTGACACTTGAGTACGATGAGGTGACACTCATGAGAAATGGCTGACAGGCTAATGTCGCAACTGCCCCCGTCCCGTTAAAACCCTGGCAGGCCTCAGAGTACGTTCCTTGAGCGAGGACGATAGGGTAGGACCGGAAACCAGCAGGACAGAACCGGCGGTCAAGCGGCAGAGGTCGCACGAGGTAGAAACCTCCCTTGTTAAGAAACCGCGAACGGGAAAGGCGCCAACTATAGCGAAATCGCCAAAGGCGCAAGGGCCATAGTACTGGGGGTGCTCGACCGTAGTAGGGAGAACGGTGCCATCTCCCATGATGAATGGAAGAGGGTAGCGGTGGCTATCTCATCGGTCTTCCTGAAGGTGGTCAAGGAAAACCCGGGGCCACCCCCGAAATGTGTGAGTGCCGGTTGGCGCCAGGGGCTGCATAAGCTCACAAGTTGCGCTGACGAGAGATCGGCCATCTTATACAAGAAGGCAGTCTCTCAGGTGGGGGAGGTCTGGAAGGGAGCCAGACTGAAGGCCGTGTCCAAAGAGGATCTTCCTCTCCGTCCTAGGGCTCGCGTTTGGTTGCCGGCCGAACCTTCCACGCCAAGTGAGATTGAGGAAATCCTCAGATACTGCAATCCCTCACTTCCAACGCAGGACTGGAGAGTCTGAAGGCTGGAGAGAACTGATGAACCGTATCGGCAAGCGCTGATAATGCTAAACACGGAATCCATCGGTCCTCTCAGCAAAACCAGGGGAGCCATTAGCTATGGTTTTGAGATGGTAGTGCTGAAAGTACTTCCATCAGATGCCAGAGCTGATGATCCCCAGGCTACGGTGACTGCGGTGGATGTAACAGAGGGTGTTGACGGTTAAATGACCGTGGAAGTAGATCCGAATCTCCCAGATGTGGTGAATGTTGGGGGCCGTTCGTCAATTGACAACTCCGTCTTCAGCCTCGAACAACTGTTTGAGGAGGTTCGGGTCGATCACGACTTGGGCGCTGAAATAGCGCTCCTGAAGGAAAATCTGAAGGATGTAATTCCTCCAGATTAACCTCCAGCATGCGAAGGCGGCCTCCGCCAACCTATTGCTCCGTCTGGAACAAGACGCAGCTGCAACAGGCTGTTAAGGTGTCATGCAGCTGGTTGGCACCTATCTATACCTATCAGTTTAGGTTACATCCCGGGGGCCTGGAGACGAGTCAAGGTCACGTTCATCCCGAAGGCTGGCAGGGTCTCCCATGTCACGGCCAAGGATTTCAGGCTAATCAGCCTCTCCTCCTTCTTGTTAAAGACTCTGGAGCGGCTGATGGACTGGTATATAAGGAAGAGCATTCCGAGAGACTATTTGTCAAGAGCACAACATGCTTATCGTAAAGGCAGATCAGTGGACACTGCTTTGCATACTATCGTGTCATGGCTTGAGGAGGCCATCGAAGCCAAGGACTTCGCTGTTGGGACCTTCCTTGATATCGAGGGAGCTTTCAACAATGTCATTCCTGAACCGGCGGATACAGTGAAATATTTAGGGCTCATGTTGGATAAGAAGCTTTCATGGAAGCCGAATATCGAGGATAGAGCAAAACAGGCATCTATTGCCTTATACTGCTGCAAAAGAGCTATTGGCAAAAGATGGGGACTTTCACCGAAAGTGGTCCTCTGGCTCTATGACACCATGGTGGAGGGCTTTAGGGAAGACCACACTGGCCAAAAAACTCGAGAGCGTTCAACGGGCTGCGCTAATTAGCATATGATCTACTCCAACCATGGCACTTAATGCAATTTTGAATATAACGCCGGTGGACATTGCCGGTAGGTGCATAGCCGCGAAGATGGCTATCAGACTCAGAGAATCTGGTTTTTTAAAGGAACGCGCATGTGGTCATTCGGATATCCTCACAAACTTTGACTGCATACCGGATCATCTGGATCATGGAGTCGCCATACCAAAATACCATACCATACAAAACGACGAGGGAGATGTGGGTGGGAAGAAGCCGTTGGAGGAGGGGGGCAGCAAGCTTCTTCACGGATGGGTCAAAGTTTGGGGGAAAGGTTGGTGGAGGGGTCTACTATCGGGAGCTCTCCATCGACTCCTATTTCAGACTTCCCAACTACTGTAGTGTTTTCCAGGCTGAGGTCGCAGCCATCAAGGTTGTAGCAGATTTGCTGCTACAGAGTGCATCCACCTTCAGAGAAGTGACTATCCACTCAGATAGTAGAGCGGCTGTATTAGCCTTGAACTCATTCACAGTGCGTTCAGAGTTGGTCGAAGAATGTTTAGCAGCTAGAGCTTTTGTGATTAGACTGGTGTGGGTGCCGGGCCATAGGGGAATTGCAGGCAATTGCAAAGCTGATGAGCTAGCAAGGAAAGGTACCCTAGAATCATTATCGGTAGAATGGGAACGGGTCGGTGCTCCTGTTTCTTCTTGTGGTCTACTACTAGACAGCTGGCCCACGCGGATGTTCGTCCAACGTTGGGCCAGCATCGGCACTTGTGCGGTTGCGAAAGCCTTCTGGCCCAGGATAGACCGCAGGAGATCAAATGATCTTTTAGCCCTCAGCAAGGCCAACCTCTCACTGTTAGTGGGTCTTTTAACGGGCCACTGTCCTATTGGCTTACATGCGGTAAGAATGGGTATCTTACCGGATGCCGACTGCAGAAGCTGTTTGGAAGAAGATGCGGTAAAAACAAGCCAGCACTTCCTGCTTGACTGTCCCGCTTTTGGGAGGTCAATACTCAGACACTTGGGGGCGCATACCTTTGGACACCCCAACGAACTACCGGGTGTTGAAGTTAAGCGTCTGTGTAACTGTGTATTGGCTACAAAGCGCTTCGCCAATCAGTAAGTCCGAACACGGGAGTTCCTTTTCAAAGGCATCACAAAGGACTAATTGTTAGTCTACATGGGATCTTTGATCAGCCATCTTACCTAACCTAACCTAACCTAAACTTCCATACAAGATAAATTACTGAGCATTAAGTACCTAGTCACGAGATTAAGTTGTGTACAACGTTCTAAGGTTAAGTCGATTACTTAAATAATTAAAACCCCTAATTCTGACTAAACAATTAGGGGTTTCCCATAGTCTCATAAAGTTATAAGTTATAACGATCCGAAAACATAGTGTTCAGAGTTGTATTTGCGTAAACTTATTTTAGTATGCAATTTAAACTAGTATAAAAATTTATGATTTTATGATTTTACGATGCTTTATGACATGTTCTGAGTACCCAAAATATTTGTACAAAGTAAAATATTTTCGTGTTAAATAAACTTATAAATTATAAACTTCACCGACACGGAGATTTTTTTTATTTGTACGAGATAACCATTTAATGAAAACAAAAATAAAGATATAGTAGATAGAAAGTTAAACATGGTCCTTCGAGCCTTACCGAAAGGCACCTTCGGATATTTATAAAAATTTAATTTTATACTAAAAATTATAATATTTAAATAAATTAAAAATAAATTGTGGTGACAGAAAGCAAAAGTACGTTCGAAGAAACGAACAAAACAAAATAAAGAACAGTGCTACAAACAAAAAGAACAAAAAAAGATAACTTATCCATACATACATATGTACATATTTACATATATCAGTGAGGTGACAAAAATGTGAAACGAGTGGTTTTCTGGTTAAGTGACAGAAACAAAAACATAATAACTATGTAGTAGTGTGGTGACGAAATAAAACAAAAAACGAATACACAAAATGCTTTGACACAAACAAAAAACAACAATGAAACCAAAAGAACCTAGTGTGCTGAAATTAAAAAAAAAGTGCAGCGGCTCTCAAAATATGTGCATACACATACAACATATGTTCAAAATGTATATGGCGCAAAAGTAATCCTCCTATCAGAAGATGCTAAAAATTTTGCAATTGACCTCTAATGTCAGTTCTGTTTTGACATTTGTGTAGCGAACGCATGCAAAATACACGTAAATAAACAATGCTACGCTACACTGCTCAAGAACGCGGGTTATTGGTGACTATTTATTTGACCAATAATCGGTCGGTGACTTTGGCATAATGTGAATTTCATCGCAGATTTCCTGGCCGTCCGATGCCTACTGGTGAAATACTGCGACGTTTAGCCGCTCGCTTTGTAGAGACTGGCACAACACGAGATCCCGCAAGGCGAGGATGTCATGGAAGTGCCGTCGACATCGCCCAGACGACATGCCACGCAAATGGGTATCATTCGACGGTGTTTACAGCGAATTTTGATGCAAGATTTGAAGATGTTTCCGTACAAAGTCCAGACGGTGCATCAACTATTAGCTGCTGACTGCCAATCGCGTCTAACATATGCTCAAGCTTTCCTTAATCACCACCAAGAGGAAGATGTTTTTCATCAAAAATAATTATGAGCGATGAGCCCCATTTCCATCTTAGTGGGTACGCAAATAAGCAAAATTTTCGCTTGTGGGGCACTGAAAATCCGCGTGTAACCCACGAAGAGCCATTAATGTATGGTGCCCTGTTTTTGCTGTAGGAGGAGACTCGGACCTTTTTTCTTCGAAGACGTCGCGGGCCAAGCGGTTACAGTGAGTGGTGAGCGCTACAGAGCAAAGATCAACGAATTATTTTAATTAAAATAACATATAACAATTAAACTTATATGTACATATATTCCACTTACTTACTTAACAAGTGCAAATATAAATATATATTAAATTACATATATGTATAAGAGGACAACGGAAAATACAATTTTTTTCTATTCCGTTTTAGCGCCCTCTCTCTATTGCGAAAGGATATAAAACATACGGCATACAATCTGCCTATTCTGCACTCTGCATACATTGGGTCAATTAATTATTACAAAATTATAAAAAAGCAGTCTATCATTATAAAATTAAATAAATGATGCGGGAAAATTATCAATACGACAAATTGTTAAAACATGTTTGTATGTACATATATAATTTATTCAAATCTAACAAAAAACCCAAAAACCCAGCTTAACATAATTAAATAATTTAACATATACACATTTACATATTCGTATATCCATATAAACATATTCAGAGTCCACATTGGCAATTAGCCGGCATTACCCCTTGTTCTTTGGCACCCAAAAACAAGCAGAATTGTATACAAAAAGCGAATTGATCTCTCTAACGAGCTCTCAATTGCTTAAGAACATAACAATAATAATAAACACACACCCAATTCGTGCATTTATGTAAATAGCGCATTGATCTCTTCAAGAGCTCTCAATTGCACAAAACATGAGTACCTACATGCTCACGTACATATTAAACATTCGGACAAAAGACATATGTACATATGTATAAATTAATTAACGGCGCGATTCTTAATAATTACATAAAGAACTTAGAAATTACAACCGGAATAAATATTTAAAACATTTATTCAAAATAAAATATATGTGAATAAAAATAATATCTTTTCATTTAAATACAAAGCGATATTAATAAAAAATACGTTTTTTACTGATATAATTCGAAATAACAAACTCTTATTTACATAAAAGAGTATTTAATTTTGTATACTTTATCGCTTCACATAGATACTATAAATCAGTTTACTCTGAGAAAAATTTAATTCGTTTTGAGAAACATTTTAATATACAAAATAACAAAAATGCTTAATAACGAAAAAAATCAAAATACACCTGCAGGAGCTTTACGCTAAAAAAAAAAAAAACTATTAAAACTATTAAACTTTACTTCAGAAAGTTACAGTTTAACAAGATACTGCACTAAATTTAAGAAAACTCTGAATCGTTATTAGAAATTAACAGCCATAATCTTCAAAATTTTTTAACTCGCCTCCAAGCGGCTCATTTCGCCATACTAGAATCTGAAACTGCTTAGACCCCTACGAAGAAAGAAAAGCTGGGATCTTCGATCAATTAAAGCTAATAAAAGCAATAGCACCTACTCCACATCCGAGAGTAGAGCTGTCACAAATTGATAAATAAAAGGCAAGTTCAGGCATCCACCTCGAGGAGCCCGGATGTGACACAGAATCTTTTTACGGAGGTTATGAAGAATGGCCTTCCGGGACATGTTCAGGGCCGTGTACATAAACCATTCTCAATTATCACAACCGCAAAAATTGTATCACCTCAGATACAAAACAAAAGATGAAGCAGACGAAATAGTAAAACAGTTCACCTTAAATGACGATAATTTCAATTTGGCTTGGGAAGCTCTAAAAGCAAGATACGAAAATGAAAGAATACAGGTCGATAAACAAGTAACGACACTAATGAACTTGCCAAAAATTAAGAAGGAAACAAGTGTAGTATTCATCAAACTACAATCCACTGTTTCAAATTGTTTGTCGATTCTATCGACACTAAATATTCCCACAGACAATTGGGACCCTATTCTAGTAAACATATGTACCGCATCATTACCAGAGAATTCGTTACTTTTTTTTGGAGCAATCGCTCTCATCAAGAAGAAGATGCCCAACGTGGCAATAAATGAGAAATTTTCTGACTACCCATTACGAAAATGCGAAAAGGTTAGAAGAAAAAATAATCAAAACTAAGAACATTAAACACGATCAAAATAGAAGCTTCAATAGACCCCAAGCTAGAAACAACAAAAATTTAAACACTCGTTCACATCCGAACAGAAAAAACAGGCGCCATCAGAACTATGCACAAGAGGGCATAAACTCATACGAAATTTGACAATTAAGTAATGAGATTAATTTTATTGCCGCGCTTGTGGTAAACCTGTGACCTTGAAATTCCCTTTTTCTTCTTTCGGCATCCCTCCCCTCTCCATTGATATTTGTACCATTTATCTTGCTTGTTTGGTTCGTCTGCTGCGTCAAGTTGAGTAGACGTGTGTTTGTAGTGCTCGTCACGAAAATGGAAAAACGAGATCAAGAGCAACGCGTCGCGATGAAATTTTGCGCCAGATTGGGCAAAACAGCTTTGGAAGCGTACATTAAATTTTTAAAGGGTATGGTGATAGAGTTGGTTTTTCCAATACGACCTGGAAACCAAACGCCAAAGCTCGTAATGGTTGTCTCCGCGCGCCCCCCGCCCGAAAAAAGCACGCATGAGCAAGTCGAAGGTGAAAACGATGATTATTGCCTTTTTCGATAGCCGTGGAATCGTCCACAAAGAATTCGTTCCACCGGGGAAAATTGTGAATCAAGTCTACTATTGCCAAGTACTCGAAAGATTGCGAAAACGAGTCAACAGGGTGCGCCCAGAAATCGCTCATAACTGAATCCTTCCCAACGCCCTCAGCGTGTCCCAGTATTTGGCCTCTAAAGGGAGCGCTGTGTTGCAACAGCCGCCTTATTCGCCCGATATGTCACCCTGTGACTTTTTTAGTTTCCTAAAACAAAATCGGTGGTCAAAGTAACCCATTTTGAGTCGATTACGGACATCCAGGCGGCCGTGACGAGGGTACTCGCGGACATCCCAGTCGAAACATTCCAGAAATGTTACGAAGGATGGAAAACGCGCTGGAATCGCTCTATAGCTGCCCAAGGGGACTACTTTGAAGGGGATGGCAGAGTTGTAGAATAATTTTCAAATATACGGTTTTTAAGGAATCAGTTTCATTACTTAATTGTCATACCTCGTATCTTGCGAGAAGTTTAAAAACTTAACTTAACTTTTAACGAACGAAATAATTTTGTCAGGTCAAAAAGACTTTCCATAAATTGCCTGTCACTTGCGCATACATATACAAATTGCTAAAGCAAATTTAATTGCTTATATTGACAAAAAAGACACCATTCAATGCTTCATTACAGCACATATCCCATCTCACCCCAAAGAAGCGCTTATGCAAAAAGAACCACGGGTTTAATTGCAAAAGCAAATGCCGAAACTCAAAATTCTAAAACTTGCCAATAGACAACATGTTGCTCAAAGGCACAACAAGCTCAAACGCTGCACAGCCAAACACAAAGTGGACTAGTTACAGAACTAGTTACCTCCATACCAACTCAAGTTGAGTATAATACAAACAAATACCTTAATTCACAATTAAAGAAATTGCAAAAGTTAAGTAAACTTCCAATAACAATCAAAATTATAAAAGATTGGTATGGTGAGCACTTCTCTAAAGCCACAACTACTCGATTAAATAATGGCCTGCACGTCGTACCACAACCACTAGAGCCACAATTTTCCAATACCCCACATAAGGGTAGAAAAAACAAGGTCAGACTCCCACTGACAACCTCATATAAAAACACAAATACTATATGTTTGTAACTTTTCGACCCCGCAGGATGGCTTTCGCCAATAATGATATGAAAATCCTGCTTAAAAAATCTCAAGCTGGCGCGGTACAAAACGTCAAATTAGTGCATGCGCACTTAGACATGAACTATAACAAAAGTGTCTTAAAAAGTAAAAAAAATCGACACTTTTCATACAATATTGCCCCACAAGGCTTAAATTTTCAATTAAATAAAATCTCAGAAGCAAGTTAAGGGATCACCATACTCCCAATGCGATACAGTGACGCACCTACACTTACAAATAGCTAAAGGTTGCTCTTATTACATGTATGCAAGTGCATATTATTGTATGCACGTAAAAGCAAATATGGTACGTACAAAATACTATGTTTGAAACCAAACCCGCTTTCAACATTTATAGTTCGTGTTCTGCGCCCTCGGCTCTACCAGCAGTACGTCGAAATACATGCAACAGCATAAAAGCTTAATACTAGACAAAATATTCGCTTAGGGTGTCCAGGATGTTTAAATGAGTTAAGCCACTCTACCCGTGAAAAACTGGCGCACCCTAGCAAGACGCAGCTAATATACCACAGCCCATGACACCATAACACTACACAACGCTAACACAGCTCACCAGACCACTCACTCACACTGATACATATTCGCATTCAACTTTTCCGTTTACAACACCCGTCCCGCGCGCTATAGTTGGCATTTCGGCAACAGCGATCTGGCGCGCTACCGTTTTTATGTCGATTACTTAAATAATTAAAACCCTAATTCTAAGTGCACAATATTTGTACAAAGTAAAATATTTTCGCGGTAAATAAACTTATAAATTATATACTTCACCGACACGGAGATTTTTATTTTATTTGTGCGGGATAACCATTTAATAGAAACAGAAATAAAGATATGCTGGTTACAAAGTTAAACATATGTAGTTAAGCGCCGCTAAATCAGCCGTCTCTATCTCTGTGCAAAGTACGAATGTGTCTTTCGTTCAAAAGTTGATTGATTTAAGGGAAGCTTTGGGATACTTGGTTTTTTTTCTTATAGTACCAACCATCGCTATGCTTTGTGAAAATAAGTCTTCACTAAGATATTAAGAAGAAAAGAAGTTGTCCATTGTATTATTGTGTCCCTTCAAACAACAAACCATCTCCGAGTGATCTGGCACCAATATGTTTTCTCATTCATATGTATGTATATTGTTGAATTTTTCTAACATAATTTGAACAGGAACATAAACATATAGTAAATAACATATCGCGTTTTTCGTTGGCATGTATTGGCGAAATTTACATTTACCTCGAAAATCGAGTAATTCCTTCCATAAGGATTGTACTCTACCAAATTCTTAATACCTGAAACGATAAAAAGGAGAAATGTATTTTTTATATAATTCACACCACCTCGAAAACGTTCACATTAGCGCTGTACCTGCTCTCATTGCCAATAATACAGTGTTTAGAAATCATTGTTTTGATCAGCAAAAACTTCTGTAATGTACCCGTCGTTGATGTCCAAATAAATTTAATTGTTGTTATCTCTTTTAGGCACAAAAATACACTGTTATAAAACACGCTCTCTTTTTTCATGTAGATAACTCACATATTGGCCGATATATGCGGTACAAAGTCACCCCGAAGTTTGAAAATCTTTACATTAGGTATATGGGGGTTAAGGGATGTATTGGTCCGATTCAACCCATTTTTGGCAAATAGCATACCATTATAAGAGTAGGACTCTCCTTTAATTTCAATTATATATATCACACATTGACCGACATTTTCGACCAAAAGTTAATTATGGCTACCGGGGTCTAAATATTCGGCACCTAGGGATTTAAACAGTTTTTATTGGATTGAAACAATTTTTAGTCACAAGATGGCATACATTAAATTATTCGTGCAAAGTTGTATGCCGTTATATTAATTGCTTCTTCATTTGTGCACTGGAAACGGAACCAATCAAGTGGAATTTAAAATTGTATTATGTGGGAAGTAGGCGTGGTTGTTGTCCGATTTCGTTAATTTTCACAATGTGACATAAAATAAGAATGCTACATACTAAATTTATCGAAATCGGTTGGATGGGTCCCGAGATATGGGATTTCACCCATAAGTGGGCGGTGCCACGCCCATCATCCAATTTTCACACCAGCTCTCATAAAGCTTTCTCATGCCATCTTGGTAGTAAAATTTAATGTCTCTGGCGCTTTTAGTAGTTTTTAACAGTACCGTTATACACACTGTCGGTGAAAATTGTTATAGGATTGGTACTCATTTGGTTGCATAAGTGGTTTAGAAAATATGTACATTAAACTTGTTAGAGGGAGGGCCTCGCCCACTTAAAAAAAAAAATTCCCACAAGTGCCCCTTCCTACTGCGATCCTCTGAACCAAAATACAGCTTTATGTCTCAATTTACTGCTTAGTTATGGCACTTTATATGTTTTCGGTTAATGACGATTTGTGGGCGTGGCAGAAGTCAGATTACGCCCATCTACGAACTCGAAAGGAACTGTACTAAGGAACACATACCAATTTTCATCGAGATATCTCAATTTGCAGCTGCCACGGACGGACGGACAACTTTTCTCGTCATCCTGATCTTTTATGTATGTATATAACCTATCTCGATTTGTTTTAGGTGATACGAACGTATAAACGTTAGGTGAACTAAACTATAATGCTCTGTAGCAACTGGTTGCAAGAATATAAAAATTGCTAATGTAAATGTAACACGCTAATCATCTGCGTATTTTCTCACTTGCGTAAAACATAGCTATTTAATAATACTTAGTATTGCTTTCGCAACTCATGAAGCTCATATATAACTTAAGCCGCCCATACAAAGTCAATATCTCTTTTATAATTGTATTAACGGTTTTTGAAATAAAAGCAAATAAAGGTTGCGTATATGTATTTTTTTAGACAAGGAGCATATGAAGGGTAAAGAAACTGTATTTGAGTATTAGCAATTAAAAACTAGAAAAATAAAAAGGCATATTAAAATAAGGCATAAGTATGCAAAGATGTGATGATTTTATATAATACATGATAAAAAAAATTCATTAACATTAAATAAAACCTTTAAGAGAATAATTACAAGACTGGTGAAAATAAAAATAATTTTACAATTAAAATTGATTACAAAGAAGTTCTTAAAGGAAAAATTGCAATATACGAATCAGAGATTAATGTTAGAATTTCTCTGAGGTAGCAATTTGTAAACAAGTACTATATAATATGTTGTCAAAAAAGTCTTGTGGTATTTTCGCTAGTTGGCGCTGAAAGCGCGTAGTTCTAGTTTTATTCGTCGCATCGGGTCCTGCTTTTTTGGAAAGCTCATTTCACGCGCTAACACGTGTTTGATTGATTGTCGTTTCTTTTACGTTCTTTTCGTTCGTGAGTTATAGCCTCGCAAACATGGAGCAAAATAAAGAGAAAATACGGCATATTTTACAGTACTACTACGATAAAGGCAAAAATGCATCTCAAGCCATCAATAAAATTTGTGCAGTTTATTAACCCGATACAGTTTCCATTTTTACCGCATAACGATGGTTTCAACGTTTTCGTTCTGGTGTAGAGGTGGCCGAAGATGCGCCACGCTCCGAAAGGCCTGTCGTCGAAAATTGCGATAAAATCGCTGAATTGGTCGAAAGAGACCGGCATAGTAGTCATCAAACCGTTATAAACCATTTGAAGAAGCTTGGAGTCACCAAGAAGCTCGATGTATGGGTTCCACACGAATTGATTCAATAAAAATACCGCAAGACTTTTTTGACAACCTAATATATGCAACAGCAATGTCTTGATTTGAAAGTGCTTTTGCTCGTAGATATTGCGCCAAGTCAACCCGTTTTAGAGCGTCCACATATACAAATATATTTTTGCCACTAATAACACTTCTTTGATTCAACCATTAGATCAGAGTAAAATTGCTCCGTTTAAGCTTTATTATATTCAACGAGCATTCCAACATATTTTAGATGCAGGAGAAGGACAACCTCACGATCGTTAACGCATGGAAAAAATATTCCTGTTTGGATTGCATTAATGTTTCAATGACCAAAGAAAAGTTAAGGGTATCAACATTAAATTCCTTCTGGAAAGCATTTTGGCCAGAATGCGTCAAGAGTGGTACTTCAGTGCCTTAAGGAGAAGGATTTCAGGATCTTCAAATTTAAGATGTCAGCGAATTAATGATAGATAGATAAACCTCTAGATGATGATGTCCGATTTAATTAATAACAGATGACAGCAAAACTGGGAACCACAATAGCGCTAACGACGAGGAGACCGAAATTAAAAAAAATAATTGATGATGGTCTAACATTTTCTTAAAAAATGGTCCTAATATGGAACGTGCCGAAATTCTAACGAAATATTAATAATTGTATTGCTGGGTATAAAAAGTTGTATAAAGAACTTAAAAAATCAAAAGTTCAACTTTCTAAATATAAAAGATTTTTAATAAAAAGTCAACGACGCAAGACCTTTCCGAAAGTAGTCCGACAGTTCAAAACTCAATTACAGTGATAATACCGACTTGAGTTCAGTTCGTCGCTTGTTATCAAGTAGCGACGAATAATTATGTGGCTATATAAATTTTTTTTTATTCAGAATTTATTTATTATTTTTATAATGAATTAAAATTGCAATATTTATTTATTTAGAATATTCGGTTATCATTGAGCGGAAGCGATTCCCATTCACAATAACGTGCCGGTCTTGAAAATCACGGAAGAAGTGTGGCCTAATGACTTCGCCAGCCCCTAAACTGCACCAAATCGTAATTTTTTCAGGATGCAATGGCGACTCATGGAGTACGTGTTAATTGCTGCCTGACCAATAACGCATATTTTTCTTATTGAGGAAGCCATTGAGCTAGAAGTGAGGCTCATCGCAGATGATTTTTTGATGAAAATCTGAATTATTTTAAAGTTTTTTCTTAACCCAATTCACGAACAGGGTGGTCAAGCGGCTTCAGTTCTTGCGTCAATTTGATCTTGTAAAGATGTAAGCCAAGATTTTTTCACAAAATTCCCTGCAATGACGTCACAAAGATGCCCAACGCTTGAGAACGACGTGGACGATTATGACGATCAAAACTTGGACGTAACGCTCTAAAAGTTGAGGCTACTGACTCTAAATTTCGATAATGAGTTTTAATAAAATCAGCTCATTGTTGGAGAGAAATAGCATGTCTGAAGAGAAATAGCAAAATAGCTATATATCAACTTTTGTAGCGTCCGGGTTTCTATAGAAAGCTTTATATACATATATAATTATTGATTAAGTTTTCTTTAGCTTTTCCCTCCTTCTATATGTACATATATATAACTTTTTGACTTTATCTTTGCTTATCAGTATAAGGCAATCCTACTTATTCCTTGATCAAGCATGAGGCGAATGGCCGGATATTTGTGCAAGTAAAGTACTTGGATTTTGTATTTCTTTTTTTTGTAAAGAAGGATTGACAATTAAAATATTTATTTATTTGTAAATATGTGGGATGACATCCCTGGCAGAAAGGGAAAAATAGAAAAAGGAACAACACTAAATGACATAGCTTGGGTTGATCCGACTGAGACGAGCAAAAAGAGTAGGAGTTAGAAGTCAGCCACTAAGCTAATCGGACGTGCGCAGCAAACGGTTGTATTAAGCATACGAGTGAAATTATATTTTAAAGCAAGAGTGTAAAGAACGAATCTATTGTGTAGTGAAGAACAAGTCTATTAAATTGTAAAGTAAAAACTATATTTTAACTCAAGAGTGTAAGAACAGATTATTATATTGTCAAGTGGAAACTATATTTTAATAATAAAGTGAAATAATTGGATTGTAAAAAAGCACTTATTTGGGATATTGCCGACGAAAGAGGGTAACGAACCCCCACAAATTGGTGTCAGAAGTGGGATGTGCCGGGTTTTCCTTTTGAGGGAAAACGATAATTGTTAAAACTTATGTTAAAATTGCGGAAAAGACTAACGGTTGTGCGGGCACGTGGTGCAAAGTACAGTCCTTAGAAGTTCCGAAATTTCTGGAAAACTGTACGGCCGCGCAGTGGACCGTTAGATCCGTTATTTATGTACCGCTATAAAATAACGCAGACGCAGAGAATTTCATTTCGAGTATTCTGAGTGCGACTCAGAAGTGTTAAGCAGTAGTGACTACAAATTCGTTTTTTAATCTGAGTGCGGCTCAGACAAACGCAAAGCAGTGGTGAGAGAAAATTCGTTTTAAAAAATCTGAGTGCGACTCAGAAGTGTTAAGCAGTGGTGGCTGCAAAATCTGCTCGCGATCCGAACAGCGCAAAGCAGTGGTGACAGAGCAATTCAGTTTGAGTAATCTGAGTGCGACTCAGAAGTGTTAAGCAGTGGTGGCTGCGAATTCGTTTTAAAAATCTGAGTGCGACTCAGAAGTGTAAAGCAGCGGTGGCTGCAAAATCTGCTCGCGATCCGAACAGCGCAAAGCAGTGGTGACAGAAAAATTCAGTTTGAGTAATCTGAGTGCGACTCAGAAGTGTTAAGCAGTGGTGGCTGCAAAATCTGCGCGAAGCAGAGTATACAACACGGGTGGCTGCATATGTGAAGGCAACAAGTGCGTACAGTGGCGGCCAAATAGATCCAGACAACGTGGTAACTACGAGGGACATCGTTGGACTTAGCCCAAGCAGAGGTGGCGTTAAGCGTTGGAGTTCATTGTACAGATAAGTTGCTAAGAGTAGTTAGTTTTAACTTTACAAAATACTGTAAAATAATTTTCATTAAATAATTAAATTTAAAGTTTTTCGTAAAGTAGTCACATAAGTATATATTTTGTATTTATACGCTTATAAAACATTTTCAATTTGTAATTGTTGCGCACGTAACTGACTAACATGGACCGTGAACAAATTTTTAGTTGGACGATGAACGAACTGAAGGAAAAGCTTGTAGAGCTGGGGCTTCCTACAAGAGGGCGCAAGGCCACTTTACAGGACAGATTATGCGAACATTTTGGATTGGGAGTAGATGTAGTTTCAGATTTTGAGGATGCATCCTCTGTAGTGGACGGTGGAGCAAGACAGACACTAGTGAATCACACGTCTTTCACATTACGTGACTTTGAGGAATCGTTGAGTCATTTCAGTGGTGTAGGTCAGCCGGCAGTAAAATATTGGGTTACCGAATTTGAAGAAAATGCACTCGCGGTTAAATGGTCGGATATTCAGAAGTTTTTATATGCCAAACAACTTTTAAAAGGAGCGGCAAAAGTTTTTGTAAGAAGTCAGAGAGGTATCAGCAGTTGGTCTTCCTTAAAGGATCTACTGTTTAAAGAATTCGGAGAAAGGGTTTCATCAGCGGAGGTGCATAGACAGTTACGTAACCGGCGCAAACGAAGTAATGCGAATATTTGTATAAGTTAATTGAACTCGGTTCTCCAATTTACCTCGATGAACCCAGTCTAATAGAATATTTTATTGAAGGTATACCGGATACCAGGGTAGGGAAAAGTAATTTGTATCAAGCTAGAAACATCGAACAGCTTAAGGATGAAATAATAGTTTACGAAAAGATTCGGTCAAGTCGACAGCAGGCAGACCCCAATCGACGCGGTGAAGAGGTAAAAAACGAAGCCATCGAGGAGAGGAAGACAACAGAAAAGAGACGCTGTTTTAGGTGTGGCACTGTAGGGCATTTAGCGTTGTCAGAGTGGACACATCGCAACAAAATGTGGAAAGTCGTTAGGTGCGAAAGTCGAAAGAGCAAATACGTTGTCCAATGAAAAGTTAGGAGTGTCTAATACATGCGTAATTTTCAAGGTAATGGTACTGAACAACATAAAATTGTCTGCATTACTCGATACTGGGTGTGATCTCTGTTTACTCCGTTATGATGTTTTAATAAGCTTAGGAGGTGTCGAACTGGATAGTGACAAAAGGCGATTGATGGGAATAGGTTAAAGTGAACTTACAACAATAGGCTCATTTTCATGCCAGCTTCATGTCGACGGGATAGACATACCGGTAGGTTTTCATGTAGTAGGTGAACGAGATATTTGCTATTCGGCAATCATAGGTAATAATATCCTAAAGTGTGTCGATCAGGAAGTGTCAGAAAATGGAGTAAAGTTTTTACAGAAAAAGGGTGACAAGTCCGAGGCTAGGAGCGATAAGATAGATAAAAAGAAAGAGAGAACTGAGGAAGGAGATTTAATACGCGGATGGATGCACGAACTCAGCGAGGTTGGGTTGGTAGCTGCAGAGCAAAGCAACACGGAAGAGTTAGATTTACATCATTTAAGAAAGGATCATGCGGACGAAATAGCGAGTTTGCTTGGAGAATATTGCCCAAAGCCACATTATAAGTCACCAGTGGAAATGAAGATTACGTTAACGGATGACATACCAATTTATCAGGGTCCACGTAGGATGCCTTACATGGATAAGTGTATCGTGGAACACCAAATAGAAAAGTGGTTGAGTGAGGGGATTATACAACCTAGTACCTCCAATTATGCGTCACCCGTAGCATTAGTTCAAAAAAAGGATGGAAGCAAGAGCCTCTGTTGCGACTATCGGCGCCTTAACTTGAAGATATTGAGGGATAACTTTCCAATGCCTATCATTGATGACGTACTCGAGCGATTGCAAAGTGCTAGGGTGTTCACTACATTAGATTTGGAAAACGGCTTCTTCCACGTACCAGTTGAGAGGAATTCGAGAAAGGTTACATCTTTTGTTACTCATAGTGGTCAGTACGAGTTTTGTTTTGTTCCATTTGGGATATCAAACTCTCCAGCGGTTTTTTCGAGATTTATTTTTGCAATTTTCAGAGAGTACATACAAGATGGTACATGCGTGGCTTACATGGACGACCTGATCATTCCCTCTAAGAATGAAAAGGAAGGAATTCATAAGTTACGACGTGTTCTAGCGCGAGCAGCAGAATTTAATTTACATATAAAATGGAAAAAGTGTTTGTTTCTGATGGAGACCGTGGAATTTTTGGGATACGTAATAGAGAAGGGTATGATTAGGCCATCAGAGGCTAAAGTTTGGGCAGTAAAAAACTTTCTTCTGCCACATGATCGTAAATCTGTGCAGCGTTATTTAGGGTTAACGTCATATTTTAGGCGTTTCATTGAGGGATACGCAAGATTAGCTAAACCTCTATCAGATATACTACGGCAGGATACGAAGTTTACCATAGACGACGAACAAGTAGCAGCTTTTCAGCAATTGAAAGCCGCTCTTATAAGTGCACCGGTTCTTCGGCTTTATAACCCGAAGGCGACAACAGAGGTACATACCGATTCCTCCATGCATGGGTATGGCGGTGTTTTGCTCAAAAAAGACCTAGACGATCAGTCGTATCACCCTATACAATATATGAGCAGGAAAACCAAACCTGCCGAAGAGAAATACCACGCCTATGAGTTGGAAGTATTGGCGATAGTGGAAGCCCTGAAAAAGTGGCGGGTGTATCTCTTGGGTATTAAGTTCAAAATTGTTATGGACTGCAATGCGTTCACTATGACCATGCAGAAAAGAGATATTCCTTTACGTGTCGCGCGGTGGGCACTTTTATTACAAGATTACAATTACGAAATAGAACCTAGGTCAGGCAGCAAAATGCGTCATGTAGATGCACTCAGCAGGGTGTCTTGTCTGTTGCTTGAAGATACGTTGCACCATCGACTTCGGCAAGCACAGCAAGTGGACGATTGGGTCCGAGCAGTTGTTAAGGTATTGGAACATGAGGAGTATGAAGATCTTTACGTGAAGCAGGGTATGCTCTATAAAGATCCCATCAAGGAACTTATAGTAGTACCAACTTTGATGGAAAACGAAGTTATTAAAATTGCTCATAAACAAGGGCATTTCTCAGTCAAGAGAACAATAGATTCAGTTGAAAAAACATTTTATATCCCAAGTCTGGCGGCAAAAACCGAAAAGGTTGTGAAGAGTTGCATCGAATGCATAATATCCGAAAGTAAAACCGGTAGGAAGGAAGGCTTTTTGTCACCAATTCATAAGGAAGATAGACCTCTTGGGACCTACCACATAGATCACGTCGGCCCCATGGAAACCACAAGTAAGTCCTATAATTATATTCTCGTAGTAGTCGATGCATTTTCAAAGTTCGTGCGGCTGTACCCCACGCGAAATACAGGTACCGATAGCGATAGCCCTGTTCGGTAACCCCAAACGAATTATATTAGATAGGGGAACGGCGTTTACGTCAAATATGTTTAAGGATTACTGTGTAAGCGAGGGAATACAACATTTACTAATTGCCACCGGTGTTCCGAGGGGAAATGGCCAGACAGAACGCATGCATAAGATCGTTATTCCTATGCTAGCAAAGATGTGTATTGAAAATCCGAAGTCGTGGTATAAGCATTTAGATCGAGTTCAGCAAACCATTAACAATACACCGCCGAGAAGTACAAGATTTTCACCCTTTCGCCTTCTCACAGGTGTTGAAATGCGCGTTAATGCTGTGCCAGCACTAGCCGAGATGCTAGACGAAATAACTATTGAAGATTTAGATAAGGAAAGAGAGTCACAACGAAAGGAAGCGCAGGGAAATATTGCAAAAATTCAGGAAGAAAATAAGAGATCTTTTAACAAAAACAGGAAAGAAAGCGTACAGTATAAAATTAACGAGCTAGTTGCGATTAAGCGTACCCAATATGGTACTGCCTTCAAATTGAGACCCAAGTTTTTCGGTCCGTACAAGATAAAACAGAGTTTAGGACACGACAGATATGAAGTAGAAAAGATAGGTGATCACGAGGGCCCCGGGCACACGACAACTGTAGCTGAAAATATGAAAAGATGGCAACCTTCATTCGAGGGCGAATGTAGAGTCAGGAGGGCCGAATGTGGGTTGGCATCCCTGGCAGAAAGGGAAAAATAGAAAAAGGAACAACACTAAATGACATAGCGTGGGTTGATCCGACTGAGACGAGCAAAAAGAGTAGGAGTTAGAAGTCAGCCACTAAGCTAATCGGACGTGCGCAGCAAACGGTTGTATTAAGCATACGAGTGAAATTATATTTTAAAGCAAGAGTGTAAAGAACGAATCTATTGTGTAGTGAAGAACAAGTCTATTAAATTGTAAAGTAAAAACTATATTTTAATTCAAGAGTGTAAGAACAGATTATTATATTGTCAAGCGGAAACTATATTTTAATAATAAAGTGAAATAATAAATCTATTGGATTGTAAAAAGGCACTTATTTGGGATATTGCGGACGAAAGAGGGTAACGAACCCCCACATACATATATTCTTCTTCTCTTTTACTGGCGTAGACACCGCTTACGCGATTATAGCCGAGTTAATAACAGCGTGAAAATCGTTTCTTCTTTTCGCAACGAGGCGCCAATTGGAAACCTTCCGGTCATTGACCAAGTATCCTCTGGGTAGCCTAAGAACGTCCGTTTGAAGGCGAGCTAAAGTGAGAAAGCGAAACCCACCCTGCACAGGGTTGCGCGCTAGGATTGGGACCCACCACGTAAAAAACGCCCGCAATGAAAAAGTAAAAACAGGCTTATATATACATATTTTTTTTTAGTCTATAATGCCAAGCTATTGTTTTTGCGGTATTTCCGTTTTTACCGAAAGTTAAATTTAACCGTTTGGCAACCGGATCTCTTTTTTCTTTGCAATTTAAGTGAATTCGGAACAACATTTTGACCATAATAATATAATAGACATATGCGTAAATCAAGCAATGAAATACTAAAAGGAATCGATACGACTCACTTTGATATCCGTCATGGGATTTTGGGGATTCAGTTATGTCAATTATGTGTAAGTGTCGTGTGTGCTTTCAAATATTTTCCAGAAATATTCTGGTGGGTTCCTCCGTGCCCGATTTTTTTATTAACATTAATTACATATATAGTTTTGATTCGCACCCGTTTTCTTGGATTGCGTTTTATATTTTGTTTTATTTTTTAATTAGTTTGTTTCCTTTTTCGCACCCGTTTTTTTTTTTTTTGTGTTTCCAATAACAGCTTCTTTTTTTGTCTATATTTTGTTTTTACATTTTGAATAATTACTTGATCGAGAGATTGTATTTCTACCGTTGGGTTTAGTGGCAGACATTTAACAAACACATTTGAATATTCATTAATTAAACTGTAGCTTGTAGCGTTGTCAATGAGCATAATAATTTTTCTTTTTTGCTTCTTAATTTGCTCATTGATAGATAAGTCAAAGCTGAAAAGTTACAGTTGTCTTCCAAACTTTTTTATTGCGGGCCCATTGCACAATAACCGATTTTATTTCGGTGAAAAGCACGCGGCTTCGAAGCGTTCTCAGTTTTGCTTTTGCCAGTTAACTTCCTACAAACTGCGACTTTTGCGAAACTTCGAATAGGTAATTGACGATAAAATAGTCCAGTTCCATGCGAATTAAAGTGATGCTCAGGTAAATAATTTTTTAAATGTTGATAGTTTTTTCTTCCAATCTGAGGCAGCTTTAAAATCTACATTTGTTTTCATCACTTAAAGCTTTAAATTAAATGTTATGTCTCAAGCGGAAAGATTCTAATCACCCTTTGCTTGCTTTAAAGCTCTCTTTTTGTATCCCATTGGCCAATAGATTAGCATTTTCTTGAATTATTGGGCCACCGATAGGACCTGCATTTTTTTAAAAACCGATTTCACTCACCCATTTACAAGTTGAACATATCACCTAAAACTAATCGAGATAGATATAGGGTTATATACATATATATAAATGATCAGAATGACGAGAAAAGTTGCAATCCGGTTGACTGTCTGACTGTCCGTCCATACAAGCTGTAACTTGAGTAAAAATTGAGGTATCTTGATGAAACTTGGTATACAGGCTTCTTAGTGCAAAACAAAAATTGTGTGTGGGCGATTCACACACGATAGAAGTGAAACTTCAGTAAATCGACAAAAAAAAAGATGAATATATATGTATAACAAGGGTAGGATAATTACAAAGTTTAATTGTTTAAAAATGAAAGTGTTTTGATTAATTTTTAAAGATATTTTATATTTTATTTAATTTAGTTGCATAATCTATTGCTCAAGTTCCATATTTTCAGTTTCCACAAATGATACAAGAAGTTTATGATAACTATAATACGATACGAATATTTTAGTTTCAATTTGATTGATATATCTGTGGAATACTGCATCTACTACCGTTTTTGACCTCGTAGTTGATTGAGTGCGACTGTTACACTGTTTGAATTAAATGTTGTATCGAGCAACTCAATCAATGATGCAAAATTTATGTTAAAATCCCCACTTAAAATCATCGGAATTTTATCATAATTCTTTTTGAGAACTAGCGATACCTCTGGGGTATATTTGATCAAATTTTCATTTTTAAATTCAATAACTGATTTTATTGATTGGTTGGGAGAGATGTAAATTGCTACAATCAGAACTAAATCTCCATGGTCATTTCTGATTTCACAGGTACATATTTCTCCAACTTTCGAAAGCTGAACAGACAATGATTCCAGCTGTTGTGCATTGAGATCCATTTGTGGCGTAACAACACGGGCTCCGTCATTTACGTTGTGATAAATTGCTACCTCGCCTGCCCTCGCCTATCAGCATTTAGCGGAAGAAATACCACAAAAAATGATCTTGCTTAGTAATTTTGACTGTAGTCAATATGTATTTATTACTCTTATTCACAATTAGATGGATTTCAATAGCTCGTTTATATCGAGCAAACCACTAAATCAAATAAGTAGTTAAAACAATATCGTTTTTTAAGTGGTTCTAACATTTTAATTAAATCGTAGATTTTGACAACTTAAGTAGCAAACTGGACAGTCTGGATAAGAAGGTAGAAGATTTGTTAAAAGGTACATACATATACTTATATAGTTATTGTATATACTCGTATGCATATGTTACTTTCGATAATTTCAGAACATCATACAACTCAAAAGCTTCTGAAGAGAGTATTGGAACAAGTTAAATCGACCTCACATAATGCTACAAAAAAAATAAATAACATTTTTGATTTTTGATTTTGATTTCGCTACTTTTGAAGACAAAATTCAATCTTCCGAAACAAAATTTAACGATTTGCTAAATTCTCATTTATATTATTATATCAAGAATTTGTCTATATATTTTTATAAGTGGCTGAATTGCAAATGATAATAGCATCCAATTCGAACAAATTTGTTATAATGGCTGGGCGAAAAGTTTTTACGGACGATGTTGCCCAGATATACTCTTGGAAAGGAACGAAGACTAAAAAACCGACAAGAGCACTTAGTGTGACGACAGCATTAAGGCTTTATTCTTATTTGTAATTTTTTTCTATTATAGAGGCATACCATCAAAAATTCCCTGCCGCTGCCACGGATATGGAATTCGAGCGGAATACATTGAATTTTTTCCAACACGCTAGCAACAGAATAAAAAAATAAGAATTGAATACGAAAACAAAAAGAATATGTCATCGGTAATCGTAGATTAATTAGTTCTTATATTATTGCGCGACAATTGTAAATTTAATTTTGTAAGTTGTAATTGGATTATTCTTAAGTTTTGCACTGAAATTAACTTTTTCGTTTGTTTCCTTATCTTAAGAATGTACATAATTTGAATTAAAAAATGAATTTTTGTTACGTTACCATGTTATTTATTGTTTAATAAAATTTATGTATATATGTATATGTACTGCGTACAATATACCTCTATAAATTCTTATATAAATAAAAATTAATTTCAAAACTTAATTTCAACCAGTTCTTATTTTTAAATCATTGGCAACTTCAATTAATGTTATTGGAATTCGTTCCATTCCTCTCGTTTCATATTTGAGAAAATGTTGGTGATTTTGACATTCTCAAATTGAGAACAAAGGAAAATTTCATATTAAAAATGTGCCTTTTTGTTTGAGAATGGCTTTGTTTTCAAATTGAAATGACTTAGAGAACAAACGTTTGAGATTTGAAATTAAGGTTGATTCTCAAACGCATCTCAATTTGAGAATCAACAAAAACGTTCATTGGGCGCTGACATCTTACTAAAAAGCTGTAATACGAAGCCGCATACAGTCTACAGTCAGAGAACTTAAAGTATAGAGAGGGTCAGTTCGACAGCAAACATTTGTTAGATTTATATATAGTAAGGAATTCACCTCACAACCACAGAATTCACGCTTTGAAATGTTAGCATTTTTAACAGTTCTCCACATACTCAACAGAGAAAATGAAGAGAAATAAATATACTATATGTTTTTTCGGCATATGATGACGTGGCATGTATGCCCAAGCAGAGAATATATATATAGGGCATTCAATTTTCTACAAAATCTAAGGAACAAGATATTTTTTCAAGTAGTTGGAAGCGAGATATAAATTTTTCTATCTGATAATAAGAAAAAATAGAAAACTGTATGTAGGAGGATCTTCCCGTTACAATTAAAAACTCATATTTGGAGAGGCTTTCTTAGAAATGTCTAGGAACCTATTTTTAAGAGTACCAATCGAAAAAAAAAACATTTTTTTGAATCACCCTAGAGTGTATGTACATATGTACGTGGCTTGCATTTGCTTTCGTAAACATACAGACAAGTGTGCCAAAGAAATAATATATGTATGTATGTTTATGCCAATATTATAAAATAGTATGTACATTTCTATCTCATTCTTTCCTGGCTTCTTCCTACACATTTTCGTATTTGTGTCTCTTATCTGTCGCTTTTCCGTTGCATCCGGTTTGAAATCCCAACGATTCTAAAGAAGTTTCACTTCAAAAAATTGGTAGTAGTGCGCGATCGGAATACTGCCACTCCCACCAATCGCCATTAAACAATAAAGTGTGCAGATTTAAAAGTTAACAAAAAATATTGCATTTTATCGTGACTGTTTTGGTGATTTCCATCAGTTATAAGTGTGAAAATGTGAAACCACAGAAATAAAAAAGGAATAAAAAAAACTGGTGCGTGGAGTCCCTACGCGCTTAAGAAGTTAAACTTCTTAGTGATATTCCAAGAAATGCATATCATTTTGTATGAAAGAAAACTAGCGAGAGGGAAAGGATAAAAATATGGTGGAGTGACCAACACTTTTTTAAATTCACATATAATATCATACAGAATTCAATTTGCACCTTCTCTATGCTTTAAGCAGAGAACTTAAAACAATATTTTAAAAGTTGTTCAATTTACGATTTTTAGCTTTTGCCATCGTCACGAAAATACGCTTGTTGACAAAGGCATGCTCGGGGAGATGTTACGGCGTCTGTTTTTATGAATGAAGCGAGGAATTTGCGCCTGTGTTTATGAATTAAATCGTTTTTGTTTTTTTGACTATAAATATAACTATGCATGCATTCATACAAAATTATACTCATATCATAATTACGTTTACTTGTCAATATTGAATTGCTGAGGGCAAAACGCAAAAGCATACATACATACATAAGTACATATGTATATGCATTCATTGCACATACAATCGATTCCCTGGTTGAAAGCAAAAATTTACATAAGCAAAACGAATCTACATTTACATTACATTATATTACATTCACATTTTTTTAAAGTCTCTTCCGAAAAAAATATTATTTTTCCATTACTTTTCTTTCACATAAATCAATTTGATGCACTTTCCATGATTATAATGCTTTAATAAAACTTTATATTTTAAAAGCGTCACCACAAATAGCCAAGCGTGTACAATACTGATACAAAATAACTACTCGTATAACTCAAAATTACAGACATCTACCGCACAATAACGGAAAGATGTGCGCGCAGTGAAGACCTAACGCGCTATCTCACTCGCACTTATACGACTGTATATTGCCTCGCGCTCGCACCTATATCCTTGGTATAGGGACCCAATATGTTTGTCTGGGCCAGGTAGGAACTGTCGAAAATGTCTGGCAACTGAGAAAACAACTTCTAATAATCACCCAAATCTTCTTCTTCATAATTGGCGTTGGCACCGCTTACGAGTCAACAACAGCGCGCCAGTCGTTTCTTTTTTTCGCATACTAGTCACCCAAATAACATTTATAAATTTTATTTTTTATACTATAACGAAAGTAGAATTAAATTTTTTTAAAGTTTTAAGGTGTCTGGCAAGGGATTGCCACCATAAAAAGTGTCTGGCAATGAATAAGATGATTTATAATGTTATTCCGAATAACATATTAAAAAATTACGCTTTATAAAATAACGAAAGTTGGCTGTTATTTTATACAACTGTCCCACCCGCTACCTCTCAAAGCCACGATGACTCGACTTTCACATTTTGCCATCGTTCGTTCTTACCTATGTTCAAAGCATACTTCAACACTTTCACTTTCAGCTTTTATAAAATGACGAAGGTCTGGATGTCACGGGCTCTTACTCTATAGCGTAAATGTGTAAGCGTTAAACATTTAACGCATAAGAAGTATAATTTCAATAAAAGAAAATAAACTAAAAGTATCGGTAAAACCAGCAAAAGGAGCTACAGATTATAGATAAAGGAGACAACTCATGGTCTTACTTGGTTCTTAAGAGAAATGGACATGGTCTTAACGTTTTTTCCAAAAAATTCGCTAGAGAAAACTATGTGTTTCATCGTATTGTAATCAATAAGCTTTGTATGTCATTCGAACTCTTGGCCCCTCACCAACATGAAAACTTTGGTAAAAAGATCTTATAACCAGTTGTTTCAAGAGGCATTTATGCAGCGGGTTCACTGCCCGCTTCACTTACCACTTGTTCGCTTTATATGTACATATGTTTGAAAATAAAAAATCTCGGTATGCACCACTTGTTGGTATGTTTGGTTTTCACAATATAAGTTGACGACTCGATTAGTGGGGGTTTCCTTTTCTTTACAATATAAATTCACTTAATATATTTTTTAACAATGTAAGTTGAACACTCGATTCATGGGGGGTTTCCTTTTTTTAATATACTTAAATACACTTAGTATAAGTAACTTCAATTTTAGATTAAACTTTAATATTTGACGATGAAACGCTGCGTAGCGGTGGCGGGAAAGCGAAGTTGATTCAAAGGCGGTCGAATTTGTACTGTCCTGTGTATACGCTGACCCTTTTTAAGTGGAATGGTGTGGTGTGTGTTTGAGTATGTGGATTCTGAACTCACGCGTGTGGATGGTGTTGATGTGGACTGTGGTGATGTCGAGGTGAGTGTGGTGAGTGTGCGTGTTAGAGATGGGTGTAGGTGTGGTGTGGGGGAGACGACTGACTCATTTAGCCATTCCGGCCCCCCTAGGCGAATATTTCAGCCTAGAATTCTCTGAAGCTGCTGGAGAGTGGCTACGACGCTGCTGAGGCCTGAGGTGCGGCGCGGACGCGGTCGTTCATGCTGGCGTCGTGTTGACGCCCCATTATGTGGCCGCCGGGCACGGGATGATGATGACCCTATGGTTCGACGGGACCGTGCAGCCCGGCTTAATGGCGGTCGTTGTACTGCGCCGCGATTGCGGCCGGTAGGAGGTTGGCTGTTGTCGTTCCGCGTTGTACGGTGCAACATGGTGTGATGCGACCGCATACAAATCTGGCACAAGTTGCCCGACGTACATTTGTGCGTTTGGTGGATAGGCGTCAGGCAATTGAGACAATGGCCGTGCGCCTGCACGACCAACTGGCGTTACTGAGGTGGCAATCCCTTAAAGATGACGCATTGTGGCAGCCGGTGGGGTCGACGACATAGAGAACATCTACGGCGTTGTGGGTCGGCGACAAGCGCATGTGTTGACGGCAATCCTGCCGTTCCACTCCGAGGCGCCGTTTGGGGGGTTGTTCGGGGCGCTGCAACTGGGGCAGCCGCTTGGCGTGGCACATTGACAGCGGAACGAGTGGTTGGTGTCGGTGCTGCTGGCATGTCTGCATCCATATTGATCTGTTTGGAAGAGTGTTTTTTCAATTAGAATTTGGTTGCTTATAGGACATATGAGCATGGCTGCCACGTTATGCGGCATGAGTGGGTCGTTAGATTAATCGACTACTTTTGTGTGTTATTTTAAATATATATGTGTATGTATGTATATATGTAGTTATATAAATTTCTATTTTATTTTGGTTTTATATTCGGTTTATTTTAGCGGTTTATCGGTTTTCGTTTCGCGGTTATCGGCGATCGGTAAGAAGCGGAGATCGACTACGCGAATATGACCGCCGGAGCCTGGGTAAAGATTCTCTATGCGGCCCAGCCGCCATTCGGTAGGTGGCAGGCAATCGTCGTGAATCAGGACACAATCTCCAGCTTTTGGCGCATTTTCTGTATTTTTCCATCGGTACCTCTTGTGGAGGTCCTTTATATAGTCTTCTTTCCATCGGCTACTGAAATTATGATGGAGAATTTTAATTCTTTCCCATCTATTTAATAAGGATAGCGACTCCACGCCTGGCTCAGGTGTGGCCAGAATGGGTGCTCCTTTTAGGAAATGCCCTGGAGTTAGGGCTGTGGATTCGGAGGAATCTTGCAATAGTGCTGTGAGCGGCCGTGAGTTGAGAACGGCTTCAATTTTAGCTAATAATGTCGTGAATTCTTTATAATTAAATTTTTAGCTGCCGGCTAGCTTCTTGAAATGAGATTTGAAGCTCTTTACAGCTGATTCCCATAAACCACCCATATGAGGAGCGCTTGGAGGTATAAATTGCCAATTGATACCTTGAGGGGCGTACTTTTGTACGATATCAGGGGACACTTCTTTTAAGAAATCCACAAACTGTTTTTCTGTGGCTCGTTGGGCTCCTATGAATGTCTTGCCATTATCGCTCATGATTTTGGATGGGAAGCCACGTCGAGCGACGAAGCGAGCAAATGCCGCGAGAAAAGCCTCCGTCGTCAGATTAGTACAAAGACAGCCACATAGCCTTTCATGAGAGTGAGAGATCTTAGCATGGACGCCTTTATTTGCAAAGGCCCAGCAAAATCGACACCTGGGGTCGTGAAAGGCAGAGCGAAATTGCAGTGTTCAGGTGGAAGTGCTGCCATAATCTGAGTTCGCATTTTTTGCTTATGCATAGTGCAGATCTTGTACATGAAAATGCATTTTTTGATCTGGGGCTTAAGACGGGGAATATAATATTCTTGGCGTACCATATGTTGCATGAGGCGCTGTTCGGCGTGCTACATTAATATATGGATGTATTTCAGGAGTAATTTGGCAAAAGGACCCTTCACAGGTATTATGATGGGGTGGCGTTCGTTGTAAGTCAGGCTTGAATTAGCGAGCGGACCATTGGCACGAGGCAGACCTTTCGTGTCTAAAAATGGGTTTAGCACTAAGAGTAAGCTCTTTTTGTCAATTCGATTCTCTTAGTAACGATAAGTCGCGACTGAAGTAGCACATTTGGGTTGAGGCGATAAGCGCGACCTTTGCTTTTTGTAAGTCCTGGTGCGTCAATGTATCGCAATGGGTGTAAGTTACTCCTTTAACTTTAAGTTTAAGTTGCTCTATGAATTTGAGCATATATTGCGACAATTTCGCAATTTTCTGGCCAATAGGCTCCTACTTTTCGTAGAATACGTCAGCGAGGAGTTAAAATACCTAAGCTATTATTTTGTGACAGCTGTGAAATACGGGAATGCAGGGTTCTTATTAAAGAGATACTTAAAGCAGTATTATTTCAATAGCAATCCTGCGGCGCTTACAAAAAAATTTTAAAAATATGATGTGCAATCATGCAATAATGAAGTCTTAGCGATTATGGCAATCTGTTTATCAGGTGTGCTTGACCAAAGGTAAAAAGCTGGAAAAAACCTTGAAATAAAAATAAAATGCCATAGTTACCAATTTTGGCAGAGGTAAACCAGAGGTAAGTGTATACCTGGTTTCACATATTTTATCTTGCGTATAACAATTGTCAAAATCAGACCAAATTGTTCAAGTCTATAACGAATATGTTGACCCCTGTGTTTATGGTTGACTTGTTGCCAAAAATAGCGGTCAATCCACGAGATATGTATATAATTAAGGGGTTACATAGGTTTTCTCCTTTTTCAACAATTTTTCTCTCTTATAATAAATGAATTCTCAATAATATATACATTTTTTGTGTTCGTGTCACTAAACTTTTAAACGATTGGACCGATTTTGATGAAATTTTTGTGTGTATTTAAGTAGATTCAAAAATGGTTTAGATTTACAACACAACTTGACTGCACGAAAGTGAACTGTAAATGGCGTCGTGAAGCCTGCTACTTGAACATTTGTAAGAGGGCAGCGACATAACAATGGCCGGCATGTGCACAAAACAACACAGCTGCTCATTGTGTATGTACACAATTTCGTTGTTACCATTCTAATACCTTTCACTTCAATGAAGTTTTAATATTTTGTTCAAAGAGAAATTTTTTAAGCAAAAAATAAGTAATATCTAAATTTATTTGTTTTAAATTATCAATTATTATTACAAAAGATCTATCTAATGCTTATTATTGTAAAATATTTGACATGACGATCGCTGGTGTAGAAAAATGTTTTAGCTTCTTTACAGCGTGAGCCTCAAAGTGAATAAGTTCTGTTCTCTTTAAATAGTTGTGTAACAAGTGTATTTTCATACTAAATATACGTACTTATTTAAAAAATATAGGAAAGTTAGGTGTTGAATATCGGAAAAGAGAACTTTTATATGGTTATTGTTGCTACACATTGTTGTTATAACATGGTAAGCATCAAAATAATTTTCGCGTTTCTGGTAAAATACAACGGAAAAAGGCTTCTTTGGGTGCATAATTTTAAAATGGCACAATTCCGATTTTTTTGGCGCCGCGATCTGAAGGTACCGTTGGAAGGGGTAATTCGGCAGACTGCACTACCATCGCAGTTATTGAATTATTCTATTTGAATTTTAGTTTATCCCGCAGTTGGTGCTGCGATCAAATTGAGAAAAATGTTTCGTAGTTTTGTGTTATTATTGTTATATTTTAAGTCGTGTGCTAATTAAAATATTATTCCAAAATATAATTAGTGTTCGAACAGTTTTGAAGAGTGCAGAAAAAACTATACTTTTTGGTAATTTAGTGCGGAATGGAAGCGGGTATATTCCTTATCAATTCTTTTTCTTAAATTTACACGTTCTTTCATTAAAAACCACCCTAACCTAAAATTTAATTTGTGTAGCTCATTGATTTCATAACGAATGTCTCTTATTTTGTATTATTGTTTGCATTAAAATTTATTTATTTTTGGAAATATTAAATAAAAAAATCAAAGAAATAAAATCACACGCTTTTTACCAAAATTTGTTCCAATAAATATTTTTGGTTAATTAATTAAAATTTCATCTTCAATAAGTAACTCATATTCGCTGTGTTTTATTTAACAGTTTCATATTTTTACAGAAAAATGACATGGAAGAGCATATTGGTCGATGTATTCGTAACGCGCATTTGGTCCATGATCGCCGATTTATTAGATCAGTCGAAGAACAATCGGCCAGTAATATAAATTAAAGAAATCAAGTTTCACGTACACGTGCAAATGAAAATTCAGGGCAACACACTCAACGTCTTCGGACTAATACCTTAAGACAACGAAGCGCACGACAACATTTTTTGATACATAGTACCATCTATAAAAATTCTATAAAGCCTTACTTTAAAATCCGAATATCTCGAGAAGTATTAATGATAGCGACTTTGACCTCGGACCTTTTTTGTAGAAAATAAAATTTCCTACAAGTTTGTCATGAACATTTTTTCAATAGCTCCTGTCATTTACGAAATATACCCAAAAAGATGCGAATTTCGTGGAAAAAACAGGTTTAGAGCCCTTGTACACTTGTAATAATTTAAACAAAAATTTATGAATTTTAATAATCGAAGTATATTTGAAAATTTAACAAAAACGTATTTAAAGATATAAAATGGATAACATAATACGGCAACACGCTCTTGCCTTTATTAAGGCATTTGACCGTTTTAGTAGTAGAATATTTAAGAAACCCTAATGAAGTGCCTGGCCTTTGGCCCTGTCTCTCTCATTCTATGGAATTCTTAATGTAATTTCTGTCATTATAAAAGCTTTCGCCTACGTATGTATGGGTGAAAATGATAGGATTTGTTACTTGTAGGTTTATACAATGGTCGAGACATACTCGTACGCATACAACGCAGAGATAATACGATGCAAATAATTCAAGACAATCATCGTTCTTACGATGCTTTGCAGTATCCGTTGATATTTTGGGAAGGAGAAGATGGATATAATTTAAATAGTAAACAAAGGAATCCAACTGCAGGTACAACTTATATATTATCTTTCAATTTTTTTAAGTCAATAATTTCTGTTTATCTCATGAATATATTCATTTGCAGCTGAAGACAGTGCTATGAACTTCTACGCATATCGGTTGATGATTCGTACTAATTAAGACAACAACATTCTCCGATATAGGCAACTATTTCATCAGTACATTATGAATACCAGATTATTGACCAGATCTTTTTATCCCATTGAGGTGTAATCCAAACTGGGATGTAATTAAAAATGTGTTGTTGCCAGGTCAAACATCGACGCATCGCCAGAAAATCCGTGTTTCCCTTACGGTCAATTCTATGTTGCATGTTCAAGAGTACGACTCAAGGATCAACCAAAAATATTGTACATCCAATGGCATTACGATAAACTAAGTTTATGTAAATTACAAAAAATATATGTTATAAAATAAAGTAATTTGAGTGTAAGTTTTTTCACCTTTAATTAAAACGACTTAAAATTTTTACTAAACACAGCTTTTAGATTTCATTTCATTCATACAGAATACACATAATCACATGTTGTGGATTGGTTGAATTGTGATGAATGTACCTGCAATGAGGTTACATATTGTAATAACTTCTTAATAATAATTTTCGTCAAAACTATTAACAAAGAAATTCCGAAATTTTTAGAAAAAAATATTGCGGCGCCATTTCCTGTGAACGAAAGAAAAGAAACTGAAATTTTATAAAAAATGAAAATTTCCGTGAAAATTTCGCGACATTTTTATTCAAATATCGCTAAAAAATCCTTCGTCCTAGTCTTTAAGAATTGTATCTCAAAGACCAATAAAAAATTTCATGAATGGCTGTTGAGTAGTTTAAAGACGGTGCACTTATAGCCCTGACAGACGAGCAAAATTAATGCGCCTTAAACAACGCAAATGCGTATTAAAATTTTATGGTGACAGACGGCAGACTTGCGCATTTAGACAGCTGATTGTGAAATTTGTTTATTTATTAACAAAAGTGAAATAAAAATGGATAAGAGGAGATAATTAATAGCAATTTTGTTATTCTTAGAAAATCAAAAAGAACATAACGAAAAAATCTGTTTATTACTAAACGAGTTAAAAGAAAATAGAGTGAAAGTAAAAGCAATTCTTGATTGTAACGCAAGCTTAAGAGCTGGGATTAAAATCTCTCAGCAACACATACGAAATGTTTGGAAATTCGTAAGTAAATAAATATTTTAATTTGGGATTGAAATAAAAAAATGTGTATTTTAAGTACCGAAGTTGTAAATTTTGGGAGCACGATATTCCTACAATGGATGCAGCAAGGTTCAAAGAAAACTTTCGCGTAGATCTTCTTTCGAAAAATTGTGCGAAAAATTAAAAAATATCAGTAAAATGGATAGCAACATGCGGCGCTGTATCCCACTTCAAAAAAGAGTATCTATTGCACTCTTTTCATTGGGTTCGGCAGCAGAATATAGAACCGTTACTATGTAGTTTGTTTGGCATTGGGCGCAGCACTGCTGCCGAAATTGTATTGGAATTTTGCCATGCAGTTTGCGATAGTCTTGCGGACTGCATTAATGCATATCCCCCACATTAGGGTGATCCTTATATGTGTCAAAAAAAATTTTTTTGGAATTTTTTTCCGGGCACCATCTCAATTGCTTTTCTATGCTAAGAAACACTCTCAGTATTTTTATTTAATTTTTAAAATAATATTTAGAGGTCGCTACCAATGTTTTAATTTTAATTTAAAACAATAAAATCACTATATTAATCACTAACTTTTATTTATTGATATAAAACATTTACATGCAAAATTTAAGTAAACAATACAAATAAGAGTATGTTTTAATACTGAAATTGTGTAAAATCAGGATAGAAGTGTTGATTTTTTTGAATCAGGATATTTCTGTCTGTAGTCTTTTATCAACAAAAGCAAATACTGCTTTTGCTCTTCATCGTTTGTTATCAATTTATTATATTCCTTCATTAAGGCAACACCACGCTCTGCAATATCATTCACTACCCGCATAGAATGGACGATTGCTTTTGCAGCCTTATAATCAGAATCATCTTTCCAAGTTTCAACGTCTTTACTCAAAAACTGGGATGAGATGCCCAGTATATGAAAAAATCGTAAAGAGTTGCTAGTCACAAAATATTCTATGCTTTTTTCACTGATGTGTTCGACATCAATGCCTTTTCTTTTTGGACAATTCGCCACACCTTTGTTTTTTAGTGCATTTACCATCTTTTTCTTATCTTGAGCTGATAGTTCATCGTCGAAAAATGCAAAAGACACCAACTCTTCTGATAAGTACCATAAATGGCCCAGTATTTTTTTCATAGTAATTTTGGCTATTACTGGGTTTATATTTTTAAAGGAGTCAAGGTCTTTTAATAATTGTAAGTCGTTTCTTGGAGCTGAGTATCCGATAGCAGCTTGAAACCAGTATTTTACATATATCATGATTGTAAAAATACATATATTTTTGATTGCTTTTTCTTCTTTCTTTGAAAGCTTAAACTGATGTCGAAAAAGGAAAATTTTCAAGCAGTACATGGTTTTAGCCATCCACCTAGCGCGATGAAGGCCAGCAGGCCTCCTAAATGATACTCCTTTTTTAGGAACTCCTCCCAAGTAAATGATCGTAAGATTCAGCAACACTTTATAATCATCTCGAGGTTGATATATTTGGAGTTGGTTTTGTGCAAAAGAAATCCTGTCTTCAGCAATATTTTCTATGATCTTGAAGGACGTGGTATCATGAATTACTGTTTTATAATCATTTTGGTCAATTTTTTCCCAATTTTTTTTAAACTAGATGGACCCTAGATGGACCTAGAGCTTGATCAAAGGCAGCTTGTAACATAATTTCCCCTACATGGTGGCGACAGGCCAGCCAAAGCATATCTTTCTTCATTTTCTGTTCCAGAAGAACACAAGCTCCATTTATCAGACCGGTGTTTGCAGCTGTAGTGTCAAAACATAAACATTTTATTTTATCGCTTAAACCCCATGAAGTTATTGATTCGTAAACAGCTGATGCACAAGCTTTCCCTGTTCCACAATTCAATTTTGGAACCGCTAAAAGCTGATCTACTCCAAGTCCCGACACTAAAATTGGTAGACGATCTACAGTTTCGTGACCACTTATGTCTTCAATTAACTTGCCATCCCAATGAATCGTTAATGGCACATCAGGTTGAAACTCGTTTTTAAGAGATTGTGCAATTGCTTTTCGATTTTTTAAACGATTTCGACGTATTGAAGATCTATTAACATTAAACTCTGACGGGTGACATCCAGCACTTTTCAATGTAGATGCTATAACCACAGCAGCTTTTCTGTCACTTAATTTTGTGACATCAAGGCTAGCAGCTAAGTGGCTATTTATTACTTCTTTTCGAGCTCGTTTTTTTGGCGGTTGCACTTTTGAAGGTCCTAATGAAACTTCGAAATCAGATGCACTAGTTTCTTCGCTGGTAGTTGAGGAAGAAAGTACACATTTTTTTGTCAAAGCTGAAATACATCTGTTTTCTCTTTGACGTAACTTTTTGAGGCGTTCTTCTTTCTTTTTCAGTTCCTCACTTTTTCTCAAACTTTTTTTGTCTATTGAACCTATTAAACCAGGGCGATCTTTCTGTCGTTGTGCTGATAAAAACTGCTTATCCTCTTCTACAGTCAAAATATTTAAAGCTTCAGAATGAGCAATATCAAACAAATCTTCTAATTTTTGTTGCCAATCTCGCTCTTTTTTCTCTATTGCTTTTTCAATCTTGTTGGTATACTAGCTTTTTCCCATAAATTCATGACTTCACCAGCAGCCACAGTAGCAGAATCTCGATCGGTTCTTTTTTCTTCACTTTTGTAGTAAAAGAATACACGTAACACCTCACCAATAGAAGGTAATTTCGATTGATTTAGATTTGGTATTGACTGACCGATTAACCAAACGTTGGTTTTATTTCTAGTTAATAAACTACCGCCACTACTTGTTGACGCCATAACAAGTTGAAACAGAACGTATGGTTTGGAAAAGGAAAAGAACATGTGTTCTGTATATTTACTAAATTCGAACTAAGAGTACTGAAAAAGAAAGGGTTGAAAGTTTCAAATGAAATGCAATGTACAACCATGTAAAAATAATGGCGAAAAATTTAAAATGCGTTACAAAAAAATCTGAAACTAATTATATAACTTCATAGTTATAATGTCTATAAAACTGCTTTTTTCAAAGTTCGACTTAAGGTAGCGAACTCTAAAACTATTCAAAAAATAAATTTTAAAAATTCTTATTTCTTATTTTAGGGTAGAGAATCATATTACGGGGTGCCCGGTTAAGTTTTAAAAAGTCGAAAAATAAGGACCACCTTACCCCACATCCACAAGAACTAAAAAGAATTGTAGAAGGGTTCCAAATGATGGAATTTCCACAATGTTTTGGTGCTGTAGATGGTTGCCACATCGAAGTTCGGTCATTTTGTTGGCAAGTTGCGATCACAGGTAAATTTGTGACTACATTAATTTTCATACACATGTGTTTACATTTTTTATTACTTGCAGATCAAAGTTTACGTACATAAACATAGGATCCACAGGACGAAACAATGATTCCTATATATTTGAAAGGAGCTCCCTTAAACATTTCCATGAGCACGCTGGTATTTTTGATAACCAAGCAATTGAAGGCATCAATGTACCGGTGCTTCTTATTGGCGATTCAGCTTTTCGTTTATCACGTCATATGATGAAACCATACCCATATGTGGCTAATCAATCTCCAGTAGAAAAGCTCTGTAACTATCGACTGTACAAATGTCGCCGAGTGATCGAGAATGCTTTTGGTTAGCTTAAAGCGCGTTAGAGGCTTGCAAGTATCTCCTAAAAATGTTAATACTATAATAAGAGCGTGTTGCATTTTACACAATTTTCTGAAGATTGAGAACGATGAAGTTTGTTCAGCTTGGATTCAAGACGACAAGACAAGAATTCAACCCAATCATACAACAAGATTAGGAGAAAATGATTCATCAGCGACAGCAATTAGGAATGCCATCGCAATGAGTTTCCAAAACGGTACAAAATACTTTACTTACCGCAGTAGCTATTTGTATTCCAATACATTTCCAAAATTTATATTTAGTTTGAATCCATTTTATTTTTACATTTTTTCTAGAATTAATATTCAGTTCAAATTCATTTTTATCATTTTCACATTTTTTCTAAAAATATTATTCAGTTCAAATTGATTTTTATCATTTTCACATTTTTTCTAAAAATATTATTCAGTGTAAATTCATTTTTATTATAACCACATTATTTACATTTTTTCTAAAATGTTTTTCATAATACCTATAAACTCTTTTGTGTTACTACTTTGTTCTTCGATTGCAGTAACAACTCTCTCAGTCATTATTTTCCCGTCCTCCACCACTGTCTTCAGCAATTCGTTTTGCTCTTTTGCCACTTTTACTAGTTCACCCATGTAGTTTCTCTTTTTACTTGCAGATGCCCCCGCTGCTGATGTTGAGCTGCCTAGGGGCACATTGATGGCGAGTTCGTCAATGTCATTACTGGCGCACATACCGGTTCAGGCGACATTGGTTCTGGCTCTGGCGACATTGCTTCTGGCGATCCTATAGCCACAGATGACTGGAACGAAAGTAATATTGAATTCGATATGTTTTAAATTATTTCATATACATGTTTCAAGTTATTTTAATAATAAACGTGTAAAACTCAGCTTACCACAGTAAATGACTCATATACTTCAGCCGTATTGGCTGCTGTCAGTCCAATAATTTGATGGACCGCATTAAAATGTTTCCACAGCGATGGGCTGCCCCCCGAGGGTCCAACTTTTTTCCTTTCCTCTCTGCAATTTAACAAAAGTTAATAATGTTAACAAGGTTATGTGGTTAGAAAGTATACCTATCTTTTTGTGTAAGGTTGCGTATTTTAATATGCACTTCTTTTGGTGTAAATTTATGTGCCATTTGCACCGATATGTCGGCATAGATGTGCAAATTACGTTTGGCACGTCGCAAGTCTCCGGCTCGTTCCCGCCACAAATCTATTAGAACAACTTCGTCGGTATTTCTCCACATTGTTCTGTGTTTGTTCACCTCCATCTAAAAATATTAAGATTAGTTTTTATAAATATACTGGAAAAAACAGCTTATCTTTAACGTTTTAATAATATTTTATTAATATCAATAATAAATATAAAAATCTCTAACGCTTTCTTTGAATCTTTAATATAAAAATCTCTAACGCTTTCTTTGAATCTGTAATATAAAAATTTCTAACGCTTTCTTTGAACCTGTAATATAAAAATATCTAACGCTTTCTTTGAATCTTTAATATATGTATGTAAAAATCTCTTTCTTTGAATCTTTTTCTTTATTTAATCTTCTTCCTTCTGTCAATCACCATTCACAATAGCAAAAATTTGTCATTTTTAACCAATGTTGCCTACTAAAATTTGGTAAATGTGCGAAATTCTTGTGCATTACAAACTTGCATTGACGTGGGTCAAATGCGCAAATAAATGTAAATTAAGCCCGCTAATACATATTAGCGCTGTCGTCTGTCAGGGCTATTAGCGTAGCTAACCTAGACCGAGTTAATTTTTACCAGAAATAAAAAGGAGCCAAAAAAATATATTTTGAGCTACACCGAAATGTGTACTCTTTATTAATACTCTTAAGACTAATTCATTACATGGATCTTACTTCTATTTATACTAACTAGTATGTTTACTTATTACTAGTTGATAGTTTGTTCAAACACAGAATATATTATTTATTTAGGTTTGTTTACATATACTATATGTATTTAAGTAGTCTCAATGTTATGACTATTCGAATAGTATACGAAGGGTTTCAAGCCGGATGTTCGAATAATCGGTTTTCAGGTTATTCCAATAATTTGAAGAGCTCTTCTATATGTCCATATGTATAAAAACAGTTGGGTTAGTAACACTATTTACTGACTTACGCAGAACCCATTGGGCTAAAATTGGTGGAGAGACAGACAACAAGGGAATTGACGGAAATCTTTGGATTTTTTATGTATGAAAGTTAAAATAATTAATAAATAAAAAAATTATGTATCAAACAACTAGCATGTGTTCCAAATTCACATTCGAATCATTTTATTGTAATATTTTATTGCTCCAAAAACAAAAATACCAACACAGCTACAAGAATACGATTATCTCAGTTTGCACTGTCGCAGGAAAGTGAAACTGCCATTATTGACTCCGCCATCTGAGCCAACCCACTCAGCAAAAAGAAGGGGCAAAAGGATAGCGAATACATTCGTTTTTGATACTTTCCCTTCAGCACTACGCAACGTGCACACCATTTCGATGGATATTCGCTATAACAAAAGTTCCCAAGCGCTAGAAACACTTTGAGTCAACCCAGCTGCTGCGAGCAGCATCTTATATCAACTCAACAACAATACGTCGCTGCAATTTGAACACAACACCGTTCTGAATCCAAATACTTATTTATATGAACAAATTTAAAATTTGATTTTTGAAATATACAAAAAATTGTGCACCAATTTACCCGCGCGTTTTCATTTAAACATTGTCCTTCGAGCGTCAAAAACAGGCACTATAAACTAACATCCACATAAAATATCGAAAAGAGTGAACTAATATTATGTTCGGATCGGCATTGAAAACATTTTGAAAACACATTGTTGTGGGATCGAAGTCGTTCGGACCGGCAATGTGTGTTTTCGATGAGTTTTCACTGACAACTATCAAAAGCGGTATTCTCTTGCTCTTGCGAGATTGCACGATGACACAAAATGCAAAAATCCTATACCGAAATATGCAAGACCAAGAGAGCACCCATTGCATAATCTAGTGATATATGACGGCACGAAAGTAAACATGGGTTTTGGTCTGACATATTTTACAGCCATTGCAAATAATTTTCTGCGTGTGTTTGCTGTTGTGCCATTGCACCAAAGGGAAAATTCTGCAATTTCTGCACGGTGCAAGGCTTTGCAAGAACAAGAGAATCCCCCTAATATGAGAATATCAAGCGACAGCTGTATTTGTATACGGAATGTAAAACTATGTTCAGACCGAAAACTTAAAAGATTAGCTCACATTTAAGCATTTCATAACCCAACAGTGTTCTCACTGCCGTTAGAAAGATCAAAAAACAGCTGTTATTGTTATTCAAGAACTCACATCGCTTAATATTTATCAAAAGAAAAGATTTTCTTATGGTATTTTGAAATAAAAGCCGTCTTTTTTTTAATATTTTCCATATAATAAGATAATGGATGCATTTTTGCATTTGTTAAGTCGATTTTCAGGTGAAATTAGATCCATTGCTTTAAAAAAAAATTGTTTTTTTACATTTTTTCCCTTTGTAGTGTCTAAATCAGCTGTGATAATGTGACAGATTTCCAGTGCTGACAAGTAGATTGCGCAAAATCAGAGTCGCACAGAGAGATTTAGCGTGGATCTATTTCAAATCATTTCAATGAAGTGATTTGGAATTGTCATTTTTGTATGGCGAAATCTTGATAAATTTTTAAGATTAGTGGGATAATCCATTCAACAGCCCAAATCGTGTGATTAGGTGTCGGTCTGAACATGGTATAAACAAATATCAAGTGACAATTTAGGGCCGGCAAAACAAGTCTTCCAAAAACATCGATTAAACTAGAACAGGCACCGATTATAATGAGTGGAATGTAAGTTTTCAGATGGTTTTCAGATTTTACATAGACGAAAACCAGTTTTTTTCACGAAAACATGTTTTCGTTGTCGGTCCGAACATAACATAAAGTACAAAAAACAAAAACCAGAGCAGTGCAGTGTCACAACAAAAAAGAAAACACATATATTTGTATATTAGTTAACCCTATGTTTTTTTTTTTTTTTTTTTTTTTATAGTAGGAGGAAGCATCGAAAGCCGGAGTGCGGGACTTTAATCCGCTAAACCTAACCTACTCCCACCTCATGTCTCTCCCACGGGACCACTGGACAAAGTATTACTTCATGGGAGAGAAGAAGACGTTTAAGTCTCCTCTATTGCACGGACTGACTGACGCCTAATCTGTTCTAAATGTCTCAACTTTGTCATAATTAGATTTGCCGCTCTGCTGACAGCTTTCCACTTTACAGAGGACTCGCACATATGTGCAGTCAAATTTTCCACCGTGACACTACCTCCCAGGGTAGTTTTCAATATTTCCCTTATACTTGAAAACCGTGGGCAATAAAAGAACACGTGTTCAGAGTTTTCTATACACTCTGTACACGTCGGACAGTATTGACTGAAGTCATGACGATATTTGAATAAATAGCTTCTGAAGCAACCATGCCCACTGAGTATTTGGGTAAGGTGGAAATCCAGGTCTCCATGTTTCCTACCTATCCACGAGTGTATGTCCGAAATCAGTCGGTATGTCCACCGTCCTTTGCATGAAGTTTGCCACCGCTGTTGCCACATTGCTATGCTTTTTATTCTCTCTTCTCTTTTTGCTGTGGTAGACGTCTCTGATAAGTTATATATTCGCGCGAATTCGTCTCCCTGGATGTCAATCGGTGCCATACTGGCTAATACCTCAGCAGCGTCCTTTGAAATTGTTCGGAAAGCACTTATCACTCGTATTGCTGAAAGCCTATGCACTGTGTTAATTGGTCTAGCATATGATTTTGTTTCTAGCGCCTGTATCCATATTGGAGCCGCATACAGGATCACTGAACTTATTGCCTTAGATATTAAACATCGTCGGCTGGCACGCACGCAGCCTTTATTTGCCATCATTCTAGACAACGCATTATATATTTTATTTGCTTTACTTGTCGCATTTTCCAAGTGTTCTTTGAACTTGAGTCTTGAGTCCACTATTACCCCGAGATACTTCAACTGCGGCTGTGAGGTAATCTCGCATTCTCCGATGGTCAGCGATATTTTCTCCTCAACTTTCCTTGAGCTTATGAGCAGGACTTCTGTTTTCTGCTCAGCCAGCTCTAGACTCATGGCAGTAAACCATCGGCGCAGACCATTTATGCTGTCATTGCATGTGATCCGGAGGTCATCCAGGTGTTTAGCTACAGCTACCACTATGAGGTCATCCGCATAAGCGATTGTTTTCACATTTTTTGATTGCGGTATTCTTAAAACCCCGTCGTACATCAGGTTCCATAGCAGCGGGCCTAAAACCGAGCCTTGCGGTACTCCACTGGAGATAGTGTAGCTCTGAGTTCCCTCGTCCGTCTCGTATAGCAATCTCCTATTTTGAAAATAACTTATTATAATATTTATTAAATACTGAGGAGCATGTATATCGTGTAGAGCTTTTATTATATTTGCCCACTTTGCGGAGTTGAACGCATTCTTCACATCCAGGGTTATTAGTGCGCAGTATTTTTTCCTACCACCTTTCCATCTTTTTCCGCTTATTGCGCATTTTGCAGTATCAACTATTTCTCTAAGTGCGTCAATAGTGGACCTCTTTTTAATAAAGCCGTATTGTCTCTCTGATAATCCGCCGGCTTTTTGGATTGCTAACTCCAAGCGGTTTCTTACAATGCTTTCGTACACTTTCCCAATTGTGTCGAGCATGCAAAGAGGTCGATAAGATGAAGGTTCTTCTGGTGGCTTTTTTGGCTTTGGGAGTAGAACCAGACGCTGTATTTTCCACGGATCAGGGAACACCTCTTCTAATAAACACGCATTGTACATATTAACAAATAAGCTGGGCCTTAGAGTTATGGCTTCCTTAAGTGCTCTATTTGGTATACCATCTATTCCAGGCGCTTTTGAGTTTTTGATTTTTTTCGCAATCGCCAATAGTTCGTCTTCTGTGACTAAAAGGGGTGGCTCCGTAGCTTCGTTTCGTTTAATATAGGAAATGGAGGCATGTGTCGGGAATAACGCTTCGACAACATTTTTCATAAAGGAGCCGTTCTTAGGTTGCTGAGATTTATTTTTAAACTTCGACATACAAATTTTGTATGCCGTTCCCCAGGGGTCTATGTTCGCTTCTTCACAGAGCTTTTCGAAACAGGATCTCTTACTACGGATAATGGCTGACTTTAGGAGCTTTTTCTGATTTTTAAATGATTCTCTGAGGCTGATTTCATTATCACCTCCCTGATTACGCTGGTGACGGCGTCTAGCTGAGTGACAGAGCTTCCTCAGCTTGGCGATTTCGTCGTTCCACCAGTATACCGCCTTCCTATTTACATTGTATCTCGTCCTGCGCATAGTTGCATCGCATGCTGCAACTAGCTCCTTACGCACAGCGGATACTAAGTCGGCGGCATCTTCGCCTGATGCCTTTGCCGCATTCCAAGCGCTCTCAAAAACTTCTGTATCAAATTCTTTTTGCCGCCAACTTCGCCTTCGAGAGGTATTTCTCGGACAGTGTTCCGTTTCTTCGGAGAACGAAACTTCAGCAATTATAGCCATATGGTCACTATTTGTGTACATATCTGACACTTTCCACTTAATATGCCTGCTAAGTGCATCGTTAGCAAACATTAAGTCTATTATTGAACCTTTATTGCCCTTTTGAAAGGTATTTTGTGTCCCACTGTTTAATATTGTAAGGTTTGTTTGACTCAAAAATTCTAGAATGAGGCGACCACGATGATTAGTAATTCTGCTACCCCAAGCAGTAGACCATGCGTTAAAATCTCCCGCTATTATTATTGGCGATTTGCTTCTGATTTCTAGAGATAACTCCAGGAGAAAATCTTCAAACTCGCTAATTGTTGCGCTAGGACGAGCATAACAGCTTACAAAATAAATTCCTTCTATATTCGCCCATGTAAAGCCGTTATGGGATTCGTTAGAACGGGATGTGAAGGCTTGACCTTTGCAGGCCCATATTGCCGCCTTGCCACTTATATCTTTACTCCAAGTGCTTTCCGAACGTTGAGAGTATTGTTCGCTTAATAGGGCGACATCTATGTTTTCATCCAGCACCGTCTGTTTTAGAAGATCTTGTGCCGCGGCGCAATGGTTCAGATTTAGTTGCAATATCTTCATTTTTTCGTTGTCTTCAACATATCTGCGTATTTAGGACAGACCGTACTTAAAACGGAGTGCTCTCCTTTGCAGAGCATACAACATGGGGAATTTGTGCATGTTTTTGCCACGTGACCTGGGGTTCCGCAACGTGTACAAAGGGAAGACCTATCAATGGGGCTGCAACATTTGTGCGCTATATGTCCTAGTTGGAAGCACCTAAAACAACGAGTAATAGGTGAAAATTCTCGGAGGCGGCATATAGACCACCCGATCTTTACTTTGCCACACTTAAGTAAGGTTTTGGCATCCTCAGCTCGTAGGCATATAAGAGCTATTTGAGTGCCACTTCGAGTTTTCCGCAAATTTTTTATATTTTGCTTCCCCAGGTTTTGGATCCCACACTCCTTTTGTAATGCCTCACAGATTTCTTCAGGGGTGGTTATCTCATCCAAGTCTTTGCACATAATGGTAACATTGTGAGTTTTTGGCTGTATTACCGCCATCTCACCGATAACTCCTTCTAGGGCGCTTTCGAACGTGTCGGCTCTCTTTTCTGCTTGATTTTTTAGCTCGATTAGCAGGTCTCCTTTGAGGGTTTTTCTAATGTACCTCACGTTTGAACCCAGTTCTTCAAGGCCTCTGTCGCATTTTATTTTTTTTCAGAATATCCGCATACGACGCTCCCTCCTTTTTTGTTAAGATTATAGCGTCTGGTTTCGATCTTATTCTCTTCTCGATCGGTTTCTTCCTTCTAACAACGTCTGTCCATTTTTCGACTGCGGGCTTGTCACCCAAACTGTCTTTATGCATGTATTCCGTGACCTCACTATGTGCTGTTTGAACTTTGTGACTCATGTTTTTGGGTTTCTTCGTTGGTGGCAAATATCCCAACATCTCTCGTGGTCTCTTTGGAGCATTTTTTTCACTTTGAATAGGGGATACCTGCGACGCTTTCCCTACCATGATTATTTTCGACGGCTTCTCTTGCTTTTCTGCATTATCATACAAGCTTGTGATACAGCTTACCAGATCACGCATAGCTTGATTTATATGTCTCTGACCGGACATCATGCTTTCGAGCTCTCTAATTTTTCTACCCAGTTTGCAGAAGATATTGGGATTTTCTCCATTGTTAATATCCTCAGATTTGCCACCTTTGCCTGCTTTATCGGCATTTTCGCATATTTTTGCTGATCCAGCAGCGGTGGGTTCTTCCGGTTTGCCTTTTGGAGGCGTTCTCAAGATTTTTGAGTTCCTCCGAAAAGGATTCTCTGGTGTACATCCCAAACTGTTCTCAGAGGCCATAACTCTGCCAGAGAATAGTTGGGAACACCTGTCAGTGGGTACGTTCAGTCTTTGTCCTAGCAAACCTTACTTATATTTTGATGGTTGGCAATGCCGTAACCAAAACAAAACGAAGAAAGGAGAAAAAGGAGAAACAAAACAAAAAACAGCTGATAGACTAAATCAAAACGGCAAAAAAGAATTGAGTGCACGTTTTGATTCGCTGTTACCTGGGGAAATTCCTATTAATTTTTATAACTTTGCCAAAAAAAGGGGCAGGTAAGTGCCAAATAAAATTATATTGAAAAAGTTTTTGTACTTATCTAATTTTGTGATTAGCTTCTAATCAGATTAAAAGTGCAGTTCCAGTCTCCCGGTAAGTCTCAAATAAACACAAGTGTGCTATTGCTTTAAATGACCACAAATTCTTGTATATATCCTAGACCACTAAAAAACACGTCTACTTTCACTCACTACTCTGATGACCCTATGTGTTTACACACATTTGTATGGAAATACGTGTAGTATTTACGCTCATATATGTACAATATAGATATGTACATTTTTGAAATTTCTTACCTCTCGATTTGGTTTGGGCATACTCTGAACTACCTGAAAAAGGAAAATGAAACTCGTATGCGGCTTTTAAAATGAAATACAACGCATTCCTTTTCGTTCATTTTTTGATTTATTTAGGAGCATATGAATCATTTTTGAGCGATTTTTCAATTGATTTTATGATGATGGGTCCTGAAGAATACAAAAAAAAAAAAACATACATATGTAATCAATTTTCATATGCTGTTGACAAACTGGATTTGAACATTTAAAACAGAAAAATCGAGTTTTACGACGCAATTTATCGCTTTCTTGCAAACAAAGTCTGCAATCTCACCTTCCTTTGAGTGTGTCAGCACCTTTTGATGTTGAAGCTACTAATCGTGATGGGACGTTGAATGAACGACCGAAAAAGGATTCAAAAGCCAAACGACAAGATAGGTGTTTGATGACATTAGGATTGTTTCGATTCGATTTCGATTTTCGATATTGGGTGTTGCCAATGTTCTCGATAAATTGTAAAGAAAAGTGCGTCGTGCATCCTTTGTATCTAGATGGTCGATTTCTTTGCAAACTACGAAGGCAGCCAATCTCATCACATCCAACAAGTTGCAAAAAAAGGCAAATGTCCATCGTTTCGTGGGCCGTTTTGTAGTGTGATGGGTAACCATCTGATCCATGCAGTCAAAGCCGGCCTTTGTTGAATTATAAAATAAAATTGCTTCCGGTTTTTGTTTTCACCTTCACAATCCTTTGTGTAGTGTAGGGTTGAAATCAAATTGACTGCCTTGTTCTTTTTCGGAACATAGCTACAAATCGAAATGAGATTATCGTGAAACCCGAAAAGAGTAGAAAGCAACCGACGAGACGGAATCTTTTTCAATTCTTAGGGTACACACTTCTTAATGGCGCGAATAGTACCGACGAAAGCAAGTCCAATGGTAGCCAATCGTTTGGCTCCTGTCAGTGTTGTGAAAAAGGTGTCAGCTACTATTGTTCTGCCGGTGTTTCACAAGTTTGAGCAATACATTTTCTCCTTGGTTCACTTCACGCTCTCTGCCATCCTTTTTCCCCGTGCACAATATACCTTGCAATGGACATTTTGTTTGTGAGTCACATGCCCACCAGATTTTCACACCGTATTTGGCTGGTTTTAATGGTATGAATTGCGTAATCTTTGTCTTGCCACGATACGGAAACAATTGCTCATCAATTGTTACATTTTCATGCGGCTCATAGTTTCTGGCGAGGTTTTCATTTAAAAAATTCCATACATCGCGAATTGCGGCAGCCTTATCAGATTGTAGTCGGAATGAACGTGTGCGGCCATCATCGAAACGGATATATCGCGTCACTAACTTGAATCGTTTGAGTGGCATCGCCGCTCGAAAGATGGGAAGAGCATCTGTTTGCCACAAAAGTGGTGTAAACTGCATATTATTGTGCGTTACATCAGAAGCAATAAGAATGTCAATAAATGCATCAAGTTCGGTGCTAGTGAAATCCACCCAAACCTTAGGTTTTGAGGTTAGATTTTCTGCATTCCATTTTGCAAATTGGCCTCTTCCATAACGATTTGTTTGACTGATGATAATGATTGAAATATTGGTAGTAAAAAACTGTTTGAATACCTCAATGGGAACAGAGTTTTGTTGCTTCGGTCCAGGCCTAAAGCGCATAATATTGTGTGCACGAGTACGAATTGCTTCATTAGGCTCTTTTTTCCATTCTGTCCCATCTTTACCGTAGTAAGAAGTTTCAGTAGCAGCTGGAGTTTCACGCTCTTCTTCTTCTACACTATCGATTACTTCCTCTTCGTCGCTATCTAATATTTCATTCGGCTCGATTTCGATTTAATTTTCAATATCCGATGCATCTTCAAATGGCACATAATCGACATCTCTATCGTCGTCATCGCTTTCGAATGGATCCACTTCTTCACGCACAACATCATTATTTTCATTTTGAATGTCATTTACAATGCTGATGCTAAGCGATCATAAAAATCTGTGCTGATGTTTCTAGAACGTAATCGTGTATTATACACATATTCCACTTTATCACTCATTATTATAACCAAGACGAACAGAATAATAAAAAACAAAATGAGAACTGGCGCGAAATATGCGTATTTTCACAGTAATATGTTGTGCGTTCAACTATCTGTCATCAACTGACTTGCATAATACAAAATAATACAGAAAACGAATTCATTAGAGAGAGAGAAGAAGAATACTGTAGCAAAAATAAACACACAAAATCCTGGTTTTGTTTGTAAACACACACTTCTTTTGACTGTTTTCCTCGTTTTCTCTTCCTTCACACGAACAAGACCCGAATGAACATATTTATGCATGTGAGTATGTTCATATGAGTGCTAGATAAAGCAAGCACCATTGGTCTCGACTAAGGTGTAATATTATTGTTGCACCAAGCGACATCTTTGTAAATCTAAAACTAAATATAAGAAAATGAAATATTAAATTATTATAATGAATAATGAAATTGAATTTATAAATATTGAATTCTACAAAATAATATACTTACCTTAATAATACATTTATATTACCTTTATTTATTACTTACCCCTTGTATTACAATACCACTAGTTTAAGCCGTTAGTTTTAAGATTTAGGCTTAACAATTAGATTAAGAAATAAAGAACTGAATTGTATTTGAACCGTTGAACCGAACGCACGCTTTTTCGTTGCCGGAACAATTTATAAGAATTTTTCGCGACAGGTAATTGGGGTGATTTAAAATTGCGCATCCCTAACTATTTATCGTGTTTCAAAAACGCTTAAAACTTTTCATGGCGCCCGAGCTGGGACAAGTGCGTAATTAAAAAATTAAAAAAAAACAAAATTGTTTTAAACTGAAATACAATTAATAGTGGTTTAATAATTCTTTCGAACGAATTACCTGTTCCGGCTTTCGGTTTTCGGCTCGGCTAAGTGAAATTAGTGAAAAATAATATAAAACAAATATAATCCTAAAACACCTTAAACACCTAAAATAAAAAAGTGATACTTACGTATTACTTTAAAAGAGGGGTGATCCCTATATACAGTGAGTGAAGTGATACATATGTGAAGCAGCAAATCGTTGAAATCTAAACAGAAGAAATTATAAAAATACCTACAATAAAAAAATATACATACAAATTTATATACATAACTACAATACATACGTGATACAAAGTGTCTACTTACCTGTGTTACCAAATTTCTAAAAAGAAAAAACGAAACGTGCAGTGTGGTTGCTGTAAAGTGAATCATATAAATACATATATACATACATATGTACAGTGCGCAAAGTGAACAAAAAATTTATAAAATAACAATTAGGGTGGTGCAGTGATACCTAAAAATAAGAAAAGAAAGAAATATAATAGGTAAAAATAGTAAATACTTACCCAACTCTGGCTTCTTAAACCTACAAAAAACAAAAAAAAAAGGTGCTATGTGCAAGTGACAAAAACAAAGGAGTGAAATAAATAAAAAGTGGAATTGTGAAAAGGCGCACCAGAAAATTTTGTACAAAGGCTACAGTAAATTAGACAAAAAATCGTACCACCGTGTTTAACCAGGTGATTAACGTAAGGGCCGTCCGGGAATGAGCTGCCGCTGCATCCTGTGCCAAAGGGACATAAGCGCCAGCAAACAGCCGACGCACCAGGTAACGAGTGCGAATTACTGAAAGCAGTGCAAGCAAAAAATAAAACAAAACCACATACAAATAAAATTAAAATAGAAGACAAGGCACACTTTCAGTTTTTGGCTCTCCCTTTTTTCACTTTCAATTATATTGACGTTCATAAATGCATATACATATATATATATATATAGACATATCTACAATAACGTATATAAATAAACATATACATATGTATATTATTAAATATATTAAGCATACGTACGCAAGTGAATAAGGGATTTTGGGTTTTTGCGGTAGCCCTTTATTTCAAATAAAGGTGAAAAATTCTTAATTGAAAAATTAAATTATTATATTTTTCGCAATTTTTTCTATCCGATTTTACAATTATCGGTCGTTTTTTCGCAATTTTTGTCGATTTTTGTTCGGACATTTTCCGGTTGAATTACTTTACTGCGCTATTGCTCATTTTGCGCATTAATTGGTTTGGCTTTCGTATACTTGGGAATCGATATTACTTTTTTTTCGTTTTCGTAACCGATTCCAAATATATTTGTTGCCAACTTTTATTGCTATTAGTTTGGCTTTCGTATATTTGGGAATCGACATACATATATTTTTTCGTTTTCGTTATCGATTCTTAATATATCTGTTGCCAACCGTTATAGTCTTTCCTTCGGAAATTTAATTTAAATATGCAAAATGAGCAAGCCAAAGCCAACTCTCGCAAACCTGTCTCCAAGTAAGGAGCTGACGGACTTAAAATCGTTAAGACGTCAAAGAACGGTGGCGAAAAGTAGTATTTTGCGCATTAAAACGGGCTTTCTTGAAAAGACTATGTCTTTAGATCCAAAAGAATTGGAATATCGTTTAGATATATTAAATTCACATAGTGAAAAATTAATGAAATGCCAATCAAAGATTGAAGAAATTGATGAAGACGACATGGCCCGAGGGGAGTTAGAGGACATAATCGTTGAAACAAAGCCCATAATTAAGTCAATTTTAGCCAAAAATAAAAATTCACTTGCCGAAACATCTTTCGTAGCTTCTCACAGCTCAAGGCTCCCTAAAATGAATTTGCCGAAATTCAAGGGAGAATATTCAGAGTTTAAAAATTTTATGAGTTTGTTTGAGAGCTTGGTTCATAATGATCCAAATATCCCAGATATAGAAAAATTTAACCATTTGGAAAATTGTCTATCTGGAGAGGCTCTGGGAACAGTTAAAGCGTTTCAGATGTCGGATGAAAATTATCCGAAAGCGTTGGCAAGTCTCAAAAAAGTTTATGATAATAAATGTTTGATATTTTTCAATACAATATCTAAACTTTTTGAGCTGCCAACAATCCCAAAGCCTTCTGCGCCTTCCCTGCGTTCAATGATTGACGAAGTGTCAGCGGTATATGATTCGTTGCTATCGCTGGGTGATGAAAAACAAAACACGAACGCAATAATCATACACATTGTAATGACAAAGGTTGACCCTGCCACCCGATCCAAATGGGAAGAAGCGCTGGACTATGACAAACTGCCACTGTGGAAGGACTGTAAAGCCACCCTAAATCGACGATACCAGCAGCTATCAGCGGAAGGAGCATCACACTCTAGGACGAAGCCCATACCTACAAGCAATTCGAATCATGGGAAACAAACACATATGGACAGGACCAAATCGGCGCTAGTTGCTGCAAATACGAGGCAGCCTCTTTGCCAACAGTGCAAATCCAAGGACCACCATTTGACTGCCTGCCCCACCATCAAGGCGCTTCCGGTGTAGCAAAGGTTCGAGTTTGTGAAATCAGGGCACCGTGCATAAATTGTTTGCGTAAGGGGCACACGGTCTCTAAGTGCAAAGCGGATCGATGTCGTGTGTGCAATCGATCGCATCACTCGCTGTTGAACCAGTATCCAGTGTCCTTCCCTGCTGCACCTCATCCGCAACCATCAACCACACATGCCATGCATACAGCCAGTATGCCGGATCGGGTCATGTTGGCAACAGCAGTAATTCTAGTGAGGACCAGCTGCGGAGATTACCTGCCTGCAAGGGCCTTGCTGGACTCAGGCTCTCAGGTCAACTTTATGATGGAGGACTTGGCTCAAAAGTTGCGGATTCGACGTCAGCACAAAACATTAAGCGTAATTGGAATAAGCAATTCCAATACAAAAGTGGTGTCGAAACTAAACGCGTTTGTCAAGTCGCGGTTAAATAATTTTGAATTTTCGATGGAATTCTGGGTAATGCGATGCATTTCGGCAAATCATCCAGACCATAATATTAATGTTCTTCTTTACTGGCGTAGACACCGCTTACGCGATTATAGCCGAGTCAACAACAACGCGCCAGTCGTTTCTTCTCTTCGCTACGTGGCGCCAATTGGATATTCCAAGAGAAGCCAGGTCCTTCCAACGGAGTGGAGGTCTTCCTCTTCCTCTGCTTCCCGCGGCGGGTACTGCGTCGAATACTTTCAGAGCTGGAGTGTTTTCATCCATCCGGACAACATGACCTAGCCAGCCTAGCCCCTGTCTTTTAATTCGCTGAACTATGTCAATGTCGTCGTATATCTCGTACAGCTTATCGTTCCATCGAATGCGATATTCGCCGTGGCCAATGCGCAAAGACCATAAATCTTCCGCAGAACCTTTCTCTCGAAAACACGCAACGTCGACTCATCGGTTGTTGTCATCGTCCAAGCCTCTGCACCGTATAGCAGGACGGGAATTATGAGCGACTTATAGAGTTTGGCTTTTGTTTGTCGAGAGAGGACTTTACTTTCCTATTGCCTACTCAGTCCGAAAAAGCACCTGTTGGCAAGAGTAATCCTGCGTTGGATTTCCAGGCTGACATTGTTGGTGGTGTTAATGCTGGTTCCTAAATAGACGAAATTATCTACAACTTCAAAGTTATGACTGTCAACAGTGACGTGGGAGCCAAGTCGCGAGTGCGACGACTGTTTGTTTGATGACAAGAGATATTTCGTCTTGCCCTCGTTCACTGCCAGACCCATTTGCGTTGCCTCCTTGTTCAGTCTGGAGAAAGCAGAACTAACGGCGCGGGTGTTGTGGCCGATGATATCAATATCAACGGCATACGTCAGCAGCTGTACACTCTTGTAAAAGATTGTACCTACTCGATTAAGTTCTGCAGCTCGAATAATTTTCTTCAGCAGCAGATTGAAGAAGTCACATGATAGGGAGTCGCCTTGTCTGAAACCTCGTTTGGTATCGAACGGCTCGGAGAGGTCCTTCCCGATCCTGACGGTTTACACAGCCGTATTAGTTTTGCGGGGATACCAAATTCAGACATAGCGGCATAAAGGCAGCTCCTTTTCGTGCTGTCGAAAGCAGCTTTGAAATCGACGAAGAGGTGGTGTGTGTCGATTCTTCTTTTACGGGTCTTTTCCAAGATTTGGCGAATGGTGAATATCTGGTCGGTTGTTGATTTACCAGGTCTAAAGTCACACTGATAAGGTCCAATCAGTTTGTTGACGGTGGGCTTTAATCTTTCACACAATACGCTCGACAGAACTTTATGTGCGATGTTAAGGAGGCTAATCCCACGGTAGTTGGCGCAGATTGTGTAGTCTCCTTTTTTATGGATTGGGCATAGCACACTTAAATTCAAATCGTTGGGCGATACTTTCGTCCGACCATATTTTGCAAAGAAGCTGATGCATGCACCTTATCAGCTCTTCGCCGCCATGTTTGAATAGCTCGACCGGCAATCCATCAGCCCCTGCCGCTTTGTTGTTTTTCAGGCGGGCAATTGCTATTCGAACTTTTTCATGGTCGGGCAATGGAACGTCTTAATTAAAAACACCTCCAATGAAAACCAACAATAAAATTAATGTTAGTGGCTGGAAAATTCCGCACAATATTGAATTGGCGGATCCAGAATTCCACAAATCTAAAAAAGTGGATATCCTATTGGGCGCTGAAACATTCTTCGATCTTTTAGCTGTTGGTCAAATTAAAAATGGTCCTAACCAACCAACTCTTCACAAAACCTTTTTAGGATGGATTGTGTCTGGCAAATACGCCAGTAATGTAGGTTCTCCTCCCAGATTACATAGCACATTATGCCAAGCTGAAGAAGACTTAACGTCAATCGATTCAGTAGTCCAAAAATTTTGGGCTCTAAAAGAATTACCTTCAGAATCAAATGGCATCAAATTCACACCAGAGCAACAAGAGTGTGAAAATTTTTTCGCTAATAATACTCAAGTATTGCCTTCAGAACGGTTTCAAATCAGAATGCCGTTTAAAGCTGACGGTAAGTTACTCGGTCACTCCTATGAAACCGCAGTTCGGCGGTTTCAGGCCCTGGAGAGAAGGACATTAAAAGATCCAGAACTTCGTAAAATGTATCTGAATATAGAGCATTGGGTCACATGAGCCCAACGAATAATAAGATCCCGAGTGAGCCACACTACTTCATTCCGCATCAATGCGTTTTAAGGCCCGAAAGCACAACAACCAAATGACGTGTTGTATTTGATGCCGAGTCGAGTCGATCTTCAACTCAAATAGCGTTGAATGAACTTTTGATGGTAGGTCCAACCATCCAAGAAGAATTATATTCAACTCTTCTTCGTTTTCGATTACATAAGTATGTACTAACAGCGGACATTACTAAAACCGTCAAATAATTATGCATGAAGAAGACAGAAATTGTCAACTTATTGTGTGGAGAGAGCATCCTTCTGAGCAAATTAAAATTTTTCGTCTTAACACCGTAACATACGGCACTGCGCCTGCTCCATTTCTCGCAACACGGTGTTTGCAAATGCTCAGTGATGCCAATACAATGAAATATCCACTCGGTTCATTGGCCATTAAAAGAGACTTTTATGTTGATGATTTATTAACAGGATCCGGCAATTTTGAGTCTCTAGATCTTTTGAGAAGTGAGGTAATTCAAATATTAAACTCGGCCGGATTCACCTTAACGAAGTGTTTTTCGAACCACCGTAAATTTTTCGACAGTGAATGCACTGAAAAGTCATTAAGCTTCAATGACAAAAATTCCACTAAAACGTTAGGAATCCATTGGTTGCCGAAAGAAGATTTGTTTCGATTGGTTTTAGATGACAATTTCAATGATCTGTGAGCCACTAAACGAAACATATTGTCAGTTTCTGCTCGCCTTTTTGATCCTCTTGGATTACTAGCTCCACTAGTTACCAAAGCAAAAATCTTATTGCAAGAGCTTTGGATTCAAAAACTAGATTGAGATGAGTCGATTCCATTGCGCCTTGACACTAGCTGGCAGAACTTTAAAGCCAACCTAATGCAGCTCTCATCGATAAGCATTCCTCGTTACGTAAACGTTGAGTCGAATGCCATCTGCCAAATACATGGCTTCTCCGACGCCTCAATAAGGCGTACGGATGCTGCATATACATACGAAGCCAATCTGCTAGTGGTATTAAAAGAAATCTCTTCCGCGTCTTGAGCTCTCGGCAGCACATCTTATTTCGAAATTACGGTCAAGAGTAGCGCCTATATTGAGTCGACATTTCGAAAATATTGCATTTTGGGACAGACTCTGAAATCGTTTTACATTGGATTAAAACACATCCATCCTCACTACAAACCTTCGTCGCAAACAGAGTGCCCGAAATCCAAGAGTTGACTGACAAAGTACATTGGCGACATGTGCCAACAAAACAAAATCCTGCGGATCAAGTGTCTCGGGGTTGTAACGTGGACGAATTGAATAATTCAATATGGTTTGGCGGTCCACAGTTCCTCTTAGAAGACCCTGCATTATGGCCAATTAATAACCACTTCCAGCTCTCACCAGAAGACGAAGCATTAGAGAAGAAGAAAACTACATTTACATTAATTTCGACTGCTGAAAAAAATTCAATATTGGACCTCATTGAAAAATTCTCTTCTCATAAAAAATTGCTTCGTGTGGTCGCATATATATTACGATGGATCAGGCGACCATCAAAATTCTCCAGGGGACAAGATCTGACTTCAGAAGAGCTAAACTTGAGTTTTCTAAAAATTGCACAGGTGGTCCAACATTCAGAATTTTCGGATGTTATTCAAAAAATGCATAAAGGTACCACGCTACCCGCAAACTTGCAAAAACTCAACCCGTTTTTGCATGAGTACTCGGATATGTCGCTGTCGTTCAAATTAATCCGAGTAGGAGGTCGCCTATTAAATGCACCTCTTCCATACGATGACAAATTTCCGCTTTTATTGAATAAAAGTTCGCACTTCGTTATAACATATTTGCGGTTCCTGCACATTCGAAATCACCACACTGGGGCTAAAGCGTTGGTTGCGCTTCTTCGAGAACGCATATGGCTAATAAATGCCCGAGAAGCTTGCAGTAGAACCGTAAGAAACTGTATACATTGTTTTCATTACAAGCCCAAGTTGCAAAACCAAATAATGGGAAATTTGCCAGTCGAAAGACTTCGAGCACTACGACCCTTTCTTATATGTGGCGTAGATTTTTGTGGTCCGATATACACAACTTTAAAAATACGCGGTCGACCACCCGTAAAAACATATATTGCAGTTTTCGTCTGCTTTACTTCCAAAGCAGTTCATTTAGAATTAGTTTTAGACCTGTCAACTAATTCATTTATTTTCGCCCTAAAAAGGTTCATTGGTCGCCGAGGAATGCCCCAGAAGATGTTCAGCGACAACGCAACCAACTTCGTCGGCGACGATCGTAAGCTGCGCGGGCTAAAAGAGGCGTTTCTGGCCCAAGCAACGGAACTGAAAGGATTCGCCGTAGACGAAGGGTTCAGCTTCACCTTTATACCACCGCGGGCGCCGCACTTCGGCGGATTACGGTAAGCCGCGGTGAAGTCCGCCAAACATCTTATCGTTCGCGCAATCGGCAGCGTGCTCCTCACAGCAGAGGAGCTATCAACACTGTTAGCCGAAGTGGAAGCAAGCCTCAATTCTCGGCCCCTAACACCTCTGAGCCAGGACCCAACGATGGCGAAGCATTAACTCCAGCGCATCTATTAATAGGGTGCTCCCTGCCATCACTCCCACCAGCAAAGGCCGCAATGGACCCAATTCATTACTGCGAGAGATGGCAACGTGTTTGCTGTCTCAAGCAACAGTTTTGGCGACAGTGGTCCAAAATATACCTGACGGGTCTTCAGGAGCGCACCAAATGGTTACACCCGAAACGGAATCTGCAGCCCGGCGACCTCGTCCTCGTACACGAAGACAACACACCACCGCAGCAGTGGGTAACAGGACGAGTCGTCGCAACCGTCGAAGGGCAAGACGGCAAGGTGCGAGTCGCAGACATTACAACGAAGGCGGGCACGATTAAGAGCCCCATACATAAACTCGCATTGTTGCCCATGGATATTGAAGGATCCTGATCCTGTCAAGGCGGCCGGTGTTGCGCCAAGCGACATCTTTGTAAATCTAAAACTAAATATAAAAAAATGAAATATTATTTTATTATAATGAATAATGAAATTGAATTTATAAATATTGAATTCTACAAAATAATATACTTACCTTAATAATACATTTATATTACCTTCATTTATTACTTACCTTAATCTACTACAATATTTAACGAAAGATAACTACTTACCCCTTGTAATACATATTTACAATACCACTAGTTTAAGCCGTTAGTTTTAAGATTTAGAATTAGCAATTAGATTAAGAAATAAAGAACTGAATTGTATTTGAACCGTTGAACCGAACGCACGCTTTTTCGTTGCCGGAACAATTTATAAGTATTTTTCGTGACAGGTAATTGGGGTGATTTAAAATTGCGCATCCCTAACTATTTATCGTGTTTCAAAAGCGCTTGAAACTTTTCAATTATAATATCCTTTTTTCGTCCTTTTCGATACAATATAAACAAATAGTGCACAAAACAAATAGTGCACAAAACAAATAGATAATAAAAAACAATAATGAGTGCTTCGCAGCCTCACCAGCAAGGCCGTAGGCATTCCTTAAATGCCTTCTCCAGCTTTGTCGAGCCGACAAAAACAAGGCCTGGCAAAAAAATGTAACGGCGATGATGAGTCATCGCAGCGATCAGCTGAAAAGGAAAGTAAGCAAAGTTCGCAGTCAGCAGAAGCAGCAGTAAACAGCAATAGGGCAACAACAAATCCACTGACAGTAGCCACTATGCAGGTACCAGCTAGCACCCGGACAGCGAAGGAAAACAAAATGCAAGGTGAGAATGTACCAAGCAAAAAAGAGCCATCAGTTCAGACTGGTATTGATCGCTACATTAATATAAAAAGGAAATCGAGTCCAATTGAATCAGCTGTCAGTACCAAAAAATTTCTACCTGGCACGCCAAATGGTAAAAATACAGAAATTCTTGATGGCAACAGATTTGCCTTACTGAGCACAGAGCCTAACGACAATGAAAAGGGTACCACCACAGTCGCGAATGGCCCCTCTCTAATCTATTTGCGTGAGCGTAGCTCAAATGCGCTTGCTTCCAAAAGAAGCAATATGATAGGCACAAACGATTTTCACATTGTGCCCTTGAAAAAAGGTAACATATAGTAGATGAAACAAAAATTCAAACATACACTAAAAAAAGCTTCATGGAAGTTGTAAAATTTTTATCAAATAATAACAAGAATTACTACTCTTACCAATTGAAGAATTCAAAAGGCCTACTTGTTGTTATAAAAGGTACAGAGTCTTCGGACGTTAAAGAAGCACTGTAAGAAGGTGGTTTTAGCATTAAATCAGTAGTAAATATTTTTAACAGGAACAAAGATCCACAACCAATGTTCAAAATAGAATTGCTGCCAAAGTCTAACCAACTAAAGGAAAATAAAACACATCCGACCTACAATTTAAAATATCTGCTCCACCGCAGAATTACCGTTGAGGAACGACATAAGAGAAATGTTCCAGGTGATCTACATCCTACTTCAAAATGTACTCTTAAAAAAGAGGATTTAAATAAAAAAAAATGCAGCAATCGTGGAGGAAATCACACTGCTAACTACAGAGCGTGCCTTGTATATAAAGGTTTGAAATCGAAGTTGTCACAGGGCATTCAAGCACGTCGTAACCAAATGCTGATTATTTCTCCTAATGAAAATATTTCATAACCAGTAAATCTTAAAGACAATGCTACACAAGGGAGCTATGCAAACGTGGTGAAAGGCAGTACTGCACAAATGCATTTGCCCCAAAACCAACCAAATGGAAGCGTTGAAACTATGATTTTCAATCTTACCCAATGTATGACACAATTTATGGCTTCAATGCAAAATATGATTCAAGAAATAATCAAATCACAAAACTAAATGTTGCAAACTTTTTTAAGAAAAAATGAGTGTATTGAACATTTGTTTATGGAATGCTAACGGTGTTAACCAATATAAATTGAAACTTATTAGATTTCTGGACGAAAATAATATTGATGTAATTCACAATTTCTTTATACCGAGATCTAGAATATATGTTACAAATCACCCAGAAGGAAAGGCGCATGGAGGAACAACAGTGTTCGTTAGAAAAATGTTAAATCACCACGCATTAGAATCTTATGCCACAGCGCAATTACAAGCTCCAACAATAACTATAAAAAATCGCTGCGGGGACTTAAACCTGACGGCCATATACTGCCCACCTCGGTTTAAAATTACAGACATCCAATTTAAAGACTTTTGTGGAACACTAGGCCATATATTTCTAGCAGGTGGAGATTACAATGCAAAACAAACGTATTGGGGCTCACGACTAATTAATCCGAAAGGACGACAACTGTACCACACTATTATAAATAGGCACAGTAACCTTGAAATAATATCTCTTGGTAAGCCAACATATTGGCCTAGTGATCATAAAAAAATACCAGATTCAATTGATTTTGCTGTAATCAAAAATATAGATAAATCGCACATAACAGCTGATACATGTACTGATCTATCTTCTGATCACTCTCCTGTACTAATAAAATTATGTGAACAACCCATATTCGTGGATCCAAAAGTAGGTCTAACATCTTATAAAACGAATTGGCTAAAATATAAAAAATACAGGGAGAGATATTGACGAAAGCATAAGAGAACTTAATGATATAATAACTACCTACACCAGCTACCTACCATAGCTACACCAAACAAAAACTATAAGCCGCTTGCTGTCAGAAAAGTCATTAAAGAGAAACAGAAAAGCTTGTAAATGAAAAAAGACGTGCCAGGCGTGAATGGCAGATAATTCGTTCCCCTTCCATTCAGCTTCAATTGAAATCTGCTGCACGAAAATTAAAAAAAGCACTTAAACGTGAGGAAGAACTCAATACCGAAATGTATATAAAGAATCTGTGTCTAAATTCAAGCAAGCAAAATTCCCTTTGGAAAGCCATGGGTGGAAATTGGGCTCGAAGTGACGAAGAAAAGGCTAATTGTTTGGCAAATCACCTAGAAAAGGTATTTCAACCAAATTGTCCAAAGAACAACTTCAGTTAACGTGTCACTCGAGTCTTTTAAGACTTCACCTTCTGAAATTATTAGAATAATAAAAGAACTTAAACCAAAAAAGTCACCAAGACATGATAATACTACCCCAAAAATGCTAATTGAGTAACCAAATATTGCCGTAGAAGTGCTCTCTTTGCTCTTCAATGCATTTCTTAATCTCAGATACTATCCTAATTCGTGGAAAAAGTTGCAGATTATCTTTGTAGATAAACCTGGGAAAGACTTAACACAGCCGTCTTCATACAGACCAATCAGTCTTCTACCCTGTCTTTCTAAGATATTTGAAAAAGTGTTACTATGGAAGATGTCTCCTTTCCTCCACGAAAATAATATAATACCAACGCACTAATTCGGGTTTCGTGAAAAACATTGCACAAAAGAGCAAGTAAATAGAATTACTAACGAAATAAGAAAAGCACTTGAGCACAATGAGTACTGTTATGCAATATTTCTAGATGTAGCTCAGGCGTTTGATAAGGTATGACACGAAGGTCTTTTATATAAGATTAAAAAATTATAACTTTAGAATTATATAAAACATTGGAGTCTTATTTAAAAAATAGACAATTTATGGTAAAAGTGGGAGATTTCATATCTGATGAACGACAGATTAGGTTTGGTGTACTACAGGGCAGTGTTTTAGGCCCAACTCTATACATCATAGATACAGCAGATCTTCCAACAGCTAATAATGTATTAACATCAACTTTTGCGGATGACACAGCTTTAGTAAGCCGTAACAAATGTCACATAATAGCATCAAGAATATTAGCTGAGCACTTAAAGTCTGTCGAAGAATGGCTAGCTTACTGGCGTACTACTCTGCCCAAAAAAAGGTGACATTGTATTTATTTTGAAAATTCTTTATTTATTCTTCCAAATCAATTTCATCCCTTTCACAGTAATCTCCTCCCGATGCAATGCACTTATGCCAACGGATTTGGCAATCTTCGAAACACAGGTAGTAGTCACTTTCCAGGACGGCCTTCAGTTCCGTCTTCGCTGCGGCTTGAATCTCCTCGTATCCATCGTATAAAAACGGTGTCCCCGGAGCGGTCTTTTGAGCTTGGTGAACAGCCAGAAGTCGCACGGCGCCAGATCAGGTGAATACGGTGGTTGAGGAACAATATGGATTGTGTTTTTGGCGAAATGATCACGAATTACGAGGGCAGTATGGGATTGTGCGTTATCGTGGTGTAAAATCCAAGAATTGTCTTTCCACAATTCCGGCCTTTTTAGGCGGATAGCGTTACGCAAACGACGCATAACGTTCAAATAATATTCCTTGTCAGCCAACAGTTGACCGGTTGGAAGGAATTCATAATGCACAACACCACGATAATCGAAGAAAACAGTCAACATGACCTTGATTTTTGAGCGACTTTGGCGCGATTTTTTTGGTCTCGGCTCTCTTTTGGCAACAACAAATCCACTGACAGTAGCCACTATGCAGGTACCAGCTAGCACCCGGACAGCGAAGGAAAACAAAATGCAAGGTGAGAATGTACCAAGCAAAAAAGAGCCATCAGTTCAGACTGGTATTGATCGCTACATTAATATAAAAAGGAAATCGAGTCCAATTGAATCAGCTGTCAGTACCAAAAAATTTCTACCTGGCACGCCAAATGGTAAAAATACAGAAATTCTTGATGGCAACAGATTTGCCTTACTGAGCACAGAGCCTAACGACAATGAAAAGGGTACCACCACAGTCGCGAATGGCCCCTCTCTAATCTATTTGCGTGAGCGTAGCTCAAATGCGCTTGCTTCCAAAAGAAGCAATATGATAGGCACAAACGATTTTCACATTGTGCCCTTGAAAAAAGGTAACATATAGTAGATGAAACAAAAATTCAAACATACACTAAAAAAAGCTTCATGGAAGTTGTAAAATTTTTATCAAATAATAACAAGAATTACTACTCTTACCAATTGAAGAATTCAAAAGGCCTACTTGTTGTTATAAAAGGTACAGAGTCTTCGGACGTTAAAGAAGCACTGTAAGAAGGTGGTTTTAGCATTAAATCAGTAGTAAATATTTTTAACAGGAACAAAGATCCACAACCAATGTTCAAAATAGAATTGCTGCCAAAGTCTAACCAACTTAAAAAAAAAATGCAGCAATCGTGGAGGAAATCACACTGCTAACTACAGAGCGTGCCTTGTATATAAAGGTTTGAAATCGAAGTTGTCACAGGGCATTCAAGCACGTCGTAACCAAATGCTGATTATTTCTCCTAATGAAAATATTTCATAACCAGTAAATCTTAAAGACAATGCTACACAAGGGAGCTATGCAAACGTGGTGAAAGGCAGTACTGCACAAATGCATTTGCCCCAAAACCAACCAAATGGAAGCGTTGAAACTATGATTTTCAATCTTACCCAATGTATGACACAATTTATGGCTTCAATGCAAAATATGATTCAAGAAATAATCAAATCACAAAACCAAATGTTGCAAACTTTTTTAAGAAAAAATGAGTGTATTGAACATTTGTTTATGGAATGCTAACGGTGTTAACCAATATAAATTGAAACTTATTAGATTTCTGGACGAAAATAATATTGATGTAATTCACAATTTCTTTATACCGAGATCTAGAATATATGTTACAAATCACCCAGAAGGAAAGGCGCATGGAGGAACAACAGTGTTCGTTAGAAAAATGTTAAATCACCACGCATTAGAATCTTATGCCACAGCGCAATTACAAGCTCCAACAATAACTATAAAAAATCGCTGCGGGGACTTAAACCTGACGGCCATATACTGCCCACCTCGGTTTAAAATTACAGACATCCAATTTAAAGACTTTTGTGGAACACTAGGCCATATATTTCTAGCAGGTGGAGATTACAATGCAAAACAAACGTATTGGGGCTCACGACTAATTAATCCGAAAGGACGACAACTGTACCACACTATTATAAATAGGCACAGTAACCTTGAAATAATATCTCTTGGTAAGCCAACATATTGGCCTAGTGATCATAAAAAAATACCAGATTCAATTGATTTTGCTGTAATCAAAAATATAGATAAATCGCACATAACAGCTGATACATGTACTGATCTATCTTCTGATCACTCTCCTGTACTAATAAAATTATGTGAACAACCCATATTCGTGGATCCAAAAGTAGGTCTAACATCTTATAAAACGAATTGGCTAAAATATAAAAAATACAGGGAGAGATATTGACGAAAGCATAAGAGAACTTAATGATATAATAACTACCTACACCAGCTACCTACCATAGCTACACCAAACAAAAACTATAAGCCGCTTGCTGTCAGAAAAGTCATTAAAGAGAAACAGAAAAGCTTGTAAATGAAAAAAGACGTGCCAGGCGTGAATGGCAGATAATTCGTTCCCCTTCCATTCAGCTTCAATTGAAATCTGCTGCACGAAAATTAAAAAAAGCACTTAAACGTGAGGAAGAACTCAACACCGAAATGTATATAAAGAATCTGTGTCTAAATTCAAGCAAGCAAAATTCCCTTTGGAAAGCCATGGGTGGAAATTGGGCTCGAAGTGACGAAGAAAAGGCTAATTGTTTGGCAAATCACCTAGAAAAGGTATTTCAACCAAATTGTCCAAAGAACAACTTCAGTTAACGTGTCACTCGAGTCTTTTAAGACTTCACCTTCTGAAATTATTAGAATAATAAAAGAACTTAAACCAAAAAAGTCACCAAGACATGATAATACTACCCCAAAAATGCTAATTGAGTAACCAAATATTGCCGTAGAAGTGCTCTCTTTGCTCTTCAATGCATTTCTTAATCTCAGATACTATCCTAATTCGTGGAAAAAGTTGCAGATTATCTTTGTAGATAAACCTGGGAAAGACTTAACACAGCCGTCTTCATACAGACCAATCAGTCTTCTACCCTGTCTTTCTAAGATATTTGAAAAAGTGTTACTATGGAAGATGTCTCCTTTCCTCCACGAAAATAATATAATACCAACGCACTAATTCGGGTTTCGTGAAAAACATTGCACAAAAGAGCAAGTAAATAGAATTACTAACGAAATAAGAAAAGCACTTGAGCACAATGAGTACTGTTATGCAATATTTCTAGATGTAGCTCAGGCGTTTGATAAGGTATGACACGAAGGTCTTTTATATAAGATTAAAAAATTATAACTTTAGAATTATATAAAACATTGGAGTCTTATTTAAAAAATAGACAATTTATGGTAAAAGTGGGAGATTTCATATCTGATGAACGACAGATTAGGTTTGGTGTACTACAGGGCAGTGTTTTAGGCCCAACTCTATACATCATAGATACAGCAGATCTTCCAACAGCTAATAATGTATTAACATCAACTTTTGCGGATGACACAGCTTTAGTAAGCCGTAACAAATGTCACATAATAGCATCAAGAATATTAGCTGAGCACTTAAAGTCTGTCGAAGAATGGCTAGCTTACTGGCGTACTACTCTGCCCAAAAAAAGGTGACATTGTATTTATTTTGAAAATTCTTTATTTATTCTTCCAAATCAATTTCATCCCTTTCACAGTAATCTCCTCCCGATGCAATGCACTTATGCCAACGGATTTGGCAATCTTCGAAACACTGGTAGTAGTCACTTTCCAGGACGGCCTTCAGTTCCGTCTTCGCTGCGGCTTGAATCTCCTCGTATCCATCGTATAAAAACGGTGTCCCCGGAGCGGTCTTTTGAGCTTGGTGAACAGCCAGAAGTCGCACGGCGCCAGATCAGGTGAATACGGTGGTTGAGGAACAATATGGATTGTGTTTTTGGCGAAATGATCACGAATTACGAGGGCAGTATGGGATTGTGCGTTATCGTGGTGTAAAATCCAAGAATTGTCTTTCCACAATTCCGGCCTTTTTAGGCGGATAGCGTTACGCAAACGACGCATAACGTTCAAATAATATTCCTTGTCAGCCAACAGTTGACCGGTTGGAAGGAATTCATAATGCACAACACCACGATAATCGAAGAAAACAGTCAACATGACCTTGATTTTTGAGCGACTTTGGCGCGATTTTTTTGGTCTCGGCTCTCTTTTGGCAACAACAAATCCACTGACAGTAGCCACTATGCAGGTACCAGCTAGCACCCGGACAGCGAAGGAAAACAAAATGCAAGGTGAGAATGTACCAAGCAAAAAGAGCCATCAGTTCAGACTGGTATTGATCGCTACATTAATATAAAAAGGAAATCGAGTCCAATTGAATCAGCTGTCAGTACCAAAAAATTTCTACCTGGCACGCCAAATGGTAAAAATACAGAAATTCTTGATGGCAACAGATTTGCCTTACTGAGCACAGAGCCTAACGACAATGAAAAGGGTACCACCACAGTCGCGAATGGCCCCTCTCTAATCTATTTGCGTGAGCGTAGCTCAAATGCGCTTGCTTCCAAAAGAAGCAATATGATAGGCACAAACGATTTTCACATTGTGCCCTTGAAAAAAGGTAACATATAGTAGATGAAACAAAAATTCAAACATACACTAAAAAAAGCTTCATGGAAGTTGTAAAATTTTTATCAAATAATAACAAGAATTACTACTCTTACCAATTGAAGAATTCAAAAGGCCTACTTGTTGTTATAAAAGGTACAGAGTCTTCGGACGTTAAAGAAGCACTGTAAGAAGGTGGTTTTAGCATTAAATCAGTAGTAAATATTTTTAACAGGAACAAAGATCCACAACCAATGTTCAAAATAGAATTGCTGCCAAAGTCTAACCAACTAAAGGAAAATAAAATACATCCGACCTACAATTTAAAATATCTGCTCCACCGCAGAATTACCGTTGAGGAACGACATAAGAGAAATGTTCCAGGTGATCTACATCCTACTTCAAAATGTACTCTTAAAAAAGAGGATTTAAATAAAAAAAAATGCAGCAATCGTGGAGGAAATCACACTGCTAACTACAGAGCGTGCCTTGTATATAAAGGTTTGAAATCGAAGTTGTCACAGGGCATTCAAGCACGTCGTAACCAAATGCTGATTATTTCTCCTAATGAAAATATTTCATAACCAGTAAATCTTAAAGACAATGCTACACAAGGGAGCTATGCAAACGTGGTGAAAGGCAGTACTGCACAAATGCATTTGCCCCAAAACCAACCAAATGGAAGCGTTGAAACTATGATTTTCAATCTTACCCAATGTATGACACAATTTATGGCTTCAATGCAAAATATGATTCAAGAAATAATCAAATCACAAAACCAAATGTTGCAAACTTTTTTAAGAAAAAATGAGTGTATTGAACATTTGTTTATGGAATGCTAACGGTGTTAACCAATATAAATTGAAACTTATTAGATTTCTGGACGAAAATAATATTGATGTAATTCACAATTTCTTTATACCGAGATCTAGAATATATGTTACAAATCACCCAGAAGGAAAGGCGCATGGAGGAACAACAGTGTTCGTTAGAAAAATGTTAAATCACCACGCATTAGAATCTTATGCCACAGCGCAATTACAAGCTCCAACAATAACTATAAAAAATCGCTGCGGGGACTTAAACCTGACGGCCATTTACTGCCCACCTCGGTTTAAAATTACAGACATCCAATTTAAAGACTTTTGTGGAACACTAGGCCATATATTTCTAGCAGGTGGAGATTACAATGCAAAACAAACGTATTGGGGCTCACGACTAATTAATCCGAAAGGACGACAACTGTACCACACTATTATAAATAGGCACAGTAACCTTGAAATAATATCTCTTGGTAAGCCAACATATTGGCCTAGTGATCATAAAAAAATACCAGATTCAATTGATTTTGCTGTAATCAAAAATATAGATAAATCGCACATAACAGCTGATACATGTACTGATCTATCTTCTGATCACTCTCCTGTACTAATAAAATTATGTGAACAACCCATATTCGTGGATCCAAAAGTAGGTCTAACATCTTATAAAACGAATTGGCTAAAATATAAAAAATACAGGGAGAGATATTGACGAAAGCATAAGAGAACTTAATGATATAATAACTACCTACACCAGCTACCTACCATAGCTACACCAAACAAAAACTATAAGCCGCTTGCTGTCAGAAAAGTCATTAAAGAGAAACAGAAAAGCTTGTAAATGAAAAAAGACGTGCCAGGCGTGAATGGCAGATAATTCGTTCCCCTTCCATTCAGCTTCAATTGAAATCTGCTGCACGAAAATTAAAAAAAGCACTTAAACGTGAGGAAGAACTCAACACCGAAATGTATATAAAGAATCTGTGTCTAAATTCAAGCAAGCAAAATTCCCTTTGGAAAGCCATGGGTGGAAATTGGGCTCGAAGTGACGAAGAAAAGGCTAATTGTTTGGCAAATCACCTAGAAAAGGTATTTCAACCAAATTGTCCAAAGAACAACTTCAGTTAACGTGTCACTCGAGTCTTTTAAGACTTCACCTTCTGAAATTATTAGAATAATAAAAGAACTTAAACCAAAAAAGTCACCAAGACATGATAATACTACCCCAAAAATGCTAATTGAGTAACCAAATATTGCCGTAGAAGTGCTCTCTTTGCTCTTCAATGCATTTCTTAATCTCAGATACTATCCTAATTCGTGGAAAAAGTTGCAGATTATCTTTGTAGATAAACCTGGGAAAGACTTAACACAGCCGTCTTCATACAGACCAATCAGTCTTCTACCCTGTCTTTCTAAGATATTTGAAAAAAGTGTTACTATGGAAGATGTCTCCTTTCCTCCACGAAAATAATATAATACCAACGCACTAATTCGGGTTTCGTGAAAAACATTGCACAAAAGAGCAAGTAAATAGAATTACTAACGAAATAAGAAAAGCACTTGAGCACAGAGAGTACTGTTATGCAATATTTCTAGATCTAGCTCAGGCGTTTGACAAGGTATGACACGAAGGTCTTTTATATAAGATTAAAAAATTATAACTTTAGAATTAAATAAAACATTGGAGTCTTATTTAAAAAATAGACAATTTATGGTAAAAGTGGGAGATTTCATATCTGATGAACGACAGATTAGGTTTGGTGTACTACAGGGCAGTGTTTTAGGCCCAACTCTATACATCATAGATACAGCAGATCTTCCAACAGCTAATAATGTATTAACATCAACTTTTGCGGATGACACAGCTTTAGTAAGCCGTAACAAATGTCACATAATAGCATCAAGAATATTAGCTGAGCACTTAAAGTCTGTCGAAGAATGGCTAGCTTACTGGCGTACTACTCTGCCCAAAAAAAGGTGACATTGTATTTATTTTGAAAATTCTTTATTTATTCTTCCAAATCAATTTCATCCCTTTCACAGTAATCTCCTCCCGATGCAATGCACTTATGCCAACGGATTTGGCAATCTTCGAAACACAGGTAGTAGTCACTTTCCAGGACGGCCTTCAGTTCCGTCTTCGCTGCGGCTTGAATCTCCTCGTATCCATCGTATAAAAACGGTGTCCCCGGAGCGGTCTTTTGAGCTTGGTGAACAGCCAGAAGTCGCACGGCGCCAGATCAGGTGAATACGGTGGTTGAGGAACAATATGGATTGTGTTTTTGGCGAAATGATCACGAATTACGAGGGCAGTATGGGATTGTGCGTTATCGTGGTGTAAAATCCAAGAATTGTCTTTCCACAATTCCGGCCTTTTTAGGCGGATAGCGTTACGCAAACGACGCATAACGTTCAAATAATATTCCTTGTCAGCCAACAGTTGACCGGTTGGAAGGAATTCATAATGCACAACACCACGATAATCGAAGAAAACAGTCAACATGACCTTGATTTTTGAGCGACTTTGGCGCGATTTTTTTGGTCTCGGCTCTCTTTTGGCACGATAGTCGCTCGATTGATCGGTTGTTTTGGGGTAGTAAGCATAGATCCAAGTCTCATCGCCAGTTATAATGTATTTCATGCCATCCTGGTAGTCGGAAAGCATCGTTTCACACACTTCAACGAGACACCTTTTTTCCAAAACATTCAATGTTTTCGGTACCAGTCGAGATTTTTCGCTTAGACCAAAAATGTGTCCGGCAGTAAAAATGAACAATATCTAAAATATGAAGCGAATGAAGTAACTTATTTTGGTATTCACCTAGATAGAAGGCTCACGTGGAGAAAACAGATCTCTAGTAAAATAACATGTATGAAGATTAGAGCTGCAAATTTAAATAAAAACTCCAAACAAAGTTATTTTATATAATGCGGTCATAAAGCCGATTTGGTTGTATGGCATTCATCTGTGGGGTACGACCTGCGCAACTAATATTGATATAATACAAAGGTTCCAATCAAAAATGCTTAGAACATTCACGTGTTCACCATGGTACATGCGTAACGAATGTATCCCTAAAAACCTTGGTATTCCTATGGTAAAGAAAGAAGTAGAACATCACCCAAACACGACTTAAAAGAAGAGATATGCCTGCGTATTAAACAGCGACTTATCACCAAAACAGCTCAATCACTTGCTTGAGCCTGTCTAGTTCTTAAACAGATTTAAGATTTTATAACTTAATGTTAGGCTTTAAGAAAAAGCAGATCCAATAAATAAAATAGTTTTGAAAAGAAATATAGCTCGTTAATAACCTTTTGCCTATTTACCCTTAAGAATACCTCTTCTGTTGAAAAAAAAACAGTAAGCAGAATAAACAAATAAGCAAACGAAAATTCAAAAACACAACCAGCAATATCAAAAAGCAAAACTAAATGCAAACATACATACATACATTTATGCTTATTGATACGCAATATATAATAATATATGCATACATACAAATATATAATAAATGTAATTGCTAGCATTTTATATTAAAAATACATATTTACATATGTACTATTTTACAAGGGAAAATACCTTTTTTCCATTCCGTTTTCTCGCTCTCTCAGCTTTGCGAAAAAATAAAATATAAGTACAAGTATACCCAAACATACGGCAGTCAATCTGCCAAGTACCTCAATTAAACAGAAACAAAATAAATATATTAACGAAGTGTGTACGGGGGCATTCAGGAGCATTACCCACTTCGCTTTCGCGTTCTCTTTCCAGTGCGAACATGTACACGTATAGCCTGTGCTAGCATACCCTAGCTAGCATATCAAGCTATTAAATTTTATATAATTTTCAAAATAATAAAAAAAAGGCGATCGTATTTTTTTGTAACTAATTAAACGGTACGATAAAGTCGCACTGAATATTAAAAAACACATTTATTAAAACGAATACAAAAAATCAGTTAAACAAAATCTACATAATTTGTGAACACTGTGTATACAAACATACATACATATATTAAAACATATACATACATCTTCAAATCAAATCTTTGTCAAACAAAAACAAGTAGGATTGCAAAAGCAAAAAAAAAAAAAAACAACAACAAAAATTGTTGCATATTTTTTGCCCACATACATTAGCACAAACAATTCGATCATACGTACATATGTACAAAGCACACTGATCTCTTCAACGCGCTCTCAATGGCAAAAAAATACGTACGTACAAGTCTAATTATTTTGGTGTAACTACATATCCATACAAGGAGATAAAAAATATAATAAATTAAAATTGCAGTTCAGGAAAAACATAATAATATTAAATAAATAAATAAAATTAAATTTATTTTCAAACTAAAACATAAATAAATAATATTATTTTGCAAAAATTGTTAATAACGACACTAATCAAAATACACCTGCATGAGCTACACGCCCAAAACCGGTTGCTGATTTTTTTTCAGAAAATGACAGTTTAACAAAACTCTGAATCGTTATTAGAAATAAAAAGCCAAAATCTTAAAGATTTTTGAACTCCCTCAAGCGGCTCATGACGCCATACTAGATTCTGACGATTCAGATCTACCACACAATTTTATATCATTGGCTTACGCAATATATGTGGCTAAATTAGCTTCAGGCTCCTGCCCCACCCAACACATAACCAACACCGAGCACCTAACCACAACAATAATCCCGCATCCAGAATACTCTACACTCACCGCATTAAAATATACGTCACTAGCACGCTTCCTTCACCACACTCATCTCCTACCTACAATCCACATCACACATAACTACATTACCAATGCATTTTTCACCACAACCAAAAGGGAACAAAAGGGGCGGAGAAACAAGTTCGTCACTACTTCTTTTTTGCGATCCGCTAACGATAGCCGTGCGATTCAACCCGAGCTCCAATATATTGTGCGAACATTTAAACTTTTACATTCGAATTCGATTTAAATATATACATAAATTGTACCGAAAATTCAATAAAACTACATTTTTGTAAATTCCTGGCGGAATTGTGTTGCGTTTCTTTTTTTTATATAAGTTTCCGAACGGTGAGTGCGAGAAAATTAATCGAAAAGAACAATATGAAAACTGCTTAGACCAGTACGAAGAAACAAAAGCTATGATCCCCGATCAATTAAAGCTAAAAAAATCAATCGCACCTACTCCACCAACGAGAGTAGAGTTGCCACAAATAAATAATCAAAAGGAAAGTTCAGGCATCTACCGCGAGGTGCCCGCATGTAACACAGAAAACTTTTACAATATAAGCTATTAAATTTTCTTTTGCAATTTTTCAGATTGTGTGCATTGGACAAGCAGTTTGTATAGAATCTTTTTGATATGGCAAAGTTGTTCCTTTCGTTAATATTTATTTTTTAAATTTCTCGCAAGTCTTAAGCTTATACTGCGGTGCATATGTTTACCAGAATAGGTCTCCAATTGTCTGTGGGAATATTTTGTGTCGATAGAACCGACATATCTCGCATTTAGATTTGGCAAATTGAAATTGTCGTAATTAAGAGCGAACTATTTGACTCTTTCGCCTGCTTGAGCTTTGGTTTTATATCTGAGGTGATACAATTTTTTGCGCTTGTAATAATTTAAAATGGTTTATGTACACGGCCGTGAACTTGTCCCGGAAGGACGGCCATTCTTCATAACCACGCAAAAGAAAATTTAATAACTTATATTGTCACATAAGACACAATTCAATGCTTCATTAAAGCAGATATCCTATCTCACTCCAAAGAAGCGCTTACATAAAAATAACCACGGATTTAATTGCAAAGCAAATCCCGAAACCGAAAATTATAAAAATTGTCAAGAGACACCACGGTGCTCAAAGCCACAAAAAGTTCCAACGCTGCACAGCGAAACACAAAGTAGACTAGTTACAAAACTAGTTACCACCATACCAACTCAAGTTGAGTATAATACAAACAAATACCTTAATTCACAATAAAGTAAATTCCAAAAGTTAAGGAAACTCTCCCTAATGCAAACAAAACTCTAGAAGATCAGTATTGTGAAGACTTCTCTAAAGCCACACTTTTTCAATACTCCACAAATTGATACAAACACCAAAGTCAGAGTTACCTCTGACAGTCCATATATTAAAAGCTCATACAACTTTTCAGACTTCAGGATGGCTTTCGCCAATAATGAAAAAAAAACACAATTCTGAACAAGTCCTGGAGAGGTAGGGGGCTACTAAACACCAAATCAGTGCATACGCACTAGAACACAAAATATAACAAAGTTGTATCAAAAAAACGAAAAATCTACACTTTTCATAAAGCACTCCTTGTTCTTTTGGTCACCCTGATGTCGGTGATATACTCACTTGCACCTGGAATGATAATTCGCAAAATTCTGTTGAAATAAAGAAAAGAAATATTTCACTTTCAAATTAATATTTTGTTTTTTTCTTTTTTTAATGCTTATTTTATATTCACACAAAATGTTCTTCTTCTTTATACAAAAATTATTAGCACTTTGGTTCACTTAACAATTTGAAAACTCAGTTGTAAGTTTAGTTCACTAGTGTTACGCAGCGTTGCGTCGACGATCGTACCGATGGCGAAAACCTTAGAGGTCACGGGTAAAATCGAAAAAAGCGCCATCATTCCGATGTGACCAATCCTTTTGTATCGGTTGTGGGTGGTGAGAAAGGCGAAGTGTGGTTGGTATGATGTGTAGCTGTGGTTGTGTGGATGACATGTTGTGTTGTATTGGGTTGTGTGAACTTTAGTATGTTGTGTGTGGATTTTGTGCGATGAGTGCTGCGAGGATGAAATGTGCAGCGTAGCAAAATATCGCACGACCAGATGTCGCATAAACAGGTGGGTTATGGGAATCTGCTATACAATGCTTCAAATTAGTAATAAAGAATTCTCTACTCCACGAATCGAAGCGGTTCTCTATTCACGGTCACTCTGTCGCAAGATTCTTCTATTGTCGCAGTCCTAACCCCAGGGCTAAGGAGTATCCATTCTGGCCATATCTGAGCCAGGCGTGAAGTTACTATCCTTCAAAAGTCCAGAATAAATAAAAGCCAAACATATGACGATAATACAGACTGACAACCGGTATGCCAAACCGATAAAATAAGAAATTGTAAATAACCTCTAATAAAATAAATAAAATTAAACATTTCTTTACGATAATAATAAGTCGTCAAAACACGCAAACAGATATTAGTACCTCAAGCACCACTGCTTACATACACAAAATAGAAATTTACATTAAAACTAAATTCGCTTCTTATAGCTAAAACTCTGCTCCCTCGACTACTCCACCAACAGTAAGCAGAATTATATGTATCAGCTAATACATAATACTAGGCAAAATATTCTCCTAGGGACCCAGGATGTTTAAATGAGTTAATCATCCAGCCACTCTACCCGGAAAAACTGGTACAAACTAATAAAACATTGCTCAATACACCACATCTGATAACACCATACTAATATATCACAACTGAACACAACTCACGTTTTACATCAATCAACCCACTCAACAAATAGGAGGGACAAAAGGACAGCGAATACATTTGTTTTTGATACCTTCCGTTCAGCACTACGCAACTTGCACACCATTTCGATTGGATAATCGCTACAATAAACAACTTTCAGTCAACCCAGTTGCTGCGAGCAGCATCTTAGGCTACGTTTGTGACCGAGCGGATTCGCGTCGCGCGATGCGATGAAAATCGCTACCAGCGATCAAATACATAAATCCATACGGAGGTGTTTATCATGCAACGATTCAGCGAAAAGCGGTTTCAGCGAAAATGGAGCGACTGCTAGCGACGAAAATCAGCGATCAAATTTTTTGATTCAGTTGAGCGAATCGCGTTAAACATGATGGACAAATTTATTGAAAAAGTGCGAAATAAAGAATTTTTGTGGAATCTGCGTCATCCAGATTATCATAATAGAAACAAAATCAGAAAAGCTTGGGACGAAGTAGAAAAAGAATGCGGTTTGGAAGGTAAGTAATAGTATTATTTTATTTTTATGTAATGAACAACCTATATTTAAGTGAATATAACATTTTTTTGAACAGAATATTCCTTAAAATTGTTTCGTATAGTGGTAGCAGCTTCAGAGCTTCTGTTATACTGCCTCTGCCTATTCATATTTATGGGAATAGTTTGCTGAACTTGCATTAAGGTTTGCATACAAACTCCCTCTTTATCAATTATAATATTGTGTAGCAAACAAATAGTTTTAACAAATAGTTCTGCCCCATAAATATCAGTTTCGATTGATTTGGTTAGTAAACGCCATTTGTTTGTAATAATACCAAAAGCACATTCAATGGATTTTCTGGATTTAGATAGCATTGTGTTGATTAGTTCAGAGTCATTGTTCAAATTTGTTTTAGAATATGGGCGCAATAAATATTTTCTGAGTGGATATGTTTCATCCCCAAGCATTACGAATGGTGCTGCAATTTCTGTGCCTGGTAGATTCCGTTCTTCTGGAATTTCATATTCTCCAGTTTCTATAAGCTTATGTAATGTTGAAGCTTCAAAAATGCCACCATCACTCTGTTTGCCATATGCTTCAGTAAACTTGTAGTCAGCAGAGGCAACGCCTTGTAAAACGATGGAAAAAAAGTGTTTGTAGTTGAAAAACATGCTTCCAGAATGCGATGGCCTTTTGCAACGAATATGTTTGCCGTCGATTCTTCCAATTCAATTCGGAAATTCCCATTTGGAGTAAAATTCGTCCGCTATTTTTATCAATTCTTCATTTGTTTTGCGATTCAAATGTTTGGAAACCAGAGACGTCCAAAGGGCGGCACATACTTCTCTAGTAATTTTGGCCACTGTAGGAATTCCTATGCGATAAGAAAAAGCCAAAGATCGGAATGAATTTCCCGTTGCTAAAAACCTGAAAATAAATTTAAACGAAATTATTCTTTTTACATGTGTTTCAGTTGGCACTGGTGCAATAAAATGGAAAAACTTGAAAGACACCTATCGTAGAGAACTTCGTAAGGAAACTGTGGTGTCTTCAGGCAGCGCTGCAATGCCGCACTCAAAATGGACACATTTTAAGGATATGTGTTTTTTACAAGATATTATGGAATCACGCTCCATGTCAGGTAACTTGATCAATGAAACAAGTTGTGATGAATTGGTGGAACTTGATGATGAAGATAAATCGGAAACTCCGGAATCCATAAAATTGATGCAGCCTACACCTAAAAAATTAAAGAAAAAACTTACAGAAAGCTCAGCGTTTTTGGAGTTGGAGGAAAAGAAGCTTAAGCTTCTAGAAAAAAGCAACGATGAGGAGGATGATGATTACCATTTTCTTATGAGTTTCAAAAAGTACATGAAAAATATGGGTGAAGAAAAAAATAATAAAATTTCACATAAAAATGCAGGAGGTTCTGTACGACATTATGTACGGCAGAGATAATCAGGAATCGGCTACGCCAGTTTCTTTTATTAGTTATGTGAGTAGCAGCCCAAATATTGAAACGCAGGATCCAAACAGCTTCATTTTTCCAAATGCGCAAAATTTTAATTAAGCTACTTAATATTGATGTGTGTAATATTATATTAAATACATACTTACATATGTAAGTGAACAAGTATAAATATTGAAATTGAATAAAAATTTATGGAATGGATACATAATATTGTATATTACTTACCTTATGGTCAGTGCGAGCCTTTCTACAGCATCAATTGGTGTTTTCTGATTTCTAGTATTTTTTTCTATATGTTTGGATATATTATTCAAGATATAATTAAACGTGTCAATTCTCATTCGGTAATACTCCATAAATTTCTCAGGATATTGTAGAAGGCGGGTGTGGAAATGATGGAACTCTCCATGGCTTTTGCGTTCTTGGCAAATTGGATGCACTTGGAATCTTTTCTGTTTACAAAATCTTAAAATCTGCTGACGCACTAAAAGACTACTTTCTGTAAACAAAATTTTACGAACACGTGCACACATGTCTTTTTTTAATGAAAAGCAAAAGAAACTACGAACGGATTTGACGTTATAAATTTTCAATCGCTTCTGATTTCGCTGTACTGTAAACACTCAATCGCTAGCGATTACGATGGCGAAACCGCTGGTAGCGATAGAGCGATTTTCATCGAGCCGTCTTGAGTGCCTCGCAGATACTGGCTTTTGGGTAGTAGTAAAGCCCCGGCTCTTGTTTTGCGGATCCCTTTGACTTTCACCTCTGCTTCTCTTAGGTTAACCTTGCAACGGATATTCTTGAGGACCTTGACATAGCTATTTCCTTCTGCTGGCTTAATGATTGCGGCCTCCGATTGTCGTTTAGGCCTGCTGTTTGCTCTCTGGTTTCCTCCGTTGTTGTCCTCCCTCATTTGGGTTTTTGGTTTCCGTTCCTTCTATTGCGATTATCTTCCTTGCTTTTTTGGGCAAGACTTTCTGCCACTGTCCGTTCTTTTCACTTCTTGGTCTCACTGTTGCTCTGTTGGCTCGGTGGTCGTAATCCGTCTGCTTAGAAGTCCGCGTTTTTTCTCGTTTTCTGCGATGAGCCAGTTTCTGCGGTAACTCTTCATTACGTCGAAGAGTTCATCCAGCTGTGCCGCTCCATTCTTGACATCCAAGCTGACGTTCTTTTGCTTAGCCATCGCCGTCTACATGATTTACACAAAATTCTTGCATTTTTCCAAAGATTCTTCTTCTGCTCGTATCATTTGAGTGATGCACTCCTGTTTCGACGAGTTTTGAGGTCCTTCTATGGTGGCCACTGGGGTGCTCTTCTCTTCTGTTTGTTTTGCTGGTGGTTCTTGTATGGCAGGAATTTCTTTTGAGGCTATTTTTTCTCCAGTTTTTTCGAGTTGTTTGGGAGTGGTGGTCAGTGTAGGGGATCTAAGTATCCTACTACTTCTGCGGAACACGGTCCCGTATTCCTCGTCTTGAGCAACTTTGTTTTGTTGTTTTTTATGTTGTTCATTCTGTTGGGGTTTTTGTTGTTGTTGTGATGTATTCATTTTAGATCTAATGGGTCTCCGCTTCAAGCCGCTATCTCCGCACGTTGTAACAGTTGCCCTTTATGAACCCCGTGGTTATATATGCAAGCAAGGAGGCCACGCAAGGGTTGACACGTCCTTATGGGAGCTTATGTTCAGAGCCAGGCTCAGGCACGAATGAGGAGCTCGTCTCAACTGGACCTGTACGGCCAAAAAAAATTTTGGCGACGTGCATTGAACGTACTTGAAGACCTGCCATGGCTTTAACAAGACGGAGGTGAGAGCAGTATTTCGGTAAGATGTCACTCCTGCCTACTGAGGTGATAGAATACTGCCCTCACCAGCCCTTTGTCAGACTAGTCCATTATTGGTTTCCAGTATTCCATAATCAGAACCTTACCGGCCTCGATTCTGATGGGCGCTTAGGGGCGCCCAGGGTTTTCGGCGGCGTCTGTGCACTTTTGGTGCTGCTCACTGTATGGTTCGTTCCCTCCTCGCTTTGTTGCCTCCCTCTCGTGGGTAGGTTCGCCTTCGGTGCAACCCCGGTGAGGGTTGTGGACGCATATTTAAAGGCGGCACCTTCTCGCCTCTTCGCCGGAGGTTTATTGGGCGTATTAGGCATTTTGAGCCAAGCCCTCCTCTCCTGCAGCGTAGGCCGTCCACTATCCGCCAGCTGTGACCCCGGTAGTAGCCTGAGCTCAGCCTTTGAGATTTGGTAAGGGAAAATAGTCGCTGGTTACGTATTTGAAAAACGGTGGATGTTGAAGCTATTCGAAACCCATTTTATGGATTTTTGCCATCGTTTTCACTGATTTGTGACATGATGCATTGTCTTAGTGAGACAGAATTTTTTTTCAAATGCGGCCCTTTTGCAGCGATTTCGGTAAACAAAAATTATTTCATGGGCATCCAAAACTAGATACGTCATAACCTTGTTAGCCGACTGTTGCGTTTCTCTACGCTTTGGAGCGATCCACTCGGATGACTGTCGATTCGAATTCGTAGTGAAATAATGGAGGCATGTTTCATCCATTGTCACATAACGAAACAAAACCTTGCCTTTATTACTCATAAAGATCTCCAAACACTGCCCCGAATCATCAACTTGTCGCTGTTTTGGTTAAATGTGAGCCCGCGCGTCATCCTCTTTCCAGTGCGTAGTCAAATATTCGTGTATGATATGGTATACACGTTCAGTTGATATCTTTAAAGTGCCTGCTATCCCGAGCAACTTCAGTTTACAACAATCCAAAATTAATTTGCACTTTTGCACTGTGTTCACCGTCTTTTGTGCTATTTCTCCACATCTAAACTTAGCATAACATTCTTTGATGGTTGATTTTCCTGAGGCAGTGATGGGAAACTCGTCATCAAGCCAAGTTTTTGCTTCATCTGTAATGTTTAACCTTTACAAAGAAATATTTTAGCAACACGCGAAATTCTTTTTTATCCATTTATTCACTATAACAAAATTTGCTTGACCCAAAATGATGCAACTCACAAAGTAATGCTCCGACGCGCATTTTGAAGATTAGGGATTATCATAAGGAAACTCTTCAATTCACCTCTAATATCGATTAATTTTTCAGAAATCAGTATAAGTTACAAAATCAAAACTTTAGAGGAAAAAATTATGAGCAGAAAAGTTAGGCTTGGCCAACCTGTTACGGTTGATTTTAATGACCGAGCAACTTTATTTGATTTGCAGGGGTCATACTAATCTATCCATTCCTTTGTTATTTCCCTTGTGACTTATTGTCGTTGCAATTTTTGTTTTTGTTTGTCAGTTACTAGACGAATGTTTGAATTTTTGCGTGGCGGTATTACTTATTTATTAATTGCATTTTTTGCTACCATCTGAGGTTGCTAGAAATCATAGGTCAAAGGAGCTCAACTACTCGTGTATCACCGTTTGAGTCGTTAAGTAGCTTCTCTAAGCGACCAAGCTGCTGTTCTTTAAGGGGACAATTATCATGGATGAGCACAACATCTGCAAGTTTGGCGTCTTTTCTTTCACAAAGATCTTTTATACACTCCTCATTCCGTCGGCGCATGGAATCATGATCGAGAATTTTAATCCTTTCCCATTTATTTAATAGGGATAGCGATTTCGCGGCAGTCACAGGTATTGCCAGAACGAATGCTTCTTTGAGAAGAGTTGTGAGATCTTATGGATCTTGCGAGAGTGTTGTTTGTTTCCATGAATGGAGAACAGCTTCAATGCGAATAAACAGTTATGGAATTCTTCATACTCACGTTTGTATTTTCCAGCTAATTTTTTAAGTTTGGTTTGAAGCTTTTTTCAGCTACCTATATGTGGAGCGCAGTAGGGATAAAATGCCAATTATTGCCTTGGAAACCGTAATTTGGTACGATCTGAAGTAAGCCTGGATTAATAAAATTCACAAACTATTTTCTTTGGCTCTCTGAGCTCTAAATTTTTATAGTAAGACGGATCATCCGACGAAACGAAAAAATGCCTTGAAAAGACCTTCCTTTGTCAGATTCGCACATAGGGTGGAATGCACTGAATTTGTCGTAGAATAGACAAAGACAATCACATAGTCCTTCATGAACGCCCAGCTAAGTCGATATCTTTAATATTGAAAGACAGAACGAATCTTGCTGGTGGAAGTGCTGCCATAATCTTCGTTCACATTTTAAACTTGTACACGGTGTAGATCTTGCACTGTAAAGTTCCCTTCTTCATTTTGGCTTAAGTCTTGGAATATGAAACTCCTAACAGGCTGTTTTGTTTGTATGAGGCGATGTTCGGCGTGTAGCATTAGTACGTGGAGTAGTTAAAGTGTTGGAAAGAAGTTGCGATTTCCCTGCAATAATTATGTAATGACGTTATACGATAGACGTGAGTTGGCAAGCCGATCATTCACACGATGCAGACCTTTCGTACATTAGTACGTATTTATTGTAGTTCTAAGAATGAGGCTTGCACCCTCTTGTATTTTGCAATGTTTAAATGTATTTGCGAATATATGTAGTGGGGCAATATGCTTTTCAGAAGACAGAAGTCATGCACTCTGACTTTGTGTTCAGGAGAAGAACTTAACCCTCCTACCATTTGTATCTGCGAAATATTCAGATTGTTTACGAACTAGGTCACGTTTTTACTTGTTTGTTCAAGTGCGTTGTATCAGGATTTTTGTTTGTATCATAATGTTCGGTCATCTGGCGGCATTGGAAAGTTTTACCACAAAGCGTAAAATTGGTATCTTTGTTAAGGTCGATAAAGATAATCGACTAAGTAGTGTATACAAACTGAACAGATATAGCATATATGTATTTGAAGATTTGCAATATACATATTACAGGCTCGTAGATAACTAGTGGTGTATTTCGCTAAAAATCTCGATCTTCTGTATGTACGACTATTTGTCAATAATTTTGAAACCGTCCCAATCTCACTGGAGATATTCTTCTCAGGCCCTATCATTTTCCGATTTGAGCTTACCTTTTTTAAGTTATTCATTTTCATATTTAATAACTGATGTATTTCAAATGTGCAGGAATAACCAAAGACGAGTGTATAAAAAAATTCTCACTTTAGATGTAGTCCCGCAACGTACAGGACATTATTAGAACTTGTGCATTTATAGAAGTTTTCACACTATCGATCCTCTGATCAAGCAGTTTGAATAAAGTGTGTCTGTTCTTACAAAATTGTTTTGATCGGTTACTACATAGTATAATAGTTTTGTTCACCTAACTGTTGTTTTTATCACCCAAAGATAATCGATTAAGATATAGGGTTATAATACAAACATAAATGATCAGGATGAAGAGGCGAGTTCAAATCCGGGTGACTGTTTGTTCGTGTGTGGGTTGAGTAAAAATTGAGATTGCAGATGGGCGCAGTCAGATCAGTGCCACGTTCACTAAACTCCACTAAGCAGAAACCTATAAGTTGCCATAACTAAGCACCAAATTAAGATAAAGAATTGTAATTTGGCACAGGGGGTCTCAGTAAAAAGGGGCACTTGTGGGCTCAAAAATTTGAAAAAGTGTGAGTGGCCCTGCTCGCAAATTGATTTAATGTAAATATCTTTTAAACTACAAAAATTAAATTCATTCCAGAGTATGTGGCATATTAATAGTATGAAATGCCATATCAAAACAATTATTCGTGTTTAGTATACGCTTGCCTTTCCGAAGAACATAAAGTATATTCGGCGATTTTCCATTGCATTTTCAAACGTTTAGAACTTTGGCCTTCGATGTTAATTGTTTGTCGCGAACAATAGTTCTTGATTGGTACAAATAATTCAAAGAACGTTGACGACGAACCACGTCCAGGACGGCCGTTAGCATTAACTGATGATAAATATGTCAATAAAATAAAGGAATTTGTCCTTGAGAATCGACGATTAACAACCAGAGATCTTACGGGCATAGTTGGAGTATCGCAAGGATTACTGAAAACTATTTTGAAAGATCATTTGGGTTCAAGTAAAGAGAAAGCACATTTGGTTCCAAAATCAATAAATTTATTCGAAAAACAGTGTCGCCTTAATCTCTGTTAAATAAAACTTTCCGACTACCATGATGTAATGTAACATACTGTTACTGACGATGAGTCTTAGATCTCTGCTTACAACCCGGAATTAGATGGTCTTCTTCTTCCTTAGTGGCATAGACACAGCTTACGTGATTATAGCCGAGTTAACCACAATGCGCCAGTCGTTTCTTCTTTTCGCATTGTGGCGCCAATTGGAGATTTCAAGCGAAACTAGGCCCACCTGGTCCTTCGGAGCGGAGGTCTTCCTCCTCCTCCGCTTCCCCCGGGTACTAAGTCTAATACTTTCAGAGCTGGGGTGCTTTCATCCGTTTGAACGACGTGACCTAGCTAGCGTTACCGCTGTCTTTTAATTCGTTGAACTATGTCAATGACGTCAAATCTCATACAGCTCATCGTTCCGTCGAATGCGATATTCGCCGTAGCCAACACGCAAAGAACCATAAATATTCCACAGAACCTTTCTCTCGGAAACTCGTAACGTCGACTCATCAGATGTTGTCATCGTCCATGCCTCTGCACCATATAGAGGGACGGGAATAATTAGTGACTTATAGAGTTTTTTTTTTCATCGAGAGAGGACTTTATTTCTCAATTACTTACTTAGTCGGAAGTTGTGTTGGATTTCGATGTTGACATTGTTTTTCGGTTAACTCTGATTCCAACAGACAGGCGAAATTATCTGCTTCTTCAAAGTTATCAGGGTGTAGTGAAATCTGATAGTTGTCGGAATCAGAATTGAAACCGATCAAAGAAGTAGTAGGTGTCATGAATGCAGATATTATTGGTTTGATATTCGAAATAGAATTTGTATCGGTTTTGGGTCTCACGGAAACCAATTTTATACGTTTTGCTATCAGAAACAAAGCAAGAAGATAGTCGCTCACAGATTTGAAATGTATGTTAAGAAATCAAGTTATCTTTATTTTTATAGGGGAAAACATAAGTATAAAACACGAAATATCTTAATTATTGAGTTTTTGGAGAAAAATCCATATTTAAAGGTATTAGATTTACAAAAGGTAATAAACGTAATTTAACACCCAAATGCGTCTTTATTAAAACGATAAATGTTATCTCTTAAAATCTTCCTTTAATTTGAAACTTATTACAAACTTTAATAGGACTGCTTCCAAATGTATACATTTGCAAGTTTTGGCACATTAAACAGTTGGTTCGAATATTGGTTTTGTGTATATTCGAAAAGACGCAAATGCAATCAGATTCTGTGACAACTTTGAAAATCAGAATTGGTTTGCAATTCTGACAGCTAAGCAATTCTGTCTTGGATTCCACAACACCCCTCTATATCTGTATACAGTGACGTGGGATACAAGTCGCGGGTCTGACTGTTTCTTTGATGACGGGAAATATTTCATCTGCCACTTGTTCACTACCAGACCCATTTTCTTCGCTTCCTTACATAGTCTGCGAAGACAGAACTAACGGCCCGAATGTTGAGGCCAATGATATCAATATCATCGGTCTACGTCAGCAGCTGTTTACTCTTATAGAAGATGGCCCCTTCTCTATTTAGTTCTGCAGTTCGAAATTTTTCTCTTTTTGTGCTGCAAAAGCAGCATTGAAATCGAGGAAGAGGTGTTGCGTGTAGGTCCTCTCCTCACGGATCTTTTCAAAAAGATTTAGCTCAAGGTGAATATCTGGTCAGTTGTTGATTTTAATCTTCCACACAATGCGCTCGATAGAACATTACATGCGATGCTGAGGAAACCTATCTGACCGTAGTTGGCGCAGATTGTGTGGTCCCCTTTTTGTGCATTGGACAGAGAACATTTAAATTCCAATCGTCGGGCATGCTTTTGTCGAACCATTGCTCGGCCGGCAGTAATCGTGCTCCGCCGCTTTGTTGTTCTTCAGAAGGATAATTGCTATTCGAACTTCCTCATTGTCGGGATAAGGAACGTTTGCTCCATCTTCATCGATTGGGGAATTCCGTTCCCCATCTCCTGGTGATATGCTTTCCCTGCAATTCAAAAGGATGGAGCTGTGCTCTTATTATAATATTAGAAGGCTCTGGACATCAATAACTCGGGCACCTTTGGCGGTTCTACAAGAGTATGCTCCGGTCTGGAAAACTTCTGTTAGTCACCGCATCGTTTTGTAGAATTTTAGAGCATTACCCCTGTCGGCCAGCCTGTCAAGCTCTTCATCCTCATGCATTTCGACCTCTCTTTTTTTTTATCTGACAATGCGTCTCGCTTTCCCTCTTCAACTCTCGGTATCTATCCCATCGCGCACATATTGGTGCGTTATTTGCTGCACAGAGGTAGCTGCGAATCTTGGCTGCAACAACATAGTGGTCCGAATCGATGTTAGGAACTCGGAGCGCACGCACGTGTACCGGAGACGTGTTGAACCGAAGACAACCAGGTAGCTTGATGAATTTTTCTATGCAAGAAATTTGTACTACAGATAACCATATTTCGGTCCCCGGCGAAGTTGATCAGCCTCAACATATTTGGGAATGTTTCCTCGTGTATGCTGAATTTACCGACAATTGTGCCAAAGATACTTTCCTTCCTCACCCTGACGTTAAAGTCACTAAGCACGAGTTTGACATTGTGGCGGGGGCAGATCTTATAAGTGCGCTGCAAGTGCTCATGGAAAATATCTTTGATCATATCGTCCTTCTCTTCCGTCTGGCGTAGGCGCAAATCAGCGATATGTTGAAGATCAAATGGCAGTTCTTGAATCTCTTCAAGTTGCTTTTCGTTTAAAATGCGGCCAATAGAGCAAAGCTATGTCGTTCGGGAAGTTCACTGCGTGCTGGCGTGGTCTATTCGGTCGAATAATAACCAATAAGGAATGCTATGTCTCAAGATGGGTGATGGTGTTGCGAATAGTATACTCGGCAGACCAATTGTGTTGATCACAAGTTGAGCGAAGCGAGTGAAACACAATCTTTACGGAACGTGAATTTTCGTAATAAAGTCGAACCGTTTGTAAATGTTAATCAGGCGTAAGTCTTTTCATGATGAAATGCTAAACATAACTGAACGAAATTAACATGATGGCTTATAACGACTCATTCGTGATCTGTCAAAAAAATGCTATTGAGAAAAGTACCCCTACTTGGATCAATCGATGTAACCCTATATCAATCTCGATTAGCTTTAAGCGATATAAACAACCGTTGCTCACCTACAAAACTATTATAATCTGTAGCAGCATGTTGCAAGACTATAAAAAGGAAGTGTACCACTATGAGAAAATAATATTAAGACTCTGTTCATAATTTTCAAATTCTTTTCAAAATCTATGTCATCCTTCTCAAAATGTACAAAACTGTCAATTTAATTCGACAGAGCAATACAAAACAGTTTAAAGTTGTGGAAATTTTCAATGTATTTTTTTCATAATTCCATATTTTTTATTGTCAAAAAAGTCTTGCGGTATTTTCGCTAGTTGGCGCTGAAAGCGCGTAGTTCTAGTTTTATTCGTCGCATCGGGTCATGCTATACGTTTTTGAAAACCTCATTTCACGCGCTAACACGTGTTTGATTTATTGTCGTTTCTTTTAAGTTGTTCGTGAGTTATAGCGTCGCAATCATGGAGTAAAATAAAGAGAAAATGCGGCATATTTTACAATACTACTACGATAAAGGCAAAAATGCATCTCAAGCCGCCAATAAAATTTGTACAGTTTATGGACCCAATACAGTTTCTATTTCCACCGCACAACTATGGTTTCAACGTTTTCGTTCTGGTGTAGAGGTGGTCGAAGATGCGCCACGCTCCGGAAGGCCTGTCGTCGAAAATTGCGATAAAATCGCTGAATTGGTCGAAAGAGACCGGCATAGTAGTCATCAAACCGTTATAAACCATTTGAAGAAGCTTGGAGTCACTGAGAAGCTCGATGTATGGGTGCCACACGAATTGATTCAATAAAAATACCGCAAGACCTTTTTGACAATTATAACTGTAGATTTTATTTAATAACTTCTAAATCAAATTGAATTCCAAAGTTATTTTTTTAAACCTAAATTTCCATGTTTTCTTTAATGTTGAAGACCGAGCGATTTATTTTCTCAATTGTCTTTTAAATACAGCAAAGGATATCTCCGTAAACCGCTGAATGGTTTTGAAAGTCAAAAACACGGTTTAATTGTAATGAAATGTTATCAAACAATTTTATTTGATATTATTAATTTGTTTTTTACATATGTTGAAATGATAACAGCATATCAATGTAAAATTTAATTAAATGAAAATCTATTTAAAAAGATAAATCATTTTTTCTTAAACAATAAAATAAGGATTTAAAAACGAAAATAAAATTCCACCGAATATTCCTGTAATGAGCATTGCAGCTGCAAACATTCCAGCTTTAACTTGATATTTCGGTTCAACTGATTGTGGGGCGTACATCATTGCCAAAGAGCTAAAAAAAATAAAGTGATTAATACGAAATAAAAATTGCATTGCGGTAATAATAAATGTTTAACTTTTTTTTAAAGAAACTTAAAAAATTGGTTTATATTGCAATTAATCTAACAACTCTATACGCAAGTAACGAAAGTCTGTTACACCCGTGACAGACACGTAGTAACAATACCATAGTAAAGATATCATGGTATTCTGTTTACTACGTTAATGACACACATGGCAATGTAGTAAATTCAAATACCAGCTTTGTTTCATAGGCATTAAATATTTCCAAACAAGTTTAAACAACAAATATGTAGTTGTGTATTGTGAAGGAAATAAGTACAATTATTTCAAATACTGTAAAGTTAATCTATTTTCATCGCAAAAAGCGATTTGGTTAATGTCTCTCTAAAATCCTCACATAAAATTAAGCATTTCCTGCTTTTCCAGAAGAAAAATTGTAACAAATGTTTTGTTTCCATTCCATTAATTAATTTTTAAAGCCATTTTGACAGATTATTTCGAAGAGGATTTCTGTAAAAGCTTTAAGCAAATTTGTTACCTTTTTTTAGCTGTGTTTATACAAATACCACAATGAAACATCATAGCAGGGGTATTCTCCTGCTCTTGCAAAACCCTTGCACGGTGCAAAAATTGGAGATTTTTTCACCTAATGCAACAGCACAACAACAAACATACGCAGAAAAATATTATCAAGGGCTGTAAAATATGTTAGACCAAACCCCATGTTTATTTGGGTGCGATGTCACGCATAAAAAAATTGCAACCCTGTTTTTGCTGTAACTTTACTTGAATACATATTTTGACGTTAAATTGTTGAGGGAGGTAAATTTTAAATAGATTTTATAATTTCTATTTAAATTATAAAGATTTGTTACAGTTTTTTTGTTAAGAATGAATGCAGGCGTGCCAATTCACAATAGCCATGCACAATGGTCGTTTACAATAAATTAACCGAATCAGCCGTATATATCAATAGATTCTGCAATGGGTGATCTCGTGCCCGTGCGCGTTCAATTCCATTTCCATGGATTTCAATAATGATTTCGGCTGATTTTTGATGAATTCAAGTATAGTTTCGATGGAATTTCCGGTGATCAAGGATTTTGATTTGCCCACATGTTGATCATCATTTATGTCCTCACGACCTCTTTAAAAACGTTGAAACCACTCATGCACTCTGCTACGGGATAGGCAATCATCGCCATGTACTTGTTTCATCAATTGAAACGTTTCGGTAAAAAATTTACCAATTTTAAAACAAAACTTAATGTTGGCTGTTTGTTCGAAGCTCATTTTCGCACCGATAACACAAACATACTGACACTCATAACTTGACTTCCGATCGATGAAATGTCATGAAACTCTCACTGGACAATCGATAAATAGCGCTAGTTTCAAAATTACTTCTTCATTACTTTGGAAAATACCTTGTATGGTCTGTCACGGGTATTACGTAGAAAGAAATTTGATCGCAACTCATTGTAACATTATAACTTTAAAACTGAACTATGACGTTTTGATTATTGGAGAATGGCATTTTTTGCTGACATGTCAAAGTTGAATCTTTTTTGAATTTCGAAAAATTATAATATAGATTTTTGAAATATAGTTTCACTCTACCTTTATATATACACTTAAATACACTTAATAATTTATATTAAGGGGCTGCACTATTATTAGGTTGATGCTAGAACAGTGATCGCGCTACGAAATGCCAAGTTTAATGACTCCAATAAGAAATGTTTACTGTGCAACAAATGATAAAAAATAGCACTGCTCTCTTCAAAACCAAGTACGATACACTAAGTCGTTTAAAAGGTAATTACCATTGTGACCTAAATCTTTAAACGTGTTAAAAGAAAGGTGACTCTAAAGTTCTGAAAAGTTGGAAATATTCCAATATCTTGTGATTGAAAATTTATGTGCTTTTTGGTTAACAAAATGCCGAATTAAGAGGTGGGTAGGTACACGTAAAACAACAATTTTACATAATTTTTAATTCTCTCAAAACTTCATTTTGCTTAAGAAGAAAATAATGCACTGCTTTAATTGCTTTGGTTTTAAATTGTTTGGAATATTTTTTAAACATATTCATATCAAGTCATTTCATTTAAAGTACATAGTATATTGATTTAGCATTCATTCTTTTATTTTAAAACTGCATGATATATGTAAAGGGCGGAAAATAAAAAAATGGAAATTAGATACGCGAAAACATTACATTTTAATAAAAATTAGCTTTAAATATGTTGAAATGGTTATAGGAGTTCTAACTGGACAACTTCCCATCTGGATTCATGCAGTAAGATAGAACATCTTACCGGGTGCCAAAATAAGATAAAAGTATCTCAACACTTCCATTTTAAATGCCCCGCTTTAGCGGTCTAACGGCGTGTGTAGCGTAGGCACGACAAATGTTGTGCGGACGCACCGCACCTTTTTTTTTGCCTTAAATGCGGGTAGATCATAAATGCAAACATATGTTTGCAAGTATAGATGTCCAATATAAGCACGATTTTCGACGTCGCCGCATCGCACGGATTTATTAAGAATCAAACTAATTTGATTTTGCCCGCAGTATCGTGCAAAAAGTACCATATTGTAAATGAAAATTGTAATTTCGGAAATTCTAAAGAGAAGTGCTTTGTGGGATAAAAGCCATTACGAACTAATAAAAGTTAAAAAAAACTTGCATCTTTATATTTTAGTAACTAAAAAGTGCTTGCAAAAATTTAATTTTTGCTTTACGTAGTCTGGAAATTCTTTAATGCCCGGTTTCACAGTCCATACTTATGATGTGCTTAAGATAAAACAGGAAAATAGTGTTTTACAGTTCATACTTAGGTTATGCTTAAAGCTTAGTACGCAGCTCTCAAGAAACGTAAAAACTTCATATAAAAAAACGCTTAAGAAACGGTCCAGAAACGTTCCTGCGATAAAGTTACTTGTGCTAGTACGCAGCTCTTAAGAAAGCTAGTACTAATTTTTAATACTTTTTTTCAATAAAATGTGAATATGGCAAACCTGGTTTTGCAAAGAAACATCAAATCAACAATTGTTTCTTGCAGGAAATTCGAAGTAATCGTCAAATTCATCCTAAATTAGTTGAAATCATTATTATAAAGTATGTTCCATTTTGAAATGTTGTATAAAACCAACCAATCGTCAACAACATTCCTTAAATCTCAATGAAAATATTTGTGTTACCATACACATACCTACATACATACATACGCACAAAGTTTGTTTACTTTGTTTATTCTCTCTTGCTCTTCTAATGTGGATCATTCACAATGCGTAACCAGCTGTCAATATTACTTCAGAAATAATGTATTTTTGTTCTTGAGCAATTACTTGAGAGCTGCGTACCAACCTTAAGCACTGAAAATGGGAGGCTTAAGCAATGCTCAAATAACAGCTGATTTTTGTTTTGAATTTGCTTTGAATTTTCAGCGACATCTTTCGTAGCGTAGGGCAAGTGTCCGTTCGCTTGCACTCAATAACAGCTTATACTTTTCCTTCAGTTCCCATAGGTTCTCCGACTCGCTAGTGATGAAATTTGGGGTTCTTTTGTTGTTTTCATCAATTTTTGATATAATTTTCCTCGCAAATTTGTCTGTTATAATTTAAATATTTCAAACATATTTTTATGAATGACATTTGTAAAACATATGTTGCCCATAACGTTGCCATATATCATAATAAAATTTTATAGAAATTAAGCATTGACTGTGAAACGCAAACGACTACTCAGTTTGCAACAATGCTTAGCTAAGATTTTATTTAGGCACAACTTAAGTATGGACTGTGAAACCGGTCATAAGTGCTGATCGTATTTCTTAATTTTGTATTTTCATTAAAATTATTGTGCAAAGCGTTTTCATTTTCTTTAGCGACGTTTTGTAAAATAAAAATTGGGAGTGCCACTATTTCAAAACACTGTTTTTTCTTAGAGATACACTGATTCCAAGAGAAACAGATGGAAATTTGTCGACACTGTTGGAAGATTCAACTACTGCAACTCAAGCGGATAATGAAGTATCAAAAGTTGAAGTAAAAAATACCGCACCAACTTCCTCTAAAATACGATATTCTCCCAAGCCTTCGTTTGCACGCCCAAGGCGAAAAACGATTCGAGAAGATGTAAATTACGCGTGAGATAGGTTTACATATATTGAAACCAAAAAACTAGATCAGCAAAAATGCAAACATGTTACATTCTAACTTAACTATCTAAGGACTTATCTAAGGATTCACCTAGATTGAATGCTCACGTGGCGAAAACATACAGCGACTAAACTAACTTGCATGAAGTTTAGAGCAGCAAATTTAAATTGGCTTTTAAACAAAAATTCTAAACTTAGCCTATACAACCAACTCCTATTATACAATACAATCTTAAACCAGTTTGGATGTATGGTATTCAACTGTGGTTTACGACCTGTGGAACCAACATTGATATAATACAAAGGTTCCAATCTAAAATGCTTGATACTGGTGTCCACATATTCGGTACCTAGGTACCTAGGGGCTTTAACAGTTTTGGTTAGATTTGGACAATTTTTGGGCACAAGGTGGAATATTTTAAACAAATTATTAGTGTAAAGTTTTACCACGTTACATTAATTCACTGTCGGTAGGAGTTCTAATAAAATTTGCGCTCAGCAAATTTGGTTGTTGTAGCTTCAGCAGTTTAGGACAAACTTATTAGAGGAGTGCATTAATGTTTTTATTGGATTTTATTGCATATGTTTAACAATAGTTGGATAAACTGATGTTTTTATGGTTTGTTATGTAAATTGCAATTTATTAAAACGAGACCCACTACATAAATTAAAAGAAGAAATGGAAAATAGTGATTAAATACATATGAAAAAGGTAGGTATGAATATGTCCAGTTATCATTTTAATCATAATTGTAAGCATATGAACATATGTACATATTTATGCACTTATTTAAAAATTTAATTTAGTGCCCTTCAACTGTTCACATTATTTAAAAATTATTTAGGTATTGAACCATATAAAATATGAAATAATTGTTTTCCTAAAATTCATTTGTTCAAAATAGTATATTTTCTACTTTCTCCCTTCTGCTCATGAAATATTGTCATCAAATTCCCAAACAGTTCAAGAGCCAAATTTACTAAGTGCTAAATATAGTCGAAATGGATCGGTCGGGTTCCGAGATATCTGATTTTACCTAAACGTGGGCTGTGTCGCGTCCATTGTTCAATTTTTACACTGGCTAACATAAAGCCCTCTCATACCATCTCGTAGGTAAAATTTAATTTAATTAGTTATTGAGTTATCGCGCTTTTAGTAGTTTTTCACAGTGCCTTACTATATACTATATATGTGGGCAGTGAGCGGGGTTATTATCCGGTTATATTCAATTTCAAACTGTCGGTAGTAGTTCTTATAATATTGAATAGTCGAAAAAGTGTTTTGTCAATAGATGTCTTTGGAGTCGTATATCTTCAGTGCTACCAATCACATTGTGTCATGTCATATAGTGTTGGAAAGGTGAGATTTTAAGCTTCATTTGACCAAAAAAAAAAAGTTGAAAAAAAGTTACAGCTGTTCGAAAAGTAGTGAAAATAATGAAGGAATTCGCTATATTTTAAAATTTTTGTATAAAAAAGGGAAGCCACCACGCAAGCCACTAATGAAATTTGTGATGCTGTATCGGTTCGTGTAGCACAACTATGGTGCGCTCGCTTCCGTACTGGAAATTTCTAAATTTAGATTCACACTGATGAAATTTTTGCACTGATGGAATAACGTCTCTAGCGGAAAAATGGCAAAAAGTGGGCGTACAAAATGGTCTATATTTGTTTATTTATTTATTATTATAAATATAAAAAAAAAATAAGTTGAAGATTGATTAGAAGTACGAAAACACTTTTTCCAATATTTTGGCGAATGTGATTGTTGTAGCTCATCTACGAACTCGTGCTTTGTTTTGTACCAAAGACGGACAGACAGACACTCACTCGGATTTCAACTCGTCTTGTCATCCTGATCATTTATATGCATATAAATCTATATCTCGTTTAATTTTAACACGTTCCCTGTCCCCACACAAAAATTAATTTTTAACGGTACACGTGCAACACTTATTTTTGAAATTATATTGCTGTAGGCGTTTTTAGAGGTTATCGATGAAATTTGAACTATCCCACACATCTTGACAGCGGTATAACGGTAACAAAAAATTTGTATCAGCTATGATACACGAACGTGTCACTACGAGGTTGAATTGCATACGCTCAATGTATTATCAGTGATACATATCATATATGATACATAGAACGTATGCAATTCAACTTCGTAGCGACACGTTCGTGTATCATAGCTGATACAAATTTTTTTTTACCGTTATATCGCTGTCAAGATGTGTGGAATAGTTCAAAAATACATCGGTAACCTCTAAAAATGCCTACAGCAATATAATTTCAAAAATAAGTGTTGCACGTGTACCGTCCAGATTTTTAAAAAAATTGGAGTGTGGACTCGAAGTGAGTTCTTATTTATTTAGTTGGGCAAACCATATAAAATTTTGTAAGAAATAAGTCATAAATAGTTAAAGTGTGGAGTTTGACAAGTGCGTTCTTATTTATTTAGTCGAATAAGTAGTATGTGAAATAAGATGGCTTCTCGTGCTAAGTATACAGATGTATCATATATGATACGTGGACGCTGTACACATGGTACAAGAAAATAATTTTGTATCACATGTGGTACATGGGACAGGGAACGTTTTAAGTGCTACATACAACAGTTATGGGAACAAAACTTTTATACTATGTAGCAACATGTTGTAAGAATATAAAAATTAGAAGATAAACAGTAACAATTTGTTGCATAAAATCCGCAGGATATATGAAACAATACATTCTAAAAAGTAGCTTTTAAATACTTAACAATTGTTGCAACATCAGTTCCATCCGAACGTTTATTTTCGAAAGCTAGTCAGACAGTGAGCAAACAAAGCTAATAGTAAAAAAATGTTTAAAGGTTCAATAAAATTTTATTTTTGCAAAGCGTAGGGAAAGGATATTGGGGAATGAAAAAAATATCTTTATTAACATCAACTGCTGAATATCACAACTTTTAAATTCTTTAATAAAAACTTCCTAATCTTCAATTTTAATTAGTAAAGTTTTCTTTGATGATCAAAACTTACATAAGTATATGTCCTAAACTTTTGGTGGTTCGATGCTTTGATTTTTATTCGATGCATCATATCGACTAAAACATCGGTGTTTTGAATGGAAAAACAAGCTAATCGAGATAGATATGGCGTTATACAACCACCAAACGACCCAAAATTGGTTGTATGCCCTAATATGAAAAATGTGACGAGTTGAATCAATAGTTCTCTTAGTCCCCATATACCTAATATTAACCATTTTCGCGCATATACAGACAAGCGGACAGATGGACATGGCTAAAACACGCTTATCTCGATATTTTGATTATTTACTTATACACTCGTGGCCACGCAAAGCTTACCACTCAAAATTTCCAAGTGTTGTACATATTTGAAAACGCTTTATGCAGGTACTTTTTGCGGTATAGAAGTTTTTTTTTTTAAGTTAATGACATGTCGTTTATCTAAAATATTAAAAATAAAACAAATTTAGCTATAGACAAATTCTTTAGAAAGTTAGTGAGCTTTACAAATATTGCTCGAATTAATTAAAATTATATTTTTTACTTTTTTAATTTAATCTCAATTACACTACAATTTTTTTAATTGAAACACGAAGTTTAGTCGCGTTATTACCTTAAAAACAATAAAATCGGCGGCTTTTGTATAAGCGCAGAAAAGCTAGTTTGTGTTTTACTCATTAAATGTAAAAACTGTACTTATGATTAGACAATATAATTTAATTTACTTCTTCTTACTAAAAACTTAAAAAAAATAAAAAAAATCCCGAACGAAGGATAAAGTCCGAAAAAAATTTAGGAAAGTATAGTGGTAAGTTTTGCGTGTTCACGAGTGTATGTGTACATATTTTCTTTAAAGGTTTATTTTAAAGGTTTATCGGGATGTTATAAACTTCAGGGCCACCCATAACATCATAGAAATTATATTGTTTAGAATAAACAATTGAATTTTACAAAAAAAAATTCAATTTGCCGGAAGTTAACTTTAGCATTGAATAACTTTTAAAGGAGTGAGTATATCGAAAATTTGTCCAGACATTTTTTGTAGAGCATTCAATTCGTAAAAAGTGGCAAAATCCTATGTAACTTCAATGGGAAATGTATCGTGTTTGGGGCAAGGTTTATGATGAAAATTAAGGGCTTTTTATGGTCTGATATTTTTTTTAGATGGAAAACTAAAAGTTTAGGGGGCGTCTCGTTGAAAATAATCAATTTGGTAAATAACGGACACCCTAATGTATATATGTGAATACTACTTCTGAGTTAAGCGACAGAAATCATTTTTTCTAGTTAAAAGTATAAAACATTGTTGAAAAATTAAACATGATAACGGGTTTAGCACTCTTAAATTTTGTTTCCATAAAAGCCGTTATCTGACTTGATCCGAATTTTATTCGGTCAAAAAGAGTCCTTTCGGTGATCTAAACGTGTTTTGATCGGTAAGTAACAAGTTGATTATGTCATTCTCAGGGCAACGTTTAGCAGGGTTGCTGTACATATTCAAATCCGTTAGCTGAAACCGGTGCCCGGTGCAGTTTTTTTATCCGTTTGTCTCCATGCACTTAATTTTTGCTGTAAAAACTACTAATAAAAAAAATATAATAATTTTGACTGAACATCGAGGCATCATGAAATTGATACTGAAACCTTAAGGGCAGCCGGAACTGAAGCAGAGTAACGAACCCTGAGTCGACTCAAACGAAAATCATCCATACGAGTAGAAAATCTGGACATTTTGGATCTGCTTCAAAATCAACGCAACAGTAAAAACTGGGAGTCATTAAGAGGCATTCACATAGCGATACTTTCTCTCACAGCTTACAGAGGCAATGGAATCTACTTGCCAGTGGAAAAAACCCATGTCTGAGAGTCAGGGTCAAACACGATGGTGATAATTTTAGAAGAAACCCCACCTATCAGTGACACCGTAACCCAGTAACTTTTATTCTAAAAACCTATACCCTGGTAACCTGCCAAAAATCTCGTTTTAGAAAATATCAACTTCTCAGCACTACAGGCGTCCTCTCTACACACGCACTTCTAACATAGGGGTCGTTGAGTGCTTTTACAACCTAGCTAACCTCACTGAATAACTCTCGAAATGTCAAATATAGCAATGAAGTTCATTCTGGAACTTCATATATAGTATAATGTTTAAATAAACTGCGAAATAAACCCCATTATAAGAAACATACAATTACTATTATAGAAACTGTTAAGAGGTAGAAGAAAAGGAGACTATTAAGCATATTTTATGCGAACGCTAAGCTTTGTACAGGAAAATAATCGCAATTACTTATCTACCTACCTACGAAGGACATCAGTGAGAACATCACATCTTCTCTGCTACCTAGAAGCCAAAGCATTCAGTCCGCGAATTCTACAAGGCAATTGTTAGCCAGAAATTACCAAGATGTTAGGTCCGGAATCCTTGTACATACCAGGTATAAACTTGTACTCATTTGTGCTCCCCAATGTACATATTTGCTATAAAGGCAACAGAAAGTTGTTTGAAAAACGTAATGCTAGGAATATTAGACCTAAGGGAAGTATTTATTTAAAGGATACCTATCTTATTTATTATTTCGACGATATTTAATATCTAAAGTCAGCCATAAGCACTGTAGATAATTTGCGTTCGACAATTTTCAAATACCATTTTTGTTTTTTATTAAATTTGGGGAAAATATCTACCAGAGAAGAATGGATGCCAGTTTGGAAATATTGTATTCTAGGATAACATCAGAGCGTTTCCATGCCACTGGTCGAATAATGATCAACTTTCATTTTTGAAAGTAAAGATACATTAAAGTGGTACACAGGGTCCGGGGAAGACTTTAGTGAATTTGCTGGAGATAAAAATCTACTAAGACTAATTACAGGCTTGTTGCAGACTAATCCTCCTGGTTTGGGCCTGGTAGAGTTGTTCTCGAACCAAACAAATAATTTAGCTATATAAAGTAAACTTGGTGAGGACCGCAAAAGCACAAAAAAAAACATGTTATACGCACAAAAATTAACATATACCATTTCAATGACTTAAACTGATCTTATTTACATATAATATTTATTTTTCGCAAACTTGAGAAGTCGTGGCATTTTGCCATTCTTTAATTTTAAACTTACCTTAAATATCCTGAACTCCATGACATTAAACTAGCAATACACCAGTATATCCATTCGTTTTTTATTAAGACCGGTAGTGTTCTAGTTATATTAAGAGGATGGTAGTTGCAATATAGAAATATCGGTATGAAAACAATTCGTAACGTAACAGGTACTGCCAAAAATTTAGGACCAGGCTAAAGAATAAATAAGAATTTGTTATTGATTTATAGACCGATTTATTCAATTTCTTGATATAAAATAGTTTATTCCATATGATCACAAAGTGAAAAATTAAATCAAATATTAAATTTTTTTGTAAAACGTCGATATGAATTTACCCAAATTTTCTTATAGACCATAGTTTTATTTCATGACATATTATAATTGTTTAACCTCCGTAATAATTATTCATGACGTTCATAGGGTCGTTTTCTCAATAGGCGTTAAGCGCTTAACTAGAACTGTTTAAAATTGATTTTCTCAATATATGATTAGTAACTATCTGTCAGTTAAATTTTTTAAACTTTAGGAAAGGCTGTTTTTTTTAATTTGTATACAAAATAAGAAATTACAGACGGCGACATTTTTGTCGCTCATTATCATTATAGTTATATTACGCATATTTGCATTCCTGTATGCATATTACATTACATATTAAAAAATAGGTAATATAAATATTCTTTTGTAAAGCATCGAGCTGTGAGAAAAAACACAACAGGGGAATTCTCTTGCAAAAATCCTACACCGAAATATGTTAGGCCAAGAGAGCACCCATTGCAGAATCTAGTAATATATGAACGGCTTATTCGGTCAATTTATTGAGAATGACTATTGTGAATTGGCGCACATTCTGTATTCATTCGTAACAAAAAAATGTAACAAATCTTTTGTCGTTTTGTCAATTAAAGTTATCAGTTAAGCAATACACAAACCAACCAAGTATTGAGGAAACGACTCTTATAGTTCTATAACCAGCTATGACAGTAGTGAACTTTAATTTTAAATAAAATTACTGCTCTTATATTTATGATTTTTGTGTAACAGTAGTGCGCAATAAAAATTCCCTGTGAGATATTTTGTTCTAGATCAAAGAAGTACTTATCGATATTTTATAAATTTTAGTAGTTCAGGATAGTCAGTACTAAGTATTGTTATCAAGAAAGTGTAAAAAAAAGTCTGGATATATTTTGTTAAGTGTGAGTTTCATATAATATACATACGAATAGCGCAACCAACTTTAAAAATTATGAATTTCTTATTCAAATCAACCACACAAAAGGAAATCCATAAATTTTTAATATGACGCGATTTCCTTTTCTATTGCAACAATCAATAAAAATTATACAAAACATAATCACTTCGTTCATGATATTTCCAGGAATCAGCATCAACTTGGTGAGGAACGCAAAAGCAAAAACTGCGGTCTTAATAACTTAGACAGCACTTAAGTAGCATTTACTAGGCTAGCACATATCATCAAAGAACATATGTAATATTTATAATAAATATGTTATTGTTTATTCGGAGGCAAGAAAGGTGCTCTATTTTATTTTAAATAAGTTAATTTAATTAACGAAGGTAATTTTGTTATTTTACATTTAATTACAAAATATGTAAAATATCTAAATGTACTAATGCAGGGATGGGCACATTTTTAGCCCGCAAAGCTAGCAAAGTGCGCACGGGGGCTAGGTGAGGGGAATATCAGTTTACGGAGAGAAGGGCATAACAAGATGCGAAAAAAATCAATTACATTCCTCCGTAACTTAATGTTCATCGCAGAGTGGTTGCGGCCAGGGATAATGGGATGCCCAACTTATTCCAGTGTGAGAGCGCCTCAAAATAAGCGTTTTTTATAACATTTTCCATTATGGCCAGATCGAACAAAATACGATTTTTTGGGCATTTAAAATAAAACACCCAACATTTACTACAATTGCAAATTATTACATATTGGACTTTTAATAAATGGCGAAACTACTTAATTAATTTTTTATGATTTTATAGTATATTAAAACAACTGACTTTTAATGTTTCAATACTTAATACGGTGAATTAAACCTGTTAGTTCTCAATTATTAAATGTTTTTAATCATTGGTAACTGAAAATAATACTACTATGCATGAAATTGAGAAACGTTTAATGAAATATATTTATGTTTCGCATTTTCTTTGATTTTCATTGTTTTACATTTTTATTAGTGATCTTCAACGGCGGCAACAAATTCCTCCGTTCATATATATTTTGGTATAATTTCAATCTGGCCGTTCCAGTCATTCCAATTGCAAAACGTCAGGACCAACCCAATCCAGTCAACTGTCAAAGTTCGGTAGGTGAGCGACTCTCACATTTCTAGTGACAGGAGAGTTGAGGACCTCTTTATCTCTGGTTGCGGCAATACTGACATTGTACACAAATTAAAGAGCGGAAGTTTACTTCATATCGGAATTGTACAGTTGTGTGAACAAAAAGAGGTAAACACAATTTGCAAGGTTTAGAGTTTCGCATTAAAATTTGTTTTTATTTACCTTTGCATGGTGGGAAATTCTAATCACTGTTAGGAAAAAATATATAAGTTATACTTGTATCTAGAAACAATTTTATTTAATAAGAAAACAGCACATTTTAAAACTTCACAACACCTATAGTTGTTCCTATTTTGTTCACACCACTATACATGAGATAGAACAGTTAAAGGTGGTGATGCCAGTTGTAAAAATTCATTTTAGCTACAATTGAGAAAACTTTTCTCAAGTTGTGGGCTTTTATACGTAAATATGCAAGGCAGTTTTATATACATGTATGCATATATAAAAAAAAGATACTTGTGACCATAATATAAAAATAAATATAAATATAAAATGTATTAAAATAATACTACGCGCTATAGAAAGGGAACACATATTTTCAAAAATATAAGATATCATCAAATAAAAATATATTTGCGCGGTATGGCATTATTGATTGAGAGTGGCTAAGCACACAAATAGAATACAAATGCTAATGGCAGAAACATCTTCTCCCTTCGTTACGAGCGGCAAGCGTTTTGTTCTCGTTTTCATTCGAACAATGTTGCCATTACTCAATACGCATATGTAGTTTTGCACACATCTAACTTTTCAATTATAATTTTTCTTAATATAAAATATCAAAACTGAAAACAAACTATTAAAACTAGTTTATATATTTCTAATAATAGCATTCGATTCTGATTTTGAGTTAGTTTAAGAAAATTTTAAATATATTGAAGACAATTTTTATAATTACTACAGGATAACGAGCCTGGCAACCCTGCGTTGTGAGAGAGCAATCAGCTGAATTTTTTCATTGCGCATAAGATTAATTTATGCATATGCGTTTGAAGACAGTGGTTCAGAAACTGAAATTATTGTAATTTAAATGTGCCGAAATGTCATCAGCGAGAGAAATCAGTGTAAATTATATAATATCTATGTTTGAAAGCACCTACACTTGTGAACAATCTTTTTCAATAATGAAACTAAACAAACATAAAATAAGAAAAAGGTTATCTGATTTAAATTTTGGTACAATAATGCGCGTAGCTACAGCTAATGAGATTAAACCAAACATAGAATTTATTATGGCAAATAAACCAAATTAAATGCTGTTATAAAGACATATTAAAAAATTATTACTAAAATAAAATATTTATTATTTTGTTATTTGTCTTACATTTTATAAATTTATAGTAGTTACAAAGAAACTTAAAATTGTTAGGAAATTTTACAGTTATAAACATGGTGTGGGAAAATACGTTGCTCTCACTTCCCTCTTCATGTTTGCCCGCGATGATCCCCTCACCTAGCCCTCAAAATGTGCACTCGTGCCCGCACGAGCAAAATGCCACTGAGGGCTAATATGTCCATTTCTGTACTAATGTAACACCCACGGCGAGCGGACGAAACAGTATCCGGATGATTTTTTATTCAAAGTTGAGCATAGCGCGCAAGATTTTTCCGATCGTTGTAAATATGTATAAGAAGCGTGGCGACATGGCGCTGTGTATAAACGAATGTATCAAAAACGAATGTAACAAAAACGAATGTGTCCGCAATCCTTTTTGTTAATTGGGTTGATTGATGTGGAAGTGTTGTGAGTTGTGTTGTGTGGGGATGTATGAGTATACTGTCATCGGAAGTGTTGTATTAGTGTGTACCAGTTTTTCCGGGTAGAGGGGGCTGATGCTTAACTCATTTAAACATCCTGCGCCCCGTAGGCGAACGTTTTGCCTAGTATTACACGTATGTGCGATTTATGCGATTGCATGTATAGCGGAGTACTTCTGGTCGAGTGATGCTAACAACGGCTTTGATTTTAAACATATTTGGTATGCATTGGCTTTTGTTATCTTGATGGGTTTACTATTTGTGGTTTTATTCAATATTTCTTTACCATCGGTTTGTTCAGCTGGCTGTTTATTATTTGCCCTTTCTGTGTTATCGGCTTATAAAGAATAATAACTTCACGCCTGGCTCAGATGTGGCCAGAATGGGTACTCCTTAGTCCTGAAGATAGGACTATGAAATTATAGGGATCTTGCGTGAGAGTGGCCGTAAATGGAGAACGGCTTCAATTCGTACAGTAGAGAATTCCTCATAACTATTTAATGCTTTGTTTAACTGATTTCCATTAATCACCAATGTGAGGAGCGTTTATGTAGATGAATATTATTCAACTTTTTGTAAATTTTTTTATAGGTAATATTTAAGTGCGTATGCACTAATTTTACAAGTAGTGGCCCACAAAGGCTCTAGAATTTTTTTTAAATTAGTTTTTTCTCATTATTAGGTGTGAGTGGTACAAGCAGTTTGTGCAGTCTTTTTGACCTGACAAAGTTGTTTCTTTCATTGACATTCAATTTTTTAAACTTCTCACAAGTTTTAAGCTAATGCCCTCTTGTGCACAGTTCGCATGACGTATGTATGTTTTCTTTGTTCGGATGTAAACGATTGCGTTTTGTAAATGGTTCTGTTTATATTGTTGTTGCTTCTAGCTTGGAGTATACTGAAGCTTCTATTTTGATCGTGTTTAATGTTCTTAGTTTCGATTATTTTTTCTTCTACCCTTTCCGCATTTTCATAATGGGTAGTCAGAAAATCTTTCATTTGTTGCCACGTTGGGAATCTTCTTCTTGATGAGAGCGATTGCTCCAACAAAAGTAACGAATTTTCTGGTAATGCTGCGGTGCAAATGTTTACCAGAATTAGGTCCCAGCTATCTGTAGGGATATTTAGTGTCGATAGAACCGACAAATAATTTGAAACAGTGGATTCTAGTTTCATAAATTCTACACTTGTTTTTTTATTAATTTTTGGCAAGTTCATCAGTGTCGTTATTTGTTTATCCGGGTTATGTACACGGCTGTGAACATGTCCCGGAAGGACGGCCATTCTTCATAACCTCCGTAAAAGGTTTCTGTGTCACATGCGGGCACTTTAAGGTGGACGTCTGAACTTACCTTTTTCCTTGAATCGGTGAAGAAGCAAATCTAGTGCAGCTTAAGGAATGTTACGATAATTACCCTCTCTTTTGAAAAACTAGTTAAAATTTATAGTTTTAATAAAGTAGCATGTAGTACTCGGTGTAGGGTATTAAATTACAGGCAAATTTTATGCCGTATGATTATAAGTATATACATATTGTTACAAAAGTAGTATTAAGTTTGGTACCACTGGTATTTGTATTGCTATATGCATCCCTTATTATAAACATTTGGCGCCACGGTTGTCTGTTTGTCTAATTAAACAATAGCTGCATGTATATGGAATGTATAGCATCATACATACATGTGTTTATCTTGCTATATGCATTTCTTATTACAAACAGTAGGCGCCGCGGTTGTCTGTTTGTCTACTTATAACATAAACAGTAAGTGTATGTGGAATGTATAGCATTACGTGTGTTTGTCTACTTGTAGCATAAACATTAACTATATATGGAACGTATAGCATTATGTTCCTATAATTGCCAGACGCAATATTCTAGAAGTACACGTCGGCATCAGCGAGGAGTGGGTGGCTATATAAGCCGTGGCAGCGCCGACGTAATGAACCAGTGCTGAGAGTAAACTGCTATAGTGTAGGCGAATATTGAAATAAAGAAATTTTGTTAAATCGAACTAAACGGTTTTTTGGTTTTATTTGTCAATCCAGAGATACGAACCTAGTATCTAGTAAGGAGTAAATTCGCAACAATATGTATGGGAAGAGAACGCGAAAGCGAAGTGCTCCCATATTTTTTAATGCCTTTGCTTATTTAGTGTTTGTAATCCTGCTTACTGTTTTTGTTAAGAGGTTGCGTTTGAATACACTAAAGTAAACTTAACATATAAGCATTTGAAAATTTGTTTATTTACATAAATGTATATATTATACCAAACTTTTATCGGGTTTTCCCGTAAATTAAACTTGGACCTTAAAAGTTTGACAACCGTTTTATAATGATGTTAAAACGGATTATGATTACCTATATTATAATAGTATATAAATCAGTAATTTGTTTTTGTTTTTACACATAAATGCATATAACAAATTGGATTGAATACGCACACTTTGTTCCTTCAGGGGCTTTTTTTGTATGCATTTATGCTGCCTTCTGCGTTTGTTCCTCTTTCCATGCTCCAGCTACCTAGCGCTATTGTTTCTTTTGTATGTAGATTCCATTCGGGCTATGAGAGGGTGAAGAATTCTCGATACTTTTTTGACAGGTATTTGCATATGTATTTGTTATAATTGTTCGCGATCGTTTGTTCCGTTTTTGTGTATTTTTGTTGAATTTTATTGTTTTTTGTATTTTTGTTATGTTTTATTAGTTAAGGCATTTTTAGATTTCGCGCACGTTACTTTTAGTTCGTTAGATCCCTTTTTTTTTGTTTTTTGGCACGCACTTTTTAGATGGGTATACATATATGTAATATGGAAATTATTTGTTTTAATATTTTGCTTAATTGTTCAGCAACATGTGCATGTAAGTATGTATGTATGTATACTGCACTGTACTTTTTTTGTGTTTTCACATTTATTACTTTTCGTCACCTCTTTTTAAATTTTATATATTGTATTTGCGTGACACTGAACTTTTCTTCCTTATATTTATGTATTATGTTTCATTTCTTTCACCGCACAGTATACATATGTATGTATGTCAAAATGTTTATTTTTTTTATGAAATTTTGTAAAAACCAATAGTGCCAGAAGGCAAGAAAAATGCTCTGCTCTATTTTGTTTTGAATAAGTTAATTTAATTAACAAAGGTAATTTTGTTGTTTTACATTTAATTACAAAATCTGTAAAATATCTTAATGTACTAATGTAACACCCACGGCGAGCGGACGAAACAGTATCCGGATAATTTTTTATTCAAAGTTGAGCATAGCGGGCAAGATTATTCTTAATTGGGTTGATTGATGTGTTGTGAGTTGTGTTTTCTGGTGATGTATGAGTATGCTGCCATCGGAAGTGTTGTATTAGTGTGTGCCAGTTTTACAGGGGGCAGATGCTTAACTCATTTAAACAGTTCTTATGATATGTAAGCAAAAACTTATTGTATTGTAAACTCGAACTAGTATAATTAATAAATCGTAAAATCAGTCCGATTCCCCTATCCAAACCTCTCTTCGATTAAATTGGGAATAAGCTTGAAAATAAAATGACGCAGTCCTTTTAAAGAGTTAATTAAAATAAATAAGGATCCATTGAAACGAAGCCTGTTCGAAAAGAAAATAATTCGCGAAAATCAATATTAGCGCTAATTTTTGTATCACAAAGGTTCCAATGAAAAATGCTTAGAATAATCACGCGTTCGCCACGGTACATGCGAAACGAAAATATCCATAAAGACCTTGATATTCCTTTGGTAAAGAAAAAAGTAGAAGATAACAGAATCAAACATATGACTAAACTCCAAAATCACCCAAACCCTTTGGCTAAAGCTTTGGTACATTCCTGCGATCAAACACGACTGAAAAGAAGAGATATGCCTGCGTATTAAAGAGCGACGTATCACCAAAACAGCTCAATCACTTGCTTGAGTCTGTCTAGTTTTTAAATAGATTTAAGATTTTATAACTTATTGTTGGCTTTAAGAAAAAGCAGATCCAATAAATAGAATAAGTTTAAAAAAAAAAATTTGTATAACCTACGAGTCTGTAGCCAACTTAGCGGAACAGAAAGAAAATAATGGCGGTAAACTTGCTTTGTTAAAAAAAAACCAACGATCTGTCCATATTGACTGAAACGGGAGAGACATCTATGAATTTGTTCTTCAGTAATACAAAGTACTTGTTATCAACGATAAATAATAATGAGCTGCAGATGTAAATTGTGCGGGCAATATTCTATGAAGCTATACAAATGGAGGCGAGGGACACCATTATAAACATCAATTAAACTGATAACTGGCAACTTATCAAAGGAAGATTTGAAGCTGAGGTACATACCAGAAGCTGCACCATTTCTACAAAAGGGTAGCAAACTTTAAAGTAAGTTCAGTCAACGTTCTTATATGAGAAGTACAGAATATAAAATATAAGCCGGACAAATTGACAGTATGCTATTAGTAAACACTTTAAAATAAATGACACAAGGAGTAGTGTTATAAAATGTATGGAAGAAAGAAGTTTTAATAGTACTATATATTGAAAAAACTTACAAGTAAAAGATTTGAGGATCGTAGCATTAGACCAAAACACAGGAATTTTACGTTAAAAGGGTAAAGTCCCACGGACATATGGAGTCGTAGAAATCCTGATAGAGGACGTACAGTGAACCAATAAAGTTTATTGGTTTTAAAATTAATAAATTTTATGGTTTTTTTCTATCCATTTCAGGATATGTATATTTAACATTAAATATCGTATATCAAAATATTTTTTTTTACACAAATAAAAAAAATCAATGCTAACGCTTTTAATGCGCCTAATTCATAACAAAAAATTTTACATACACCAATGATTATTTATATAATTCAAAAGTAATTACAAAAGTTTTAGCGGTTTTTGGACTACATATTGTTGATATTATTGTTATTTTGAAGAAATTCGATGTTTTCGAATACGGTTTTCCAAAAAGTTCCAGATATTTTGAATAGGATTAATGTGTAGTGAATTCATCAAAAATCCGGCGAAATTCATGGAAATGGAGTTGAACATCTCCAAAACATCAATTTATCGCATTTTGACCGAACATTTGGGCTTACGAAAGGTGTGGGCACGGTTTGCTCCGCACAAATTGACTGACGACTAAAAAATTGCTCAGAATCCAACATCCGAAGTACGATTATTTGACCAACAATCACATTTTAACCATTAACCACTTTCAGTATTCACCTGACATAGCACCGTGCAACTTTTTCCTTTTTGGAAAAATGCATTTGCCCATGAAAGGAAAGCGTTTTGCAGACGTGTTCCCATAGAATTACATTTTGACCAAGGAAGGAATTTTGAATCTGCTCTAATTCAGGAGATGTGTTAGAAACTGGTTATCCGGAAAACCCGTGCACCTGTAATACATCCGCAGTCCGATGCAATGGTAGAACGATTCAATCCAGCTTTGGATGAACATTTATTTATTTATTCTTTATTCCTCCAATTGTAATTGCAATTTTATTGTAAAGAAATGATAGATGTTTAAATGAGTTAAGTGTTTTACACGTAACATATTTTCTGGTAAACAGGAATTAAAACAAATTTAAATAAATTGCACTTGTATTCTTTTGTTAACAAAGTGGTAGTGAGTGAAAAATTTTAAATCAACTAGTGGGTATACTTTAAACATGGTCCTTAGAGCCCTTCGAGGCACCTTCGGATTTTTATAAATAAAAAAAGAAAAACAATAATATATTATAGTATATAACATATACTACCTACATACCTACAGTACATAAAAGAACAAAGTGAGCGTATTTTTTCCATTTCTTTTATATATATTTAAATGCACATAAATATGCACGTACTTACATATTTAAAAAATACGTTTTTATAACCTAATATAAAATAATTCAATATTCGTTTTATCCGCGAAAAAACGGCTACCAAAGCGCCACAAATTCGAGTTTCGTTCGTGTATTCAAGCACGTTTATTAACACAAATATCAAGCAAATCAAGCATTTACTTGCGAAAATTTTCCGGCAAACCCCTTCTGCTTAATTATTCAGTAAGCCGGATTGTATATAATATGTAAGCAAAGGCACAAACATTATAAAAAATAGTATATCATAAAAAAAACGTAGCAAGAGTAAAACAAACATACATACATATATGCAAATTTCCTTTCTCCTCTATACATATTTTTAATATATGTTATATATAAAGTAAATAATAAACATAGAACTAACTTCTTACAAATTAACAAGCAACATTACTCAAATCGCTTTTGCGCTCTCTTCTCAGAGCGAACATACATACATATATACTTGTACATATATTTCTACATATAATTATACGATAGAGAATCTGCCTATAATTTTACCCTACACTGGGTACTATTACATTATTGAAAGTTGATATAATTTTAAACGTATAAACTTAATATTCACTAATCATTAGAAGCAGGGATAATGGGATGCCCAACTGATTCCAGTGTGAGAAGGCCTCAAAATAAGCGTTTTTGTAACATTTTCCATTATGGCCAGATCGAACAAAATAAGAATTTTTGGTCATTTTAAATTAAAATATCCAACATTTATTACGATTGCAAATTATTATATATTGGACTTTTAATATATGGCGAAACTACTTAATTCATTTTTTATGATTTTATGGTATATTAAAACAACTGACTTTTGATCTTTCAATACTTAATAAGGTGAATTAGGACTGTTAGTTCTCAATTAATAAATGTTTTTGATCATTTGTAATAGAAAATTAATTCTATTATGCATCAAATTACAAAACGTTTCATGAAATATATTTAAATTTCGCATTTTCTTTGATTTCCATTGTTTTAAATTTTTATTAGCGATCTTGAACGGCGGCAACAAATTCCTCCGTTCACATATATTTCTGGTATAATTTCAATCTGGCCGTTCCAGTCATTCCAATTGCAAAACGTCAAAACCTACCCAATCCAGTCAACTGTCAAAGTTCGGTAGTTGAGCGTCTCTCACATTTCCAGTGACAGGAGAGTTGGGGATCTCTTTATCTCTGATTAGAAGGCGATAAAGTGAATACAAATTCATTATATTAATTTTATCAAACCAAAAAAATCGGTTAAACGCAAGTAATAAATTTGATACATATTTGCTCATATACACGTGCATATTGCATTTTCAACATTGGCGAGCAATACCCCTTGTTCTTTGTCAAACAAAAACAAGAAGGATTGCACAGAAACAAAAATTTAACACAAATATTATATATTAGCACAAATATTTTGAGCACACTTGCGTACAAATAGCCAATTAATCCCTTTAACGAGTTCTCAATTGCTTAAGAACAAAAACATAATCATAAAATCATACAAACAATTTGTGCATATATCTCTTCAACGAGAAAGCGCATTGATCTCTTCAGCGAGCTCTCAATTGCACAAAACATAAGTATCTTCATACGCATAAAGAAAAGAAAATAAATTAAATTTACAATCACAACAACTTTAACATATAGTATAACACAATGGTTAATAACGAAAAAAAAATTAAAATACACCTGCAGGAGCTACACTCCTAAATTTAAATTTAAAATTAATCAAATTTATTTTACAAAGTGACAGTTTATTAAGATACTTCACTAGATTCGCCTCTTCACCGATTCATGACAACTCTGAATCGGCATTAGAAATCAAAAAGGAAAATCTCGACAATTTTTGGGCTCGGCTCTAAGCAGCTCATGACGCCATTGTAGATTCTGACGATTCAGATCTCCAACACAATTTTAAATTATCTGCTTACGATATTTACGAAAACTGCTTGAAGCAATATGAGGAAACGAAAGCTATGATCTCCGATCAATTAAAGCTCATTAAAGCAATTTCCCCTACTCCCCACAGTAGAGTAGAGCTGCCACAAATAGACAATCAAGAGGCAAGTTCAGGCATCCAGAGAGGTTATCGCCGTCTTTTCGGAACATGGTTACAGCCGTTTACATCAACCTCCGATACAAAACTAAAGGTCAGGCAGGCATAATAGTAAAACAGTTCGCGCCTAATGACAAAAATTTCAATTTGGTTTGGGCATTAGCAGAAAAATCGTTACTTTTGTGGGAGCAATCGCTCTCATCACGAAGGAAGTGCCCAACGTGGCAACAAATGAAAGATTTTCTGACTCCTCAATATGAAATTGCGGAAAGATTGGAAGAAAAACAGTCAGAACAAAAAAATCAACACGACGTCAATATAAGCTTCAATAAACCCCAAGTTAGAAGCGAAAACAAATCAAACAGAATTTTTAACAAAACCCAATCGTTCACATCCGAACAATGAAAACGTAAGTCATGATAACTATGTAAAAGAGAGCATAAACTTACATCAAAAGTAACGAACAAAATAATTTTGTCAGGTCAAAAAGGCTTTGCACAAATTGCCTGTTACATTCGCATACAATACCAATTGCAAAAGCAGATTTAAATGCTTGTATTGTCATACAATGCTTCATTACAACTCGTATCCCCTCTCACACCAAAAAAGCGCTTATACAAAAAACCACGGGTTTGATTGCAAAAGCAAATCCCGAAACCCAAAATAATAAAAATTGCCATAGACACCATGTTACTCAAAGGCACAAAAAGCTCAAACGCTGTACAGCAAAACACAAAGTAGATTAGTTACAAAACTAGTTACCTCCATACCAACTAAAGTTGAGTATAATACAAACAAATACCTCTAAGAGATCAGTATTGTGAAGACTTCTCTAAAGCCACAACTACTAAATCAAATATTAGCCGGTACGTCGACCGATTACCACTAGAGCCACAATTTTTCAATACTCCACAAATTGGTATAAAAAACAAAGTCAGCTTTACCTCTGACAGTCCATATATTAAAAGCACATACAATTTTTCGGCCCCGTAGGATGGCTTTCGCCAATAATGAAAAAAAAATCTGAACAAATCGTAGAGCGGTGGCGGGCTACTAAACGCCAAATTAGTGTACACGCACTAAAACATAAAATATAATATAACATAGTTGTTTAAAAAGTCGAAAATCGACTTAAATTTTCAAAAATAAATAAAATCTCAAAAGGAAGTTAAGGGATCACCATACTCCCAATGCGATACAGTGACGCACCTACAGCTACAAAAGCCAAAGGTCGCTATTAGCACATCTATCCAAGCGCTCCTCATATGGGTGAGTTATGGGAAGCAGCTACACAAAGCATCAAATTAATTATAAAGAATTCTCTACTCCACTAATCGAAGCGGTTTTCCATTCACGGCCATTCTCTCGCAAGATTCCTTTATTGTCACAGTCCTAACTCCAGGGCTAAGGAGTACCCACTCTGGCCATATCTGGTCAGGCGTGAAGTTACTATCCTTCATAAGCAGAGATTAAATAAAATCCAAACAATTGCCGATAATATAGAAAAGGCATATAATAAACAACCGGTATGCCAAACAGATAAAATAAGAAATTGTAAATAACCGCTAATAAAATAAATAAAAATAAACAGGATGTGTAAATGAGTTAAGCATCCACCCGCTCTACCCTGAAAAACTAGCACAGACTAATAAAGCGCTGCTCAATACACCATATCTGATGAAACCATACTAATACATTACCTCTCAACACAACTAACTCACCATAATTCTACATCATTCAACCCACTCAATAAAAAGGATGGGCAAAAGGGAAAGCGGACACAATTCGACATACACTCATCGCTGATACGCATTAGTTTTATACGTTCGATCCTACGCGGTGCCACGTAAATACCTCCTTCGTTAAGTCAGCGGTTCGGAATGCAACTTATAGTATATCCACCCCGCTCCGTATATCTACATACCTTCGTCGTCCATTAGTTAACATAAATTAATATTTTTTATAAGAATTTATTAAACAAAGCGTGAGCATTTTCATTAAAGAATCGTTGAAGTGGCTTGTACTTCTGTTTGCAAATTTTAGCAACAATTTAATCACATAATTCGCTATTGTTAGCAGAAACGCATAATATTTAGCATTTTCTAGCAAATTCAAACATATGAATTTATCTAGATCTACATACTATAGGTATGTTACACACATTGCTCCGATTTGTCTGGCAATGTAATATTTGCTTGCCATTATTCTTACTTTAATGTAATATTTGTTGTTCAATATAAGAATTAGGAAACATTATCAATTTGAATTTATTAAATTACTAGCTGACCCCGCAGCCGTTGTCCTGCGTGAAATTATGTATTTTGAAATGAAAAGAAAGTTAAATTCATCATTTAATTTTTGGTGTTTTTTTTTTTTTTTTTGTTTTCAATGTAACGCAGCTTTATAAACAACATTTTTGGGTTTCTGTTAAGGTTTACAGAAAAGATGGTTTTCCGGTTGAAAAACATAGCATTTCCATATTGATGCCTCACACTATGCGACTATCTTTAGGTCCTGTTGATTGTCATCTCATATGCAATTTTCACTGGAAACGGAATACGTTTGAACTGAAATGGGAAATCGTTAGAACTCATAGGAACTCGTAGAATCAAGCATTCTCCCCCTTGTATTCGATAGGTGCGTCACAATCAGTCGGATTCTATTACACAGTTTCGGCGCATGAAGATTGCGGATCATATTAAGGACGGATCCTACTTTGAGACGCAAATGATACGGTGGCATACCAAGCCTGTCCAAAGAATTTAGAAATACCACTGGATAATTCACGGCGTCGTCTTCATTGTCAAGACGATCGATCGATATGTATGAGCGCAAGTCTCCCGGAATTTGACTTCGAAACTTCCAGTTTAAGTCAACAACATCGGTATTTGTGGCAGCTAACATTGCGCGTTCACTTAAGGCATCGTAGTTACGATAATTTGGCCAATGTCCGAATATTTGTGATGAGTTCATCTTTCGTGAATTGATAAAGGGAAGATGGAATTGATATCGAACCACCGGAAGTATCAACCGAAATTGTACCATTTCCAATTTTTAGCGAAGACGATGTAAACTGTCTTCGGCAATTCTATTTTTGTTCGTATCGCATAATAGACGCGGATTTGAAGGCTGATATGTCGAAATGATTATCGCGAAAAGTTACGAACTTCATTTTCATTCCAGTGATTAACGTGTTCCAGGAATTGTAATTGCTGGCTTGCTTCTCCAAAACTTGCACACATCGAACCATTCACAGTACGCAATGACTCAAATAAAGTTGAACCGCGTACATTAACCAACAGCAACCGAAAGTAGAAGCAATCGTCGTTTTTCGGGTGGATTGTGTAAATTCATCCTAATGCATTAGTTGATAAGACACCTGGATGTCAATCTACTGGTTGACCTTGCTTTCTGCGTAACTATTTCTTCGACGATGCATTCCATGCATAATATCAAGGTATTTCCGAATAGAGCATTGTTCTCACAAACATATGACTGACGAAAGTTGAGAAAAAACTCGTCAATGTTAATTTTGTTGCTGGCGATGTTTCCACTGGCTATACTGTATTCTCTGCGCTGAAATACACTCTTTGGCCATTCTCCAAATTAACTGCGAGACGCACAATAGTCGGAAAACGTTCATGAATTGCAAAAGTAAATATCCTACAAAGCGCTTTATTGCAGTTCACGTATCGACCGTATCGTTTAAGACCAATAACCGCTATGTTGCTTCCTTTGGTGACGTACTTTCAAACGTATTTTCGATTTCACCAAACTGCAATACTAAACACTGATATGAGTTTTGAATATGAATTAAACAATAATGGTGAATATAGTACGATCAATGTGTTGTCAACTTCGATATTCACTTATCTAATGTTCTGCCATTGTCGTCTGGTGAGCGACGCCGATAGAGTTGATATCCATCATTTCCAGTTTGTGTTTCCGAAAGAAAAACACATGGATAGTGTTTCGTGCACTTATTGTCAGACATACAAACCGCAAGGTCCATGCACCATATTGGTTTCCACCACTTCATATAATACTGGATCTTTCTCTACATCAGGAATTTCCGGAGAAATGATTTCATCAATCTGATCTGGTGTAATCATCATCCAAAGAAGAATGTGTACGTGCGGAAAACATCCAACAGCACCACATATACGTTGCTTCAAGATAAAGTCAATCAAACATCGTAACAGTTGTTTGAAAAGACGTGCTGTGACATATCGCTTGCTGATTAACCGCGATCCATAATTCCGCACGTATGTCGCCGCATCTTGGTAGAACTTCTTGCCTTGCCTTGGGCTGCCATACTTTGATGGCAAAAAGAACACTGACCGATATTAGGGCGACCTCTTGGTGGCTTCGTAACAAATTTCAATCTGCAATTGACCTCTTTGTGTGAAACACACGTAAAGTTTTCACTGAATAATTTTCAATAATTTTTCTTTTGAATAGCCGGAATAAAAAAGCAAGCGACCGAAATTGAACTATTCAAATAATTTACAAATCAAAATATTGAAAAACAAAACAAACAAAAATTGAAAAAAAATGTTTATGAAAAAAAGTTACTTTTTGGAATTATCTAATTTGCTGACTTTTCATGAAAAGTATAAGATATTTTTATTTCTAAACCTTCCTTGATCCACAAGGAACAACCTCTTAAAATTTCATTAATATTGGTTCAGCCATTCTCTTAGCGTTACTAACGAACAAACATTCATTCGTTTGTATGAGAAAAAGAAAAGGGCTGTTTTTAGGGGTTTTCCGGCAATTATTCGAAATTTTTTCTCCGCAGAAACCATCTCTGAACCTCAACGAATATTTTAAAAAAAGAATTATCAAATTTGGTTCAGTCGTATGAAAGTTATGAGCGTACATACATTTTGACGATTCATTTTTATTTATATAGATTATTAACATTGTACATAAAATTTTAATATTTACCCATTGTATCCAAGATGTTGTCAAACTCCCTAACATTGCAAAGAGGTTAAAGGTAAGGAAACAGGTCACAGAAGTGAAGAGATCCGGTGACTGAATAATAAAGTTTGACGACGACGATAACTTTATATCTAGGAATATATATAAATCATTATTACAATTCTGACTAATTGAATATGTTATTAAATATATCTTCACATGAGCTTTAAAATAAGAAACTTTAAACGTACTATATAGTTCACATAATGAGGTATTAACAGAAAATAATGGAAAAATGTATGTATTTAGAACTGAAATGTTGCTTTAGATCAGATGGTTAGTTTACAGTTTTTGAGATAATAAATACCAAGGTACAAAGCTAGACCGATTTTTTGTTTAACCCGCCCCCAAAATAGGTTTAATGTACATATTAGACTCCTGCATGAATGTACCCATATCTAGCTTAACCCTCATCGAGACCAACGGGTCTGGTCTATTTTGTGTTTAAATGTTATTTAAATATATTTAGAGTGTAGCAAACGACTTGCGCTTCCAGGTAGCTTCCTAGAATTTTATTGCCTATAGAATTCAGAAAAAAAAAATCAAGGATTTCGTATCGAAAAGGACGAAAAAAGGATATTATAATACCTTAGTCGAGACCAATGGTGCTTGGCACCCACATATGGAAGCTTTAATCGCGTTGAGGGTTAACCCTCATCGAGACCAACGGTTCTGACCAGGCATATGTATTTTGTTTTTAAATGTTATTTAAATATATTTAGAGTGTAGCAAACGACTTGCGCTTCCAGCTAGCTTCCTAGAATTTTTTTGTCTATAGAATTCAGAAAAAAATTCAAGGATATCGTATCAAAAAGGACGAAAAAAGGATTTTTTAATATTAGAGACCAATAGTGCTTGGCTAGACCCATATATTTTGTATGAAAATATATGAACTTTGGTATGTTTCTATCACTTCGGACGGTTGATTTATCTGTTTTCACGTTCGTTACATGTCCAAATTGGTTTGTATGTTTATCTAGCACTCTTATAAACATACTCACAAGCAAAAATAAGAAAGAAGAGAAAAAGAGGGAAACAGTCAAAAGAAGAGTGTGTTTACAAACAAAACCAGGATGTTGTGTGTTTATTTTTGTACAGTATTTTTCTTCTCTCTCTCCAATGAATTCGTTCATCAAACATCTATCTTGTCGTTTGGCTTTTGAATCCTTTTTCGGTCGTTCACTCAACATCCCACTACGATTAGTATCTTCAACATCAAAAGGTGCTGACACACTCAAAGGAAGGAGAGATTGCAGACTTTGTTTGCAAGAAAGCGATAAATTGCGTCGTAAAACTCGATTTTTCTGTTCTAAATGTTCAAATCCAGTTTGTCAACAGCATTCGAAAATCGCTCAAAAATGATTCATATGCTCCTAAATAAATCAAAAAATGAACGGAAAGGAATGCATTGTATTTCATTTTTCTTTTTCAGCTAGTTCAGAGCAAATCGAGAGGTAAGAAATTTCAAAAATGTATCTATATTGAATATATATGAGCGAAAATACAACACGTATTTCCATACAAATGTATGTAAACACATAGGGGCCTAGCCAAGCACCATTGGTCTCGACTAAGTGTATCAGACCGTTGGTCTCGACCAGGGTCAACAGACCTGTACAGTAGTGTAGTGTTCTTAAAAATACTGCACTTATTCTTTGCTGTACAGTATACCTCTTAGAGCAGAAGTAGGTAGCACAGTATATGGTTGTACTCTTCGTGAGTGAGTACCACATTTGTCTTTTTTTTAACCCTCTCATGCCCGAATTAAAATGGGCGGAGCTAAAAAATATTTGAGTACAGATATGTTTTAACCGAGACCTGAATATGAACTGACCAAAATTTCATAGTCCTAGGTGTCCTGGTTTGGGAGTTACAGGATGTTGCCTATAGGCAACATTGGGCAACAGTGTATAATAATTTTTTTTTTTTAATTGACTTTTTTTATTGAAAATTGTGTATGATAGGACACAAAAACATTACAAATTATGTATGGTATGATACGAAGCAATTTTTTTGTGGATTGCAGCACAAATAAACGTTGCATTTGCTACATTTAGATCTGGGAAATCCAGTGTGGCATAGCCTATATCTGCCTTTTGATCCCCATTGCACCCAGTGATTAGACGTATCGAAACGCGTTGCTCTTGAAGGTTCTGCAACATACGCTCTTTTAGATGGGGTTTCTTCAGAGGCTATTGAAGGAGCCGGCGAGGACTGAGACGATGACATAGGTGATGAAGTAGTCGAGCTCATTGTTGCTAGAAGTGAAGGGCGTCCTCTTTTCCTAGGTACAACTGCTGTTTGACTTGCATTCAAAAGTTCAATCGCAATATCCAACTGAAATTTTATAAGAGACATATGCTTCAACTCGCCGTTCGTATTTTCCAGGTCTCTGCGGTATAGCAGCCAGCTATTGACTACAGCGGAATTTATACACCAGTGCACTAAGCGCATGTACCATTTATTCGAACGGTGGTTGATTCTGTACAATTCCAACAGCATGTCAGCAAGATCAACCCCTCCCATGTGTTTGTTGTAGCAATCTACTATACCTGGACGAGGGATACTTACATATTTCTTGTCTTTTCAGCACCATCTCTTGCACTCACTCACGAGATTTTTACCTGCATAGTTTGACACTAATTGCACACCTTTATTGTCGTACCAACGACAGGCAATCAAGTTGTTCGTTTCTTCGAATTGAAAATCGCTTGATCCGCGTCCTCGTTTTTGTAGCTCCTTATCACTTCTTAGAGGGCAATTTGTCAACCTGTTGCTTCGGACTGTACCAACGGCTAATATTCCTTTTTGTCTAAGAGCAATCATCAAGCTAATTGAAGTGAACCAGTTGTCAAAAAATAGCTTGAAATTTTGGTTTCTAGGAATATTGGATGACAAATGTAGAACAATATCCGATGATATGCCTAATCCAGAAGACTTGCATGTTCCCTCTCCAATGTAGAGGGTGAAATCATAAATAATTCCGGATCCACCAGCTCTAGTAAACATTTTGAAACCCCACTTGTGGGGCTTCATTGGCAGATATTGCTTCAAACTATGTTGACCTAAGGAAAGAACATGTTTTAGCATTATATAGAATTTATTACATCTTCTCCTTCTTATTACATATGTACAAATACTATGAATTACCTTTGAATGCAATCATTTGCTCATCAATGCTCTGATATTCTTCCTGCGGAATTTCGCTGAATTTCTTGTTTATGAAGTCAAACAAAGGGCGCACTTTGTATAATTTGTCATAATCTGGTTGGCCCTTTTTAGGCTGCAAATTGTTATTGTTTAGATGGAAAAACTGTTTAATTTTTTCAAATCGGCTTCTGGGCAAAGCATTTGCAACGGCCGCTAGTTTGAAATTTTGAGCCCATGCCATTCTATACGTTGGTATTTTCACCACTGCCAAGTATAGTAAAATGCCAACAAACTTTTTCACTTCTTCCACAGTACATTTCAATTCGGTGCCTTTTTTTTTGCAACGCATATAAATTCGTTTCGTCTCGGATCTTTTCCAACAGCTCATCCGCAAAGAACTCGGTAAAATATTCCAAAGGTTGTTTCACCTGATTGTAGCATAATGCACTTTTCCAAGTGACGGCGCATTCTAATAGCTCTATGCTGCTCCACTTCAAAGTCGCTAAATCAAATTTCTCTACCACCTCTTGTACAGTTTCAATATTTTCGTTTTGTTCTGCGTTTTCTTCTGTACCAAGTAATTCTTCCATCAAACCAACTTCGACCCCTTGATTTTTTTCAATGTTTTGTAACGCTATTTCGATCAATTCTTCCACATTTTCACCTTCTTCCTCCTCTTCTCTTTCCATTTCCTCATCCTCAGACTCGTCCCAGTCAAAATTAGCGAACTCTTCACTTTCAGCTTGTGTCAAACCTTTTGGACGCATCTTAGTATGTAAACAAGTATATGCAAAATTTTATTACACAAAATTGACCGATGTTGCCTATAGGCAACTTAACTTTTACAAAATTATTGCACAGAAACGAAATAACTTTTTCCACTTTCTTTTTTTGTAAATTACTCACTTACCTTTATTTATTTATATTATCAACGTTACTTTATGACGAAATAGTGTTTTTTAAGTTTTTGGGAACTTTTCCCATATGCACTTTTTTCCAAATTTATTTTTTTTTATTTTCGTCTACGGAGATCGATCACTGCATGAACACGCGCGAAAATTATAACGAACATGAGAACTAAAATGATGTAAAACACATACACTGACATTTTTGCAAAAGATCTCATATTAAAAAATTCAAATTGCGGTACTTATGCGCTCATAAAGACAATGTTGCCTATAGGCAACATCGGACATGAGAGGGTTAATACGCTGTACATTAAGCGAAATTATAAGGACAGCTTGCCTGTGCTATTATACAACTGTGCAGATGAGTTCAGTATTATTCAACACGTGCATAAGCATGGATGGTAAAGAAAACGACGCTCGTGCAATGAACGCACAAGAAAATGGAAATTTTTATTGCAAAAAAAATTATGTATTACCATTATATTACATACAAACCCACAAATAAATTGACAAAATTCACAGATTTAGAAAAGGAACAGGTTGTCAAAGACATTGAAGAAATGATGATAGCTATTAATATAAATAGCCAAAATGATGATATTGAAGAATTAATTAAACCCACACAGGAAATAGATAATATTTTACAGAATTCTATTCAGAACACTAATATTATATCCTATATTCAACATGAAATTCAAACGTATAAAAATGTTAATAAAGCTTACAGTGAGGATTTTGATGCTCCGCAGTGGTGGTCAATTAACAAAGACCGTCTTCCGTTGCTCTGCCAAATTAGCTGCAAGATATTAACAGCTCCGGTGAGCAGTGCAGCATCTGAAAGGGGTTTTTTCTGTAGCAAAAATTTAATCAGCGAAAAACGCTCAAAACTTGCCACCACTGAAGACTTGTTTTTTTGATCTTATTCTTGCATATGACATACCAGTCATGAAGTTTCTCTCACTGCACAGTAAGTAACTGTACAGTGCGTTGACTGCACACCAATTTTTCTGTACTCATTAATAGCTGTACAACTATGAAGTGAGGGGAAACTCTGTCTGTCAATCCAGTCAATATTTCCCTATTCACTCACACTCAATTATACTGTGCAGAAAAAGAAGTGTGCCCACTTCTAGAATAAGTAATTCATTTGCCGTTATTGGTGCATTCATGCAGAAGTCTAGTGAATATCTCCCAAACCGTTCAAGCGAAAATAACCAAGTTTGCCGAAGATGCATTTATTAAGAAAGTGAAATCGGATCATAGCCCCACTTACTCGTCATATCACAGTAATGCTAAAAACTGCTAAATGCGCGACAAATTAATAACTTAATTCGCCAAAGGCTTTAACTTTTAAATCGGAAAGAGTTTACGAAAGCTTTAAATGAGCCGGGGGAAAAGTTGGGCAATGGGCGTAACACCGGCAACATTTAGGTGAAATCACATATCGCGTTACCTGCACGATCGATTTCAGCCAAATTAAGTGTATAACATTCTTTTAAAATTCCTTTAGTGAAATCGAACAACAACCACGTCCTTCAATTTCAAATTCCATTAGATGATTTCACTTTCTGGTATACAAATCAGGAAGCAATTTATATAACGAGGTAAACCTTTGCACGAATAGTCCTTTGAAGTATACCACATAATGACTAGAACTTACCCAAGTGCCAATAGTTGACTTTTGATCAAAAATTATCGGTCAATGAGGTACATACATAATTTAAATAAATAAAGGATTTTTTCTTGATTTTTTTTTGTGCCTAAAAAATTAAAATCGATATAGAACAATATCATTCTAATTCAGCACTAAACCACATAATTTGAAAAGAAACTTGAACATTTAGTATTATTAAAATATCACAAATTTTGACCAACCTGACCCGTTTAAATACAGGTTGCCTTTATTATAAGCAATGTTGGACGCAGAGAAAGGAACAGGCTGATAATATTAATTTTAATATAGCCCGGGTAAAATCAAAAAAAAAAAATTTGATAGAATTTTATGTAGAAATAATACTCACAGCCCGACATATTCGGCTTGTTGGATTAATGAAATTCATTATAGCACATACTATTAAAGTGCATATAATCACCAATCATACGGAGTAAAATCAATTAAGATACCGGCACCGCGGGTACGTCTAATTTTTTAAAATGCTTAGCTCACAGGGACCCATTGCTATTGCGATACCCTGTACCAAATTACATTTCTATATAAGTACCTTAATTTAATGCTTAAATATAGCACTTTATAGGTTTACTTCTGATGGTATTTTTGGGCGACAATGGTCCGATTACGCCCATCTACGAAATTCTCCTCCATTTTTTTTCAAGTTTCATTAAGATACCTCATTTTTAACTAAAATTTTAGCTTGACAGACAGACCGTCGGCCATAGGAGCATTTTCCTTCAAAACCCAGATAAACGTGAGAATTACAAACTTCAGCGATATTACTCAAAATTGATTTTTTTAGTACCTAACTAACCGTACTGCAATGAACCGATTAAATGAATGACCTTCAGTCCGCTATATTTCCGCACAAGTTGTCGGAACCTAGACTTCGTTCAGTAAGTACGTCCTTATTCGCGATACTCTCTATTGTTCTCGAAATTGCAAGTAGTTTTTTGTGTTGTTTGAAGTGAATTCTGGAAAATATTTTTTACGGATACTGGTCAACATGGTATCCATTTAATATTAATATTATAAAGGTTAATTTTTTGTTGTTTTTTTTTTATAAACTAAACAAAAATTTAATTTTTTATAAATTAGTGTTTTTGTTACAGTATCGGGTCGAGCTATAAATTATTATTTTTTATTAAACTACAAGGTTTCTACTTAACATATAAGCTTAAACATTTTCCGTCTTTCCCTCCCCCCCTTAAAAAAAAGCGCGTTGAATTAGGTTGGTCACTTGCATAAAATGAGTACCGCTTTATTTTATTTTTTTTTAAATAAGTACTGAAATCCCGCTAAATTTATTGTATACGGTGGTATATAGATGGTATAAGGGGGCTCTATCGGAGCCGGTGTGAGACTTGTACAATGGGCGTGGCACCGTCCACTTTCTGGTGAAATCCCATATCTCGGGAACCGACTGACCGATTTCGACAAAATTTGGAAGGTAACATATTTTCGTATTCCTATGCCACTCTGTGAAAATGAGCGAAATCGGACTACAACCACGTCTACTTCCCATATAACACAATTTAAAATTCCATTAGTTCTCTCACTTTCCAGTACACAAATAAAGAATTAATTAATATAATGAAATAAAATTTTGCGGCAATAATTCCCTTTACCGTTTGACCAATAATTGTCCAAATCCAACCAAAACTGTTCAAACCCCTAGATACCGAATATGTGGACCCGAAACCAATAGTTGACTTTTGCCTGTAAATATCGTGTGCATTTTTATTATTACAGTAGAACTCCAATTATCCGAACTCCGACTATCCGAATCGCCGATTATCCGAATCATAAAAAATTGTCCAAAAAAAGTCTAAGTGCGCTATTATTCTTCCCCCCGCGAAGCCAGTGTTTGCGCGTCAAGTCTTGACTTGACTTGTCTTAACTTGCCGTTGTGCCTACACTGACTTCCCCCCGCGAAGTGCGTGACCTGGCTGCCCGAAAACGGTTGAAGACCGCAAAACAGCTTACAATGATTTTTATTTCTAAACTTGTACATAAGTACATTTTATTTATATTTAAAACATGTGAAAATTTCATGTTTCTTTCATTTAATTCAATAAAAAAAAATAGTGCAATATCAAAACGTAGCTTTTATTCTCTCCAATGGCAATTTTTAAAAAAAAATCCGATTATCCGAATGGGTCCCGGTCCCCATTAATTCGGATAATTGGAGTTCTACTGTATTTGATGTGCATTGCATGTAAAAGCCTGAGTATGTTTATGTATAAATAGCTATGTATATTAATATATAAATAGATATTTATATTTGGTAGAATTTCGGCTTTGCTGATACATAAGTAAGTATGTTCAATGATTTTTCAACATATTGCCGAGGGAAAGAAATGATTATTTGTCGACAACTAAGTGACAGTCACGATGACTATGCGCTTTCCTGCGTTGCATCAGTGATAGTTTGCACGTAACTATTTCTTCAAATTCGTGTTCTGTCGGCTTTACCTCCATGACGTCCGACCATGGTGTACCTTTGATTTTACTTTTTTTTTGTATCTTTGTATACTCTTCTGCACTGATTCCGTCCTTTCGGTGATTGTTGAACTTGTAGTTGGCGGACATCCCAACCTTTTCTTTATCTTGGCTTTTGGGTTCAGTTCTGCACCTTCTGCTGTCATGCCTACATCGTCAGCGCTTTTGATTTTCATGTATTCATTTGGCTCTTCGTTAGGTAGATCAGAGTCCAGTGTTGAATTATCATTATTTACACCATGTGTTTTTAGCTTCAATGCAATGGACAAGGTAGGATATAAGTACTTTAGCAATTTGTGTATTGATGCGTTTATAAGAGCTAATTACATCTTCATTTTTAGTAAGATTAGGATTTGGCTCAACTAAAACACCTTTGCGCTTTTTTTTGGCAATTGTGTTGGTTTGTGAAAAACTTGAATTTCCTCTTCCTTCCCATACGCTTCAGCATCATCTTCCAAAATGTGGTCAATTACTTCAGTTTCGTCCTTATCTTCAAACGATTTAACCTGGACTTCACTTTCCCACATTTTTCCAAAATGTGAGCCTGCCGGAAGAGATAGATGACAAGATACCAATTCAGTTGGTTTTTCCTCAGTTTTTGAAGGTTTATGAAGTTCTTCAAGTGGTTCTTCTTCTTCTTCTTCAACTTCATTTTTTTTTTTCGTCTTCCTCTATTACCTCTGCTGTTTTTTCTTCAGCAGAAGACAGATATTTGCAAGACAGATAAATAGTTGGAACTTTTGTACATTTTAAATCAGAGTAAAACGGTACAAATTTCCAGTTCTTCTTCTATGATAAAATCTTCTAACAGCACATCATGCTGAAGAGAACTGTAAGTTATTTCGGGCTCTCATTCTTGTAATCTCGCTTTACAAAGTTTGAGATTTTGGAAATACTCCGCTGTTATTTCAAAATACAAATTTTCAACTTCAAGAAAAATTTTTTAAAAGTACTTTGCGTGAAAATTATGCATTTGAAGAAGCACAAATTTGAAAAGTTTGATATCATCACTTTTTATTGTAGTGATTTTGTGGAGATCATCCATTACTTTTCTGAGGAGTTAAATTTTCCTCTTGAATATGGAGATTCCATGATTAAAATCAAATATATCTGATTTGTATATATTTGTCATGTCAGACTTTGTAGGACGTGTGTAACACCGTTTCGGATAAATCCGCTTGGGCATCAAGAATTTTGTTCCTGTTAATACCTATGATTTTATCCGCAACACTTTTCGTATTTGTGTAACCGCTGGTATTCCCCAAAGAAATCGTTGGAGGTATATTGATTTGGTCGCCTGGTTGACCTTGCTGTGCCTCGAATCACAGCCGCTAAATATTTCTTGGATAGCTATTAGATCACTGTGTTGAGTCTCTGCTAAAACGGCTCATGTGATCGGTTTAATATGCGGGAATATACACCCGTCTCACTATTATTTTGTTTTAATTTGCCTGTATTTTGAACAGGGCTTTTTTGTATACTGCCTGCCTTGTAAATACAGGACTTTTTAATTTTGGCCGAGCACTAAATCCGGCTCGAAGGACCAAAAATATTTGATAAGATCAAACGTTAAAACTTAAATAAGATTCTTAAAATCCTTACCACTGGTGAGGGGAAATGAGAAGCCCTTATTCAAGCTGAGAAATATTTCACTCTGATTTTTATTTGGTATTTTCACTGCTTATATACTATTTTAGAAAACTATCTTAAATATCTAAATATATGTGTATGTGCATATGTTTGTATGTATTGCACACTACACCCTGCCAACCACGGCTACCCTCTTGTGGCAAATATTTTAATACAACTACACATTTTTTCTCTATGCACGAACACCAACGCACATTTACGGGTTATTTTTTGTTTACCTAAATGCGATGAAAAAAAGTTTCTTTAATTTCTTGAATGAGTGCGAAGGAGAGTGTCAAAAGAAAATCCCGAAAAGGGTAATAAAAAACGAGGGAAAATTGCGAGATATTTGCAATTCTAGTGGGAAGAAGAAAGGTAAGTGAACAAATTTGCATGTTATAAATATATTTTAAAAGAATAACTTTATGCCATTGCAGCATTAAAATAAAGTACATATTATTGTCCAAAAAGGTAAGAAACATTTTGAAATAATTATAAATACATTTAATTAATTCCTATTTCTCTCTTTAGAAATCATCAATTTATCTTTCAGCAGCAGAAGCAGAACAGTTTTGATTTGTGAGTTTTTTGTTAAATTTTATATATTATTGTACATATAGTAGCTAGTTAATTGAATAACCAGTGCGGTTGGTCCTAATAACTTTTTATAAAACTAACTACGAGTATAATGTTTAACAAGTGCGGGCGGTTGACAAATATTCGTACTATGTTTTTTCGGCCTGAGCAGTGCTAAAATTATATATAAAAGAACGTGTGCTTAAAGGGGCCTGTGCAGTGACAAAATTTTATACAAAAAAAAAAAAAAACATATGTTTAAAGCGGCCTGTGCATTGTTAAAATTTTATATAAAAGGACGTGTGCTTAAAACGACCAGTGCATTACAAATTTTATACATAAAAGAATTGATAGGCTCATTATTAACTGCAAAAAAAATAAAGATAGTTTCTTTTTTAGCAATAAAATAGGGTCTTTGAAAATTATCAACAAAACCAACCAGATACTTTTGGTTGTCTTATTTCGACAAAAGTTGGAGATGTTTTCGAAGAGCCTTTGGTGTCCTCATCTGGTTAAGGTATTCTAGTAGGTGAAACTAAAGATGAAGACATTAAAATTATTAAAAAAAGTAGATTTAGAATTTAAGTATTTTTCTATTCCAATAGGGAATAAATTTATTTTAATTCCTCTATTGCATAATTTGTTTTATAATTGTACATAGATAAATGGATTTTTCTGTTGCAAAGCTTGCTCCCCGTGTCGTCAGAGGAAACATTGCTGAAGGTGGAGGAGCACCTTACACACCAAGCTTACTCTGACGCTATGGTAAGTTTACCTTTCTTTCCATATATGTACATATATGTACTATATAAATATTTATAGATAAATATACATTTATAGGTGGCCATTATCCTAAATATAAAATCTACTAAGGACTCGATAGAGGTGATGCAGTCCTTATTTAGTGACGAGTTGGTGTGGCTGTACAACTACGATGGAAAAGCGGGAAAAAGGCCTTAACGAAATTAAAAATAGTGGATTACACTCTCGGTAATATTAATCTATTTATATTCTTTCCTTTTTAATTTTTCCTTTATAATTATATATTAATAATTATTATTATACATACTTATAGAATTAGTTAGTAATATTTCTTATTATAATAACTATAAATAAAATAAGAAATAATTAATGTTTTTCTTAAAATAATCTTTTATTTCATCTTTATTTTATTATAATCTTCTTTCAGGTATTTGTCTTTTACAATCTTCTTCCACTCTTTTATCTTCAGGTTTTAATAACTTTTATTATATTTTCAGCTACTTGTCTTTTACAATCGTTTTCCACTCCTTTATTTTCATGTATTTGTCTTTTATAATCTTTTTTCATTCTTTTATTTTTAGCTATTAATAATTATTTTCTTAAATTAATCTTTTTTCAGATGAAATTATTTTTTTAAATTAAATATATTTTTATTTACGCAAGATTAGCGCTAAGATATTTAATAACAATAAATAACAATTTTATGTAAATATTTATTAAAAATAATCAAATTAATAATTTAAAAATTAAAAAGCTTTTTTTTTTAATTTTAAGAAATTTTTAAAGCAGGAATCCAAAAATGCGACCTTGCATCAGCCGTCGATTGGCGATATTAGAGCAGGACAGATATACTTTTTTATATGACACTGCTGAATGAGCGCAACAGAGATGTATACATACGTACGTATGAGGGGAAGAGTGCGTAGAATCTTCACCCGGCCTATGGCCGTTGTGTTTACCCACTTTACTACCTACTGATTATTTTTTTAACCGATCATGGTTGGCAGGACATGGGGCTTTTTTTTAACTATACAATTTAATACATGTGTGTATGTCTTTAGTGTTATCTGATCTGTAACTTTGTGACTTGTCTTTAACCACGCATTTTTATTATTATTTGATGCGCATTGCATGTAAATGCCTGAGTATGTTTATATATAAATAGACATTTATATTTGGTAGAATTTCGGCTTTGCTGATATTGCATGTTCAATGATATTTGAACAATACCTATTATAAAAATTTTAGAACTTCTATGTCACTTTATGCTGGTCAATATTTGAGTCATCTTAATAAAAATTGCAGAATATGTTTTATTCATAACAGGTGCGTTTTAAAGTAACTAGGACCTTTTGTTTCCATACGGCCCCTGAGGGCCAACTATATGTCAACTGGTGCGTTAGAATCTGATATCTTTATTGATTGTCCAGTAAGAATTTCATGACATTTCATTCGTTGGAAGTGAAGTTATTGCGTTTAAAGTGTCAGTATGTTTGTGTGCGAAAATGAGCTTCGAACAAAGAGCCAAGATTAAATTTTGTTTCAAAATTGATGAAACTTTTACCGAAACGTTTCAATTGATGAAACAAGTTTATGGCGATGATTGCCTATCCCGTAACAGAATACACGAGTGGTTTCAACGTTTTCAAAGACGTCGTGAGGACATAAGTGACGATCAATATTTGGGTGAATCAAAATCCGTGGTCACCGGAAATTCCATCGAAACTGTGCGTGAATTCATCAAAAATCAACCGCATTCATCAATGAAATTCATGGAAATGGAATTGAACATCTCCAAAATTTGACCAAAATCACATTTTAACCATTACGCACTCCCCATATTCACCTGATAAGGCACCGTGCGACTTTTTCCATTTCAGCAAAATGCATTTGCCCATGAAAGAAAAGGCTAGCACCGGCATACTGGCGGCCATACTGGCCAACGAACTAAAACACTCGTTCGGCATGCTTTTTGACCATTCAAATAGCTGTATTGAAGCAGAAGGAGATTATTTTGAAGAAAGTAAATTGATTTTGTTGAAAAAACCATTTGTTCTGTTTTTTTAAGTCCTGTTTACTTTGGAATGCACATTGTATAACACATAAAATATATACACTCTTAAAGATATAATCCTATATTCATTTGGATTAGTTTACAGTTATACAAACAACCGTTCGGTGAACAAAACTATTATACTCTGTAGAAACATGTTGCAAGGGTATAAAAATACTGTGTGTTTGAGAATTAAGGAGGTAAGTTTATATCAAATAAATAGTATTTATTTATCAAATCACGGTCGCTCACTGAATTTTCGTAAGTTCCTTCCGACTGTACAGCGCTACCTCAGCGTATTTTCTCAAAGAAGCACCCATTCAGGCCACACCTAAGTCAGGTGTAGAGTCGCTATCCTTAATAAGACCGACGGAAACATAATTAATAAACCTCAACATAAGGTACAATGGAAAAATCCAGAAATAATGCCAAAACGTGGGAATTATGTCCGTAATAATAATATCCTGAGCAAACCGCCAATACCATCAGTCATAAAATCAAGGACAAATTTAAGTAAAGGCTATATCACTCATCAATATAACTACCCTACAAATCAAATAAGATTACCTTTCTCAAGCTCAAAGTTCACATCAAAATATATACCAAATATAATTTAAAAACAAATCGTTTTATATATGTAGCACGTTAATATGGACATAAACATGCCACCAAGCAACTATTCGTCCGGGCACCATATGTGCCGCGCATCGACTACTCTAGCAGCAGTACGCCGAAATACATGCAACACTATTCGGTTTGTCACCTTCTTGCTTTGGAATATAAAAGTTTCCAGTTCGTTACGTACATTTAGTAACCCATCCCGTTCCAAGTAAGAGTGTAATAAGAGCGCGATATGTCAATCAGTTTGTTAGTAGTAGTTGCTTACGTCGGTACATCTCAGTAGTACGGTTTTTACAAAACGTAGATAAAATTATCGAACAATGAATTTGTCTCTAATTTTGTATTTCTAACCAATTTGCAATGTTGCGAAAAGTTTACGGTGATTCAGTTTTATCAGAAACACAAGTCTACGAGTCGTACAAAGCCTTCAAAAACGGTCGAGAGATCGCGAAGGTATGCCTCGTTCTGGACGACCTTCTATCTCTTCAACTGATGAAAACATTAAAAAAAGGCGAAGAATATGGTGCTTGAAAATCGTCATAATTGCTGATGAGACATGGGTTTATACATATATCCTACAACCATCATATTCACCGGATTTGGCTCCGTGTGATTTTTTCTTGTTCCCCAAACTGAATTTCAGTCGATCGAACAGATTAAACAAAATTCTGAAACAAATAGAGGCCCTCCAAAAAGTTTTTATGAAAAGTGCTTCGAGACCTGGAGAATTGTTGGTATACAGTGAATCAATAAAGTTTACATACACCTTGTTTTATTAATCTACGACACGTTTATTTGTTTCAAAAGGTTTATATTTTTTGTTTTTATACCCTCGCAACAAAGTTGCTAAAGAGAGTATTATAGTTTTGTTCACATAACGGTTGTTTGTAAGTCCTAAAACTAAAAGAGTCAGATATAGGGTTATACATATATACCAAAGTGATCATGGCGACGAGTAGAGTTGAAATCCGGATATCTGTCTGTCCGTCCGTCCGTGCAAGCTGTAACTTGAGTAAAAATTGAGATATCATGATGAAATTTGGTACACGTATTTCTTGGCTCCATAAGAAGGTTAAGTTCGAAGATGGGTAAAATCGGCCCACTGAAACGCCCACAAAATGGCGAAAACCGAAAACTTATAAAGTGTCATAACTAAGCTATAAATAAAGATATTAAAGTGAAATTTGGACGTAATTTTTTTGGGAAAGTGGGCGTGGCCCCGCCCCCTACTAAGCTTTTTATACATATCTCGGAAACTACTATAGCTATGTCAACTAAACTCTATAGAGTCGTTTCCTTCAGGCATTTCCATATACAGTTCAAAAATGGAAGAAATCGGATAATAACCACGCCCACCTCCCATACAAAGGTTATGTTGAAAATCACTAAAAGTGCGTTAACCGACTAACAAAAAAACGTCCGAAACACTAAATTTTACGGAAGAAATGGGAGAAGGAAGCTGCATCCAGGCTTTTTTTTTAAATTGAAAATGGGCGTGGCGTCGCCCACTTATGGACCAAAAACCATATCTCAGGAACTACTAATCTAATTAATTTTACAGCAAAATAAAAAATATGTAAATGACGGATAATGAAATCTCGATTATCACTTTATCATGCGAGAGTATAAAATGTTCGGTGACACCCGAACTTATCCCTTCCTTACTTGTTATTAAACTATTTCAAGAGATGTATATTTTGCTATTAAATATAGCTTATACAAATATTTTTTTTTACACAAATGAAAAGAAATTAAAACAAAAGCATAAAAAGCGCTTAAATCAAATCAAAAAAATTTACGTACACTAGTGATTATTTATATAAATTAAAAGTAAACACAATAATTTTAGAGGTATTTATTATTTTTTATTATGTTGAAATTATTGTCTTCAGTTTTCGAAGTGTGCTCCCCACTCAATTTCTTGTATTATTTCCGTGAATTTTGAGTCATTTAGTCGACAAGGCAGCTTTTAGGCACTCCTTTGATGAAACTTGATGTTTTTGATTACGATTTTCCAATAAGTTCCAGATATGTTGAATAGTATTAATGTCTGCTGATTGCGAGGCACATGGAGTTATATTCAATTGTATAACAATTCTGTACGTACAAGATACGATGTGTATTTTGGGTCGGGTTTGGGTTTGGGTTATCATGTTTGAATTTGATTTTGTTGCTATTAACAGCCGATTTAAGCACACTTCGACATAAATTTTTTTTAAATGTATGTACAGATACATGTGTTTATCTTTTTTTGAAATGTACACACAGACAAAAATCACCAAACAGTAAGGAATTTTTTATATAGTGCTGGTTTTCATCTTTGGAACGTGTTTACCAAGTTTCTGCTAGCTCGGAAGGACGGATAGCCGGACAGACAGACAGTCGCTTCGTATTCAACACGTCGCTTTATCCTGATCATTGAAAATTGATATATAATGTAGCAACATATTGCAAGAGTATAAAAATTACAACAACATAGTTCTCAGAATGACAAAAAATGGTGCAACGCAGAACCATTGTTCTACAGAACATATGAATGTGAGCCAACATCAGGCAAGAGAAATGAATGACAATTATCACGGTAGTTTACATTCGTTGAGCAGAGAATGGAGGTACATCATAAAGGAAGCTTACGATGCCGAAAACGTTGATATATTTGACTTTTCGTTGGGGTACTGTTGTATATGAGCGTGTTTTAAACGTGTTTCGACCTATGGCCGTTGTGTTTACCCACTTTACTACCTACTGATTATTTTTTTAACCGATCATGGTTGGCAGGGCATGCGGCTTTTTTTTAACTATACAATTTAATACATGTGTGTATGTCTTTAGTGTTATCTGATCTGTAACTTTGTGACTTGTCTTTAACCACGCATTTTTATTATTATTTGATGCGCATTGCATGTAAATGCCTGAGTATGTTTATATATAAATAGACATTTATATTTGGTAGAATTTCGGCTTTGCTGATATTGCATGTTCAATGATATTTGAACAATACCTATTATAAAAATTTTAGAACTTCTATGTCACTTTATGCTGGTCTATATTTGAGTCATCTTAATAAAAATTGCAGAATATGTTTTATTCATAACAGGTGCGTTTTAAAGTAACTAGGACCTTTTGTTTCCATACGGCCCCTGAGGGCCAACTATATGTCAACTGGTGCGTTAGAATCTGATATCTTTATTGATTGTCCAGTAAGAATTTCATGACATTTCATTCGTTGGAAGTGAAGTTATTGCGTTTAAAGTGTCAGTATGTTTGTGTGCGAAAATGAGCTTCGAACAAAGAGCCAAGATTAAATTTTGTTTCAAAATTGATGAAACTTTTACCGAAACGTTTCAATTGATGAAACAAGTTTATGGCGATGATTGCCTATCCCGTAACAGAATACACGAGTGGTTTCAACGTTTTCAAAGACGTCGTGAGGACATAAGTGACGATCAATATTTGGGTGAATCAAAATCCGTGGTCACCGGAAATTCCATCGAAACTGTGCGTGAATTCATCAAAAATCAACCGCATTCATCAATGAAATTCATGGAAATGGAATTGAACATCTCCAAAATTTGACCAAAATCACATTTTAACCATTACGCACTCCCCATATTCACCTGATAAGGCACCGTGCGACTTTTTCCATTTCAGCAAAATGCATTTGCCCATGAAAGAAAAGGCTAGCACCGGCATACTGGCGGCCATACTGGCCAACGAACTAAAACACTCGTTCGGCATGCTTTTTGACCATTCAAATAGCTGTATTGAAGCAGAAGGAGATTATTTTGAAGAAAGTAAATTGATTTTGTTGAAAAAACCATTTGTTCTGTTTTTTTAAGTCCTGTTTACTTTGGAATGCACATTGTATAACACATAAAATATATACACTCTTAAAGATATAATCCTATATTCATTTGGATTAGTTTACAGTTATACAAACAACCGTTCGGTGAACAAAACTATTATACTCTGTAGAAACATGTTGCAAGGGTATAAAAATACTGTGTGTTTGAGAATTAAGGAGGTAAGTTTATATCAAATAAATAGTATTTATTTATCAAATCACGGTCGCTCACTGAATTTTCGTAAGTTCCTTCCGACTGTACAGCGCTACCTCAGCGTATTTTCTCAAAGAAGCACCCATTCAGGCCACACCTAAGTCAGGTGTAGAGTCGCTATCCTTAATAAGACCGACGGAAACATAATTAATAAACCTCAACATAAGGTACAATGGAAAAATCCAGAAATAATGCCAAAACGTGGGAATTATGTCCGTAATAATAATATCCTGAGCAAACCGCCAATACCATCAGTCATAAAATCAAGGACAAATTTAAGTAAAGGCTATATCACTCATCAATATAACTACCCTACAAATCAAATAAGATTACCTTTCTCAAGCTCAAAGTTCACATCAAAATATATACCAAATATAATTTAAAAACAAATCGTTTTATATATGTAGCACGTTAATATGGACATAAACATGCCACCAAGCAACTATTCGTCCGGGCACCATATGTGCCGCGCATCGACTACTCTAGCAGCAGTACGCCGAAATACATGCAACACTATTCGGTTTGTCACCTTCTTGCTTTGGAATATAAAAGTTTCCAGTTCGTTACGTACATTTAGTAACCCATCCCGTTCCAAGTAAGAGTGTAATAAGAGCGCGATATGTCAATCAGTTTGTTAGTAGTAGTTGCTTACGTCGGTACATCTCAGTAGTACGGTTTTTACAAAACGTAGATAAAATTATCGAACAATGAATTTGTCTCTAATTTTGTATTTCTAACCAATTTGCAATGTTGCGAAAAGTTTACGGTGATTCAGTTTTATCAGAAACACAAGTCTACGAGTCGTACAAAGCCTTCAAAAACGGTCGAGAGATCGCGAAGGTATGCCTCGTTCTGGACGACCTTCTATCTCTTCAACTGATGAAAACATTAAAAAAAGGCGAAGAATATGGTGCTTGAAAATCGTCATAATTGCTGATGAGACATGGGTTTATACATATATCCTACAACCATCATATTCACCGGATTTGGCTCCGTGTGATTTTTTCTTGTTCCCCAAACTGAATTTCAGTCGATCGAACAGATTAAACAAAATTCTGAAACAAATAGAGGCCCTCCAAAAAGTTTTTATGAAAAGTGCTTCGAGACCTGGAGAATTGTTGGTATACAGTGAATCAATAAAGTTTATATACACCTAGTTTTATTAATCTACGACACGTTTATTTGTTTCAAAAGGTTTATATTTTTTGTTTTTATACCCTCGCAACAAAGTTGCTAAAGAGAGTATTATAGTTTTGTTCACATAACGGTTGTTTGTAAGTCCTAAAACTAAAAGAGTCAGATATAGGGTTATACATATATACCAAAGTGATCATGGCGACGAGTAGAGTTGAAATCCGGATATCTGTCTGTCCGTCCGTCCGTGCAAGCTGTAACTTGAGTAAAAATTGAGATATCATGATGAAATTTGGTACACGTATTTCTTGGCTCCATAAGAAGGTTAAGTTCGAAGATGGGTAAAATCGGCCCACTGAAACGCCCACAAAATGGCGAAAACCGAAAACTTATAAAGTGTCATAACTAAGCTATAAATAAAGATATTAAAGTGAAATTTGGACGTAATTTTTTTGGGAAAGTGGGCGTGGCCCCGCCCCCTACTAAGTTTTTTATACATATCTCGGAAACTACTATAGCTATGTCAACTAAACTCTATAGAGTCGTTTCCTTCAGGCATTTCCATATACAGTTCAAAAATGGAAGAAATCGGATAATAACCACGCCCACCTCCCATACAAAGGTTATGTTGAAAATCACTAAAAGTGCGTTAACCGACTAACAAAAAAACGTCCGAAACACTAAATTTTACGGAAGAAATGGGAGAAGGAAGCTGCATCCAGGCTTTTTTTTTAAATTGAAAATGGGCGTGGCGTCGCCCACTTATGGACCAAAAACCATATCTCAGGAACTACTAATCTAATTAATTTTACAGCAAAATAAAAAATATGTAAATGACGGATAATGAAATCTCGATTATCACTTTATCATGCGAGAGTATAAAATGTTCGGTGACACCCGAACTTATCCCTTCCTTACTTGTTATTAATCTATTTCAAGAGATGTATATTTTGCTATTAAATATAGCTTATACAAATATTTTTTTTTACACAAATGAAAAGAAATTAAAACAAAAGCATAAAAAGCGCTTAAATCAAATCAAAAAAATTTACGTACACTAGTGATTATTTATATAAATTAAAAGTAAACACAATAATTTTAGAGGTATTTATTATTTTTTATTATGTTGAAATTATTGTCTTCAGTTTTCGAAGTGTGCTCCCCACTCAATTTCTTGTATTATTTCCGTGAATTTTGAGTCATTTAGTCGACAAGGCAGCTTTTAGGCACTCCTTTGATGAAACTTGATGTTTTTGATTACGATTTTCCAATAAGTTCCAGATATGTTGAATAGTATTAATGTCTGCTGATTGCGAGGCACATGGAGTTATATTCAATTGTATAACAATTCTGTACGCACAAGATACGATGTGTATTTTGGGTCGGGTTTGGGTTTGGGTTATCATGTTTGAATTTGATTTTGTTGCTATTAACAGCCGATTTAAGCACACTTCGACATAAATTTTTTTTAAATGTATGTACAGATACATGTGTTTATCTTTTTTTGAAATGTACACACAGACAAAAATCACCAAACAGTAAGGAATTTTTATATAGTGCTGGTTTTCATCTTTGGAACGTGTTTACCAAGTTTCTGCTAGCTCGGAAGGACGGATAGCCGGACAGACAGACAGTCGCTTCGTATTCAACACGTCGCTTTATCCTGATCATTGAAAATTGATATATAATGTAGCAACATATTGCAAGAGTATAAAAATTACAACAACATAGTTCTCAGAATGACAAAAAATGGTGCAACGCAGAACCATTGTTCTACAGAACATATGAATGTGAGCCAACATCAGGCAAGAGAAATGAATGACAATTATCACGGTAGTTTACATTCGTTGAGCAGAGAATGGAGGTACATCATAAAGGAAGCTTACGATGCCGAAAACGTTGATATATTTGACTTTTCGTTGGGGTACTGTTGTATATGAGCGTGTTTTAAACGTGTTTCGACCTATGGCCGTTGTGTTTACCCACTTTACTACCTACTGATTATTTTTTTAACCGATCATGGTTGGCAGGGCATGCGGCTTTTTTTTAACTATACAATTTAATACATGTGTGTATGTCTTTAGTGTTATCTGATCTGTAACTTTGTGACTTGTCTTTAACCACGCATTTTTATTATTATTTGATGCGCATTGCATGTAAATGCCTGAGTATGTTTATATATAAATAGACATTTATATTTGGTAGAATTTCGGCTTTGTTGATATTGCATGTTCAATGATATTTGAACAATACCTATTATAAAAATTTTAGAACTTCTATGTCACTTTATGCTGGTCTATATTTGAGTCATCTTAATAAAAATTGCAGAATATGTTTTATTCATAACAGGTGCGTTTTAAAGTAACTAGGACCTTTTGTTTCCATACGGCCCCTGAGGGCCAACTATATGTCAACTGGTGCGTTAGAATCTGATATCTTTATTGATTGTCCAGTAAGAATTTCATGACATTTCATTCGTTGGAAGTGAAGTTATTGCGTTTAAAGTGTCAGTATGTTTGTGTGCGAAAATGAGCTTCGAACAAAGAGCCAAGATTAAATTTTGTTTCAAAATTGATGAAACTTTTACCGAAACGTTTCAATTGATGAAACAAGTTTATGGCGATGATTGCCTATCCCGTAACAGAATACACGAGTGGTTTCAACGTTTTCAAAGACGTCGTGAGGACATAAGTGACGATCAATATTTGGGTGAATCAAAATCCGTGGTCACCGGAAATTCCATCGAAACTGTGCGTGAATTCATCAAAAATCAACCGCATTCATCAATGAAATTCATGGAAATGGAATTGAACATCTCCAAAATTTGACCAAAATCACATTTTAACCATTACGCACTCCCCATATTCACCTGATAAGGCACCGTGCGACTTTTTCCATTTCAGCAAAATGCATTTGCCCATGAAAGAAAAGGCTAGCACCGGCATACTGGCGGCCATACTGGCCAACGAACTAAAACACTCGTTCGGCATGCTTTTTGACCATTCAAATAGCTGTATTGAAGCAGAAGGAGATTATTTTGAAGAAAGTAAATTGATTTTGTTGAAAAAACCATTTGTTCTGTTTTTTTAAGTCCTGTTTACTTTGGAATGCACATTGTATAACACATAAAATATATACACTCTTAAAGATATAATCCTATATTCATTTGGATTAGTTTACAGTTATACAAACAACCGTTCGGTGAACAAAACTATTATACTCTGTAGAAACATGTTGCAAGGGTATAAAAATACTGTGTGTTTGAGAATTAAGGAGGTAAGTTTATATCAAATAAATAGTATTTATTTATCAAATCACGGTCGCTCACTGAATTTTCGTAAGTTCCTTCCGACTGTACAGCGCTACCTCAGCGTATTTTCTCAAAGAAGCACCCATTCAGGCCACACCTAAGTCAGGTGTAGAGTCGCTATCCTTAATAAGACCGACGGAAACATAATTAATAAACCTCAACATAAGGTACAATGGAAAAATCCAGAAATAATGCCAAAACGTGGGAATTATGTCCGTAATAATAATATCCTGAGCAAACCGCCAATACCATCAGTCATAAAATCAAGGACAAATTTAAGTAAAGGCTATATCACTCATCAATATAACTACCCTACAAATCAAATAAGATTACCTTTCTCAAGCTCAAAGTTCACATCAAAATATTTACCAAATATAATTTAAAAACAAATCGTTTTATATATGTAGCACGTTAATATGGACATAAACATGCCACCAAGCAACTATTCGTCCGGGCACCATATGTGTCGCGCATCGACTACTCTAGCAGCAGTACGCCGAAATACATTCAACACTATTCGGTTTGTCACCTTCTTGCTTTGGAATATAAAAGTTTCCAGTTCGTTACGTACATTTAGTAACCCATCCCGTTCCAAGTAAGAGTGTAATAAGAGCGCGATATGTCAATCAGTTTGTTAGTAGTAGTTGCTTACGTCGGTACATCTCAGTAGTACGGTTTTTACAAAACGTAGATAAAATTATCGAACAATGAATTTGTCTCTAATTTTGTATTTCTAACCAATTTGCAATGTTGCGAAAAGTTTACGGTGATTCAGTTTTATCAGAAACACAAGTCTACGAGTCGTACAAAGCCTTCAAAAACGGTCGAGAGATCGCGAAGGTATGCCTCGTTCTGGACGACCTTCTATCTCTTCAACTGATGAAAACATTAAAAAAAGGCGAAGAATATGGTGCTTGAAAATCGTCATAATTGCTGATGAGACATGGGTTTATACATATATCCTACAACCATCATATTCACCGGATTTGGCTCCGTGTGATTTTTTCTTGTTCCCCAAACTGAATTTCAGTCGATCGAACAGATTAAACAAAATTCTGAAACAAATAGAGGCCCTCCAAAAAGTTTTTATGAAAAGTGCTTCGAGACCTGGAGAATTGTTGGTATACAGTGAATCAATAAAGTTTATATACACCTAGTTTTATTAATCTACGACACGTTTATTTGTTTCAAAAGGTTTATATTTTTTGTTTTTATACCCTCGCAACAAAGTTGCTAAAGAGAGTATTATAGTTTTGTTCACATAACGGTTGTTTGTAAGTCCTAAAACTAAAAGAGTCAGATATAGGGTTATACATATATACCAAAGTGATCATGGCGACGAGTAGAGTTGAAATCCGGATATCTGTCTGTCCGTCCGTCCGTGCAAGCTGTAACTTGAGTAAAAATTGAGATATCATGATGAAATTTGGTACACGTATTTCTTGGCTCCATAAGAAGGTTAAGTTCGAAGATGGGTAAAATCGGCCCACTGAAACGCCCACAAAATGGCGAAAACCGAAAACTTATAAAGTGTCATAACTAAGCTATAAATAAAGATATTAAAGTGAAATTTGGACGTAATTTTTTTGGGAAAGTGGGCGTGGCCCCGCCCCCTACTAAGTTTTTTATACATATCTCGGAAACTACTATAGCTATGTCAACTAAACTCTATAGAGTCGTTTCCTTCAGGCATTTCCATATACAGTTCAAAAATGGAAGAAATCGGATAATAACCACGCCCACCTCCCATACAAAGGTTATGTTGAAAATCACTAAAAGTGCGTTAACCGACTAACAAAAAAACGTCCGAAACACTAAATTTTACGGAAGAAATGGGAGAAGGAAGCTGCATCCAGGCTTTTTTTTTAAATTGAAAATGGGCGTGGCGTCGCCCACTTATGGACCAAAAACCATATCTCAGGAACTACTAATCTAATTAATTTTACAGCAAAATAAAAAATATGTAAATGACGGATAATGAAATCTCGATTATCACTTTATCATGCGAGAGTATAAAATGTTCGGTGACACCCGAACTTATCCCTTCCTTACTTGTTATTAAACTATTTCAAGAGATGTATATTTTGCTATTAAATATAGCTTATACAAATATTTTTTTTTACACAAATGAAAAGAAATTAAAACAAAAGCATAAAAAGCGCTTAAATCAAATCAAAAAAATTTACGTACACTATTGATTATTTATATAAATTAAAAGTAAACACAATAATTTTAGAGGTATTTATTATTTTTTATTATGTTGAAATTATTGTCTTCAGTTTTCGAAGTGTGCTCCCCACTCAATTTCTTGTATTATTTCCGTGAATTTTGAGTCATTTAGTCGACAAGGCAGCTTTTAGGCACTCCTTTGATGAAACTTGATGTTTTTGATTACGATTTTCCAATAAGTTCCAGATATGTTGAATAGTATTAATGTCTGCTGATTGCGAGGCACATGGAGTTATATTCAATTGTATAACAATTCTGTACGTACAAGATACGATGTGTATTTTGGGTCGGGTTTGGGTTTGGGTTATCATGTTTGAATTTGATTTTGTTGCTATTAACAGCCGATTTAAGCACACTTCGACATAAATTTTTTTAAATGTATGTACAGATACATGTGTTTATCTTTTTTTGAAATGTACACACAGACAAAAATCACCAAACAGTAAGGAATTTTTTATATAGTGCTGGTTTTCATCTTTGGAACGTGTTTACCAAGTTTCTGCTAGCTCGGAAGGACGGATAGCCGGACAGACAGACAGTCGCTTCGTATTCAACACGTCGCTTTATCCTGATCATTGAAAATTGATATATAATGTAGCAACATATTGCAAGAGTATAAAAATTACAACAACATAGTTCTCAGAATGACAAAAAATGGTGCAACGCAGAACCATTGTTCTACAGAACATATGAATGTGAGCCAACATCAGGCAAGAGAAATGAATGACAATTATCACGGTAGTTTACATTCGTTGAGCAGAGAATGGAGGTACATCATAAAGGAAGCTTACGATGCCGAAAACGTTGATATATTTGACTTTTCGTTGGGGTACTGTTGTATATGAGCGTGTTTTAAACGTGTTTCGACCTATGGCCGTTGTGTTTACCCACTTTACTACCTACTGATTATTTTTTTAACCGATCATGGTTGGCAGGGCATGCGGCTTTTTTTAACTATACAATTTAATACATGTGTGTATGTCTTTAGTGTTATCTGATCTGTAACTTTGTGACTTGTCTTTAACCACGCATTTTTATTATTATTTGATGCGCATTGCATGTAAATGCCTGAGTATGTTTATATATAAATAGACATTTATATTTGGTAGAATTTCGGCTTTGCTGATATTGCATGTTCAATGATATTTGAACAATACCTATTATAAAAATTTTAGAACTTCTATGTCACTTTATGCTGGTCTATATTTGAGTCATCTTAATAAAAATTGCAGAATATGTTTTATTCATAACAGGTGCGTTTTAAAGTAACTAGGACCTTTTGTTTCCATACGGCCCCTGAGGGCCAACTATATGTCAACTGGTGCGTTAGAATCTGATATCTTTATTGATTGTCCAGTAAGAATTTCATGACATTTCATTCGTTGGAAGTGAAGTTATTGCGTTTAAAGTGTCAGTATGTTTGTGTGCGAAAATGAGCTTCGAACAAAGAGCCAAGATTAAATTTTGTTTCAAAATTGATGAAACTTTTACCGAAACGTTTCAATTGATGAAACAAGTTTATGGCGATGATTGCCTATCCCGTAACAGAATACACGAGTGGTTTCAACGTTTTCAAAGACGTCGTGAGGACATAAGTGACGATCAATATTTGGGTGAATCAAAATCCGTGGTCACCGGAAATTCCATCGAAACTGTGCGTGAATTCATCAAAAATCAACCGCATTCATCAATGAAATTCATGGAAATGGAATTGAACATCTCCAAAATTTGACCAAAATCACATTTTAACCATTACGCACTCCCCATATTCACCTGATAAGGCACCGTGCGACTTTTTCCATTTCAGCAAAATGCATTTGCCCATGAAAGAAAAGGCTAGCACCGGCATACTGGCGGCCATACTGGCCAACGAACTAAAACACTCGTTCGGCATGCTTTTTGACCATTCAAATAGCTGTATTGAAGCAGAAGGAGATTATTTTGAAGAAAGTAAATTGATTTTGTTGAAAAAACCATTTGTTCTGTTTTTTTAAGTCCTGTTTACTTTGGAATGCACATTGTATAACACATAAAATATATACACTCTTAAAGATATAATCCTATATTCATTTGGATTAGTTTACAGTTATACAAACAACCGTTCGGTGAACAAAACTATTATACTCTGTAGAAACATGTTGCAAGGGTATAAAAATACTGTGTGTTTGAGAATTAAGGAGGTAAGTTTATATCAAATAAATAGTATTTATTTATCAAATCACGGTCGCTCACTGAATTTTCGTAAGTTCCTTCCGACTGTACAGCGCTACCTCAGCGTATTTTCTCAAAGAAGCACCCATTCAGGCCACACCTAAGTCAGGTGTAGAGTCGCTATCCTTAATAAGACCGACGGAAACATAATTAATAAACCTCAACATAAGGTACAATGGAAAAATCCAGAAATAATGCCAAAACGTGGGAATTATGTCCGTAATAATAATATCCTGAGCAAACCGCCAATACCATCAGTCATAAAATCAAGGACAAATTTAAGTAAAGGCTATATCACTCATCAATATAACTACCCTACAAATCAAATAAGATTACCTTTCTCAAGCTCAAAGTTCACATCAAAATATTTACCAAATATAATTTAAAAACAAATCGTTTTATATATGTAGCACGTTAATATGGACATAAACATGCCACCAAGCAACTATTCGTCCGGGCACCATATGTGTCGCGCATCGACTACTCTAGCAGCAGTACGCCGAAATACATTCAACACTATTCGGTTTGTCACCTTCTTGCTTTGGAATATAAAAGTTTCCAGTTCGTTACGTACATTTAGTAACCCATCCCGTTCCAAGTAAGAGTGTAATAAGAGCGCGATATGTCAATCAGTTTGTTAGTAGTAGTTGCTTACGTCGGTACATCTCAGTAGTACGGTTTTTACAAAACGTAGATAAAATTATCGAACAATGAATTTGTCTCTAATTTTGTATTTCTAACCAATTTGCAATGTTGCGAAAAGTTTACGGTGATTCAGTTTTATCAGAAACACAAGTCTACGAGTCGTACAAAGCCTTCAAAAACGGTCGAGAGATCGCGAAGGTATGCCTCGTTCTGGACGACCTTCTATCTCTTCAACTGATGAAAACATTAAAAAAAGGCGAAGAATATGGTGCTTGAAAATCGTCATAATTGCTGATGAGACATGGGTTTATACATATATCCTACAACCATCATATTCACCGGATTTGGCTCCGTGTGATTTTTTCTTGTTCCCCAAACTGAATTTCAGTCGATCGAACAGATTAAACAAAATTCTGAAACAAATAGAGGCCCTCCAAAAAGTTTTTATGAAAAGTGCTTCGAGACCTGGAGAATTGTTGGTATACAGTGAATCAATAAAGTTTACATACACCTAGTTTTATTAATCTACGACACGTTTATTTGTTTCAAAAGGTTTATATTTTTTGTTTTTATACCCTCGCAACAAAGTTGCTAAAGAGAGTATTATAGTTTTGTTCACATAACGGTTGTTTGTAAGTCCTAAAACTAAAAGAGTCAGATATAGGGTTATACATATATACCAAAGTGATCATGGCGACGAGTAGAGTTGAAATCCGGATATCTTGAGTAAAAATTGAGATATCATGATGAAATTTGGTACACGTATTTCTTGGCTCCATAAGAAGGTTAAGTTCGAAGATGGGTAAAATCGGCCCACTGAAACGCCCACAAAATGGCGAAAACCGAAAACTTATAAAGTGTCATAACTAAGCTATAAATAAAGATATTAAAGTGAAATTTGGACGTAATTTTTTTGGGAAAGTGGGCGTGGCCCCGCCCCCTACTAAGTTTTTTATACATATCTCGGAAACTACTATAGCTATGTCAACTAAACTCTATAGAGTCGTTTCCTTCAGGCATTTCCATATACAGTTCAAAAATGGAAGAAATCGGATAATAACCACGCCCACCTCCCATACAAAGGTTATGTTGAAAATCACTAAAAGTGCGTTAACCGACTAACAAAAAAACGTCCGAAACACTAAATTTTACGGAAGAAATGGGAGAAGGAAGCTGCATCCAGGCTTTTTTTTTAAATTGAAAATGGGCGTGGCGTCGCCCACTTATGGACCAAAAACCATATCTCAGGAACTACTAATCTAATTAATTTTACAGCAAAATAAAAAATATGTAAATGACGGATAATGAAATCTCGATTATCACTTTATCATGCGAGAGTATAAAATGTTCGGTGACACCCGAACTTATCCCTTCCTTACTTGTTATTAAACTATTTCAAGAGATGTATATTTTGCTATTAAATATAGCTTATACAAATATTTTTTTTTTACACAAATGAAAAGAAATTAAAACAAAAGCATAAAAAGCGCTTAAATCAAATCAAAAAAATTTACGTACACTAGTGATTATTTATATAAATTAAAAGTAAACACAATAATTTTAGAGGTATTTATTATTTTTTATTATGTTGAAATTATTGTCTTCAGTTTTCGAAGTGTGCTCCCCACTCAATTTCTTGTATTATTTCCGTGAATTTTGAGTCATTTAGTCGACAAGGCAGCTTTTAGGCACTCCTTTGATGAAACTTGATGTTTTTGATTACGATTTTCCAATAAGTTCCAGATATGTTGAATAGTATTAATGTCTGCTGATTGCGAGGCACATGGAGTTATATTCAATTGTATAACAATTCTGTACGTACAAGATACGATGTGTATTTTGGGTCGGGTTTGGGTTTGGGTTATCATGTTTGAATTTGATTTTGTTGCTATTAACAGCCGATTTAAGCACACTTCGACATAAATTTTTTTAAATGTATGTACAGATACATGTGTTTATCTTTTTTTGAAATGTACACACAGACAAAAATCACCAAACAGTAAGGAATTTTTTATATAGTGCTGGTTTTCATCTTTGGAACGTGTTTACCAAGTTTCTGCTAGCTCGGAAGGACGGATAGCCGGTCAGACAGACAGTCGCTTCGTATTCAACACGTCGCTTTATCCTGATCATTGAAAATTGATATATAATGTAGCAACATATTGCAAGAGTATAAAAATTACAACAACATAGTTCTCAGAATGACAAAAAATGGTGCAACGCAGAACCATTGTTCTACAGAACATATGAATGTGAGCCAACATCAGGCAAGAGAAATGAATGACAATTATCACGGTAGTTTACATTCGTTGAGCAGAGAATGGAGGTACATCATAAAGGAAGCTTACGATGCCGAAAACGTTGATATATTTGACTTTTCGTTGGGGTACTGTTGTATATGAGCGTGTTTTAAACGTGTTTCGACCTATGGCCGTTGTGTTTACCCACTTTACTACCTACTGATTATTTTTTTAACCGATCATGGTTGGCAGGGCATGCGGCGTTTTTTTAACTATACAATTTAATACATGTGTGTATGTCTTTAGTGTTATCTGATCTGTAACTTTGTGACTTGTCTTTAACCACGCATTTTTATTATTATTTGATGCGCATTGCATGTAAATGCCTGAGTATGTTTATATATAAATAGACATTTATATTTGGTAGAATTTCGGCTTTGTTGATATTGCATGTTCAATGATATTTGAACAATACCTATTATAAAAATTTTAGAACTTCTATGTCACTTTATGCTGGTCTATATTTGAGTCATCTTAATAAAAATTGCAGAATATGTTTTATTCATAACAGGTGCGTTTTAAAGTAACTAGGACCTTTTGTTTCCATACGGCCCCTGAGGGCCAACTATATGTCAACTGGTGCGTTAGAATCTGATATCTTTATTGATTGTCCAGTAAGAATTTCATGACATTTCATTCGTTGGAAGTGAAGTTATTGCGTTTAAAGTGTCAGTATGTTTGTGTGCGAAAATGAGCTTCGAACAAAGAGCCAAGATTAAATTTTGTTTCAAAATTGATGAAACTTTTACCGAAACGTTTCAATTGATGAAACAAGTTTATGGCGATGATTGCCTATCCCGTAACAGAATACACGAGTGGTTTCAACGTTTTCAAAGACGTCGTGAGGACATAAGTGACGATCAATATTTGGGTGAATCAAAATCCGTGGTCACCGGAAATTCCATCGAAACTGTGCGTGAATTCATCAAAAATCAACCGCATTCATCAATGAAATTCATGGAAATGGAATTGAACATCTCCAAAATTTGACCAAAATCACATTTTAACCATTACGCACTCCCCATATTCACCTGATAAGGCACCGTGCGACTTTTTCCATTTCAGCAAAATGCATTTGCCCATGAAAGAAAAGGCTAGCACCGGCATACTGGCGGCCATACTGGCCAACGAACTAAAACACACTCTTAAAGATATAATCCTATATTCATTTGGATTAGTTTACAGTTATACAAACAACCGTTCGGTGAACAAAACTATTATACTCTGTAGAAACATGTTGCAAGGGTATAAAAATACTGTGTGTTTGAGAATTAAGGAGGTAAGTTTATATCAAATAAATAGTATTTATTTATCAAATCACGGTCGCTCACTGAATTTTCGTAAGTTCCTTCCGACTGTACAGCGCTACCTCAGCGTATTTTCTCAAAGAAGCACCCATTCAGGCCACACCTAAGTCAGGTGTAGAGTCGCTATCCTTAATAAGACCGACGGAAACATAATTAATAAACCTCAACATAAGGTACAATGGAAAAATCCAGAAATAATGCCAAAACGTGGGAATTATGTCCGTAATAATAATATCCTGAGCAAACCGCCAATACCATCAGTCATAAAATCAAGGACAAATTTAAGTAAAGGCTATATCACTGATCAATATAACTACCCTACAAATCAAATAAGATTACCTTTCTCAAGCTCAAAGTTCACATCAAAATATATACCAAATATAATTTAAAAACAAATCGTTTTATATATGTAGCACGTTAATATGGACATAAACATGCCACCAAGCAACTATTCGTCCGGGCACCATATGTGTCGCGCATCGACTACTCTAGCAGCAGTACGCCGAAATACATGCAACACTATTCGGTTTGTCACCTTCTTGCTTTGGAATACAAAAGTTTCCAGTTCGTTACGTACATTTAGTAACCCATCCAGTTCCAAGTAAGAGTGTAATAAGAGCGCGATATGTCAATCAGTTTGTTAGTAGTAGTTGCTTACGTCGGTACATCTCAGTAGTACGGTTTTTACACAACGTAGATAAAATTATCGAACAATGAATTTGTCTCTAATTTTGTATTTCTAACCAATTTGCAATGTTGCGAAAAGTTTACGGTGATTCAGTTTTATCAGAAACACAAGTCTACGAGTCGTACAAAGCCTTCAAAAACGGTCGAGAGATCGCGAAGGTATGCCTCGTTCTGGACGACCTTCTATCTCTTCAACTGATGAAAACATTAAAAAAAGGCGAAGGATATCGTCATAATTGCTGATGAGACATGGGTTTATACATATATCCTACAACCATCATATTCACCGGATTTGGCTCCGTGTGATTTTTTCTTGTTCCCCAAACTGAATTTCAGTCGATCGAACAGATTAAACAAAATTCTGAAACAAATAGAGGCCCTCCAAAAAGTTTTTATGAAAAGTGCTTCGAGACCTGGAGAATTGTTGGTATACAGTGAATCAATAAAGTTTACATACACCTAGTTTTATTAATCTACGACACGTTTATTTGTTTCAAAAGGTTTATATTTTTTGTTTTTATACCCTCGCAACAAAGTTGCTAAAGAGAGTATTATAGTTTTGTTCACATAACGGTTGTTTGTAAGTCCTAAAACTAAAAGAGTCAGATATAGGGTTATACATATATACCAAAGTGATCATGGCGACGAGTAGAGTTGAAATCCGGATATCTGTCTGTCCGTCCGTCCGTGCAAGCTGTAACTTGAGTAAAAATTGAGATATCATGATGAAATTTGGTACACGTATTTCTTGGCTCCATAAGAAGGTTAAGTTCGAAGATGGGTAAAATCGGCCCACTGAAACGCCCACAAAATGGCGAAAACCGAAAACTTATAAAGTGTCATAACTAAGCTATAAATAAAGATATTAAAGTGAAATTTGGACGTAATTTTTTTGGGAAAGTGGGCGTGGCCCCGCCCCCTACTAAGTTTTTTATACATATCTCGGAAACTACTATAGCTATGTCAACTAAACTCTATAGAGTCGTTTCCTTCAGGCATTTCCATATACAGTTCAAAAATGGAAGAAATCGGATAATAACCACGCCCACCTCCCATACAAAGGTTATGTTGAAAATCACTAAAAGTGCGTTAACCGACTAACAAAAAAACGTCCGAAACACTAAATTTTACGGAAGAAATGGGAGAAGGAAGCTGCATCCAGGCTTTTTTTTTAAATTGAAAATGGGCGTGGCGTCGCCCACTTATGGACCAAAAACCATATCTCAGGAACTACTAATCTAATTAATTTTACAGCAAAATAAAAAATATGTAAATGACGGATAATGAAATCTCGATTATCACTTTATCATGCGAGAGTATAAAATGTTCGGTGACACCCGAACTTATCCCTTCCTTACTTGTTATTAAACTATTTCAAGAGATGTATATTTTGCTATTAAATATAGCTTATACAAATATTTTTTTTTACACAAATGAAAAGAAATTAAAACAAAAGCATAAAAAGCGCTTAAATCAAATCAAAAAAATTTACGTACACTAGTGATTATTTATATAAATTAAAAGTAAACACAATAATTTTAGAGGTATTTATTATTTTTTATTATGTTGAAATTATTGTCTTCAGTTTTCGAAGTGTGCTCCCCACTCAATTTCTTGTATTATTTCCGTGAATTTTGAGTCATTTAGTCGACAAGGCAGCTTTTAGGCACTCCTTTGATGAAACTTGATGTTTTTGATTACGATTTTCCAATAAGTTCCAGATATGTTGAATAGTATTAATGTCTGCTGATTGCGAGGCACATGGAGTTATATTCAATTGTATAACAATTCTGTACGTACAAGATACGATGTGTATTTTGGGTCGGGTTTGGGTTTGGGTTATCATGTTTGAATTTGATTTTGTTGCTATTAACAGCCGATTTAAGCACACTTCGACATAAATTTTTTTTAAATGTATGTACAGATACATGTGTTTATCTTTTTTTGAAATGTACACACAGACAAAAATCACCAAACAGTAAGGAATTTTTTATATAGTGCTGGTTTTCATCTTTGGAACGTGTTTACCAAGTTTCTGCTAGCTCGGAAGGACGGATAGCCGGTCAGACAGACAGTCGCTTCGTATTCAACACGTCGCTTTATCCTGATCATTGAAAATTGATATATAATGTAGCAACATATTGCAAGAGTATAAAAATTACAACAACATAGTTCTCAGAATGACAAAAAATGGTGCAACGCAGAACCATTGTTCTACAGAACATATGAATGTGAGCCAACATCAGGCAAGAGAAATGAATGACAATTATCACGGTAGTTTACATTCGTTGAGCAGAGAATGGAGGTACATCATAAAGGAAGCTTACGATGCCGAAAACGTTGATATATTTGACTTTTCGTTGGGGTACTGTTGTATATGAGCGTGTTTTAAACGTGTTTCGACCTATGGCCGTTGTGTTTACCCACTTTACTACCTACTGATTATTTTTTTAACCGATCATGGTTGGCAGGGCATGCGGCTTTTTTTAACTATACAATTTAATACATGTGTGTATGTCTTTAGTGTTATCTGATCTGTAACTTTGTGACTTGTCTTTAACCACGCATTTTTATTATTATTTGATGCGCATTGCATGTAAATGCCTGAGTATGTTTATATATAAATAGACATTTATATTTGGTAGAATTTCGGCTTTGTTGATATTGCATGTTCAATGATATTTGAACAATACCTATTATAAAAATTTTAGAACTTCTATGTCACTTTATGCTGGTCTATATTTGAGTCATCTTAATAAAAATTGCAGAATATGTTTTATTCATAACAGGTGCGTTTTAAAGTAACTAGGACCTTTTGTTTCCATACGGCCCCTGAGGGCCAACTATATGTCAACTGGTGCGTTAGAATCTGATATCTTTATTGATTGTCCAGTAAGAATTTCATGACATTTCATTCGTTGGAAGTGAAGTTATTGCGTTTAAAGTGTCAGTATGTTTGTGTGCGAAAATGAGCTTCGAACAAAGAGCCAAGATTAAATTTTGTTTCAAAATTGATGAAACTTTTACCGAAACGTTTCAATTGATGAAACAAGTTTATGGCGATGATTGCCTATCCCGTAACAGAATACACGAGTGGTTTCAACGTTTTCAAAGACGTCGTGAGGACATAAGTGACGATCAATATTTGGGTGAATCAAAATCCGTGGTCACCGGAAATTCCATCGAAACTGTGCGTGAATTCATCAAAAATCAACCGCATTCATCAATGAAATTCATGGAAATGGAATTGAACATCTCCAAAATTTGACCAAAATCACATTTTAACCATTACGCACTCCCCATATTCACCTGATAAGGCACCGTGCGACTTTTTCCATTTCAGCAAAATGCATTTGCCCATGAAAGAAAAGGCTAGCACCGGCATACTGGCGGCCATACTGGCCAACGAACTAAAACACACTCTTAAAGATATAATCCTATATTCATTTGGATTAGTTTACAGTTATACAAACAACCGTTCGGTGAACAAAACTATTATACTCTGTAGAAACATGTTGCAAGGGTATAAAAATACTGTGTGTTTGAGAATTAAGGAGGTAAGTTTATATCAAATAAATAGTATTTATTTATCAAATCACGGTCGCTCACTGAATTTTCGTAAGTTCCTTCCGACTGTACAGCGCTACCTCAGCGTATTTTCTCAAAGAAGCACCCATTCAGGCCACACCTAAGTCAGGTGTAGAGTCGCTATCCTTAATAAGACCGACGGAAACATAATTAATAAACCTCAACATAAGGTACAATGGAAAAATCCAGAAATAATGCCAAAACGTGGGAATTATGTCCGTAATAATAATATCCTGAGCAAACCGCCAATACCATCAGTCATAAAATCAAGGACAAATTTAAGTAAAGGCTATATCACTGATCAATATAACTACCCTACAAATCAAATAAGATTACCTTTCTCAAGCTCAAAGTTCACATCAAAATATATACCAAATATAATTTAAAAACAAATCGTTTTATATATGTAGCACGTTAATATGGACATAAACATGCCACCAAGCAACTATTCGTCCGGGCACCATATGTGTCGCGCATCGACTACTCTAGCAGCAGTACGCCGAAATACATGCAACACTATTCGGTTTGTCACCTTCTTGCTTTGGAATACAAAAGTTTCCAGTTCGTTACGTACATTTAGTAACCCATCCAGTTCCAAGTAAGAGTGTAATAAGAGCGCGATATGTCAATCAGTTTGTTAGTAGTAGTTGCTTACGTCGGTACATCTCAGTAGTACGGTTTTTACACAACGTAGATAAAATTATCGAACAATGAATTTGTCTCTAATTTTGTATTTCTAACCAATTTGCAATGTTGCGAAAAGTTTACGGTGATTCAGTTTTATCAGAAACACAAGTCTACGAGTCGTACAAAGCCTTCAAAAACGGTCGAGAGATCGCGAAGGTATGCCTCGTTCTGGACGACCTTCTATCTCTTCAACTGATGAAAACATTAAAAAAAGGCGAAGGATATCGTCATAATTGCTGATGAGACATGGGTTTATACATATATCCTACAACCATCATATTCACCGGATTTGGCTCCGTGTGATTTTTTCTTGTTCCCCAAACTGAATTTCAGTCGATCGAACAGATTAAACAAAATTCTGAAACAAATAGAGGCCCTCCAAAAAGTTTTTATGAAAAGTGCTTCGAGACCTGGAGAATTGTTGGTATACAGTGAATCAATAAAGTTTACATACACCTAGTTTTATTAATCTACGACACGTTTATTTGTTTCAAAAGGTTTATATTTTTTGTTTTTATACCCTCGCAACAAAGTTGCTAAAGAGAGTATTATAGTTTTGTTCACATAACGGTTGTTTGTAAGTCCTAAAACTAAAAGAGTCAGATATAGGGTTATACATATATACCAAAGTGATCATGGCGACGAGTAGAGTTGAAATCCGGATATCTGTCTGTCCGTCCGTCCGTGCAAGCTGTAACTTGAGTAAAAATTGAGATATCATGATGAAATTTGGTACACGTATTTCTTGGCTCCATAAGAAGGTTAAGTTCGAAGATGGGTAAAATCGGCCCACTGAAACGCCCACAAAATGGCGAAAACCGAAAACTTATAAAGTGTCATAACTAAGCTATAAATAAAGATATTAAAGTGAAATTTGGACGTAATTTTTTTGGGAAAGTGGGCGTGGCCCCGCCCCCTACTAAGTTTTTTATACATATCTCGGAAACTACTATAGCTATGTCAACTAAACTCTATAGAGTCGTTTCCTTCAGGCATTTCCATATACAGTTCAAAAATGGAAGAAATCGGATAATAACCACGCCCACCTCCCATACAAAGGTTATGTTGAAAATCACTAAAAGTGCGTTAACCGACTAACAAAAAAACGTCCGAAACACTAAATTTTACGGAAGAAATGGGAGAAGGAAGCTGCATCCAGGCTTTTTTTTTAAATTGAAAATGGGCGTGGCGTCGCCCACTTATGTACCAAAAACCATATCTCAGGAACTACTAATCTAATTAATTTTACAGCAAAATAAAAAATATGTAAATGACGGATAATGAAATCTCGATTATCACTTTATCATGCGAGAGTATAAAATGTTCGGTGACACCCGAACTTATCCCTTCCTTACTTGTTATTAAACTATTTCAAGAGATGTATATTTTGCTATTAAATATAGCTTATACAAATATTTTTTTTTTACACAAATGAAAAGAAATTAAAACAAAAGCATAAAAAGCGCTTAAATCAAATCAAAAAAATTTACGTACACTAGTGATTATTTATATAAATTAAAAGTAAACACAATAATTTTAGAGGTATTTATTATTTTTTATTATGTTGAAATTATTGTCTTCAGTTTTCGAAGTGTGCTCCCCACTCAATTTCTTGTATTATTTCCGTGAATTTTGAGTCATTTAGTCGACAAGGCAGCTTTTAGGCACTCCTTTGATGAAACTTGATGTTTTTGATTACGATTTTCCAATAAGTTCCAGATATGTTGAATAGTATTAATGTCTGCTGATTGCGAGGCACATGGAGTTATATTCAATTGTATAACAATTCTGTACGTACAAGATACGATGTGTATTTTGGGTCGGGTTTGGGTTTGGGTTATCATGTTTGAATTTGATTTTGTTGCTATTAACAGCCGATTTAAGCACACTTCGACATAAATTTTTTTTAAATGTATGTACAGATACATGTGTTTATCTTTTTTTGAAATGTACACACAGACAAAAATCACCAAACAGTAAGGAATTTTTTATATAGTGCTGGTTTTCATCTTTGGAACGTGTTTACCAAGTTTCTGCTAGCTCGGAAGGACGGATAGCCGGACAGACAGACAGTCGCTTCGTATTCAACACGTCGCTTTATCCTGATCATTGAAAATTGATATATAATGTAGCAACATATTGCAAGAGTATAAAAATTACAACAACATAGTTCTCAGAATGACAAAAAATGGTGCAACGCAGAACCATTGTTCTACAGAACATATGAATGTGAGCCAACATCAGGCAAGAGAAATGAATGACAATTATCACGGTAGTTTACATTCGTTGAGCAGAGAATGGAGGTACATCATAAAGGAAGCTTACGATGCCGAAAGCGTTGATATATTTGACTTTTCGTTGGGGTACTGTTGTATATGAGCGTGTTTTAAACGTGTTTCGACCTATGGCCGTTGTGTTTACCCACTTTACTACCTACTGATTATTTTTTTAACCGATCATGGTTGGCAGGGCATGCGGCTTTTTTTTAACTATACAATTTAATACATGTGTGCATGTCTTTAGTGTTATCTGATCTGTAACTTTGTGACTTGTCTTTAACCACGCATTTTTATTATTATTTGATGCGCATTGCATGTAAATGCCTGAGTATGTTTATATAAATAGACATTTATATTTGGTAGAATTTCGGCTTTGCTGATATTGCATGTTCAATGATATTTGAACAATACCTATTATAAAAATTTTAGAACTTCTATGTCACTTTATGCTGGTCTATATTTGAGTCATCTTAATAAAAATTGCAGAATATGTTTTATTCATAACAGGTGCGTTTTAAAGTAACTAGGACCTTTTGTTTCCATACGGCCCCTGAGGGCCAACTATATGTCAACTGGTGCGTTAGAATCTGATATCTTTATTGATTGTCCAGTAAGAATTTCATGACATTTCATTCGTTGGAAGTGAAGTTATTGCGTTTAAAGTGTCAGTATGTTTGTGTGCGAAAATGAGCTTCGAACAAAGAGCCAAGATTAAATTTTGTTTCAAAATTGATGAAACTTTTACCGAAACGTTTCAATTGATGAAACAAGTTTATGGCGATGATTGCCTATCCCGTAACAGAATACACGAGTGGTTTCAACGTTTTCAAAGACGTCGTGAGGACATAAGTGACGATCAATATTTGGGTGAATCAAAATCCGTGGTCACCGGAAATTCCATCGAAACTGTGCGTGAATTCATCAAAAATCAACCGCATTCATCAATGAAATTCATGGAAATGGAATTGAACATCTCCAAAATTTGACCAAAATCACATTTTAACCATTACGCACTCCCCATATTCACCTGATAAGGCACCGTGCGACTTTTTCCATTTCAGCAAAATGCATTTGCCCATGAAAGAAAAGGCTAGCACCGGCATACTGGCGGCCATACTGGCCAACGAACTAAAACACTCGTTCGGCATGCTTTTTGACCATTCAAATAGCTGTATTGAAGCAGAAGGAGATTATTTTGAAGAAAGTAAATTGATTTTGTTGAAAAAACCATTTGTTCTGTTTTTTTAAGTCCTGTTTACTTTGGAATGCACATTGTATAACACATAAAATATATACACTCTTAAAGATATAATCCTATATTCATTTGGATTAGTTTACAGTTATACAAACAACCGTTCGGTGAACAAAACTATTATACTCTGTAGAAACATGTTGCAAGGGTATAAAAATACTGTGTGTTTGAGAATTAAGGAGGTAAGTTTATATCAAATAAATAGTATTTATTTATCAAATCACGGTCGCTCACTGAATTTTCGTAAGTTCCTTCCGACTGTACAGCGCTACCTCAGCGTATTTTCTCAAAGAAGCACCCATTCAGGCCACACCTAAGTCAGGTGTAGAGTCGCTATCCTTAATAAGACCGACGGAAACATAATTAATAAACCTCAACATAAGGTACAATGGAAAAATCCAGAAATAATGCCAAAACGTGGGAATTATGTCCGTAATAATAATATCCTGAGCAAACCGCCAATACCATCAGTCATAAAATCAAGGACAAATTTAAGTAAAGGTTATATCACTGATCAATATAACTACCCTACAAATCAAATAAGATTACCTTTCTCAAGCTCAAAGTTCACATCAAAATATATACCAAATATAATTTAAAAACAAATCGTTTTATATATGTAGCACGTTAATATGGACATAAACATGCCACCAAGCAACTATTCGTCCGGGCACCATATGTGTCGCGCATCGACTACTCTAGCAGCAGTACGCCGAAATACATGCAACACTATTCGGTTTGTCACCTTCTTGCTTTGGAATACAAAAGTTTCCAGTTCGTTACGTACATTTAGTAACCCATCCAGTTCCAAGTAAGAGTGTAATAAGAGCGCGATATGTCAATCAGTTTGTTAGTAGTAGTTGCTTACGTCGGTACATCTCAGTAGTACGGTTTTTACAAAACGTAGATAAAATTATCGAACAATGAATTTGTCTCTAATTTTGTATTTCTAACCAATTTGCAATGTTGCGAAAAGTTTACGGTGATTCAGTTTTATCAGAAACACAAGTCTACGAGTCGTACAAAGCCTTCAAAAACGGTCGAGAGATCGCGAAGGTATGCCTCGTTCTGGACGACCTTCTATCTCTTCAACTGATGAAAACATTAAAAAAAGGCGAAGGATATCGTCATAATTGCTGATGAGACATGGGTTTATACATATATCCTACAACCATCATATTCACCGGATTTGGCTCCGTGTGATTTTTTCTTGTTCCCCAAACTGAATTTCAGTCGATCGAACAGATTAAACAAAATTCTGAAACAAATAGAGGCCCTCCAAAAAGTTTTTATGAAAAGTGCTTCGAGACCTGGAGAATTGTTGGTATACAGTGAATCAATAAAGTTTACATACACCTAGTTTTATTAATCTACGACACGTTTATTTGTTTCAAAAGGTTTATATTTTTTGTTTTTATACCCTCGCAACAAAGTTGCTAAAGAGAGTATTATAGTTTTGTTCACATAACGGTTGTTTGTAAGTCCTAAAACTAAAAGAGTCAGATATAGGGTTATACATATATACCAAAGTGATCATGGCGACGAGTAGAGTTGAAATCCGGATATCTGTCTGTCCGTCCGTCCGTGCAAGCTGTAACTTGAGTAAAAATTGAGATATCATGATGAAATTTGGTACACGTGTTTCTTGGCTCCATAAGAAGGTTAAGTTCGAAGATGGGTAAAATCGGCCCACTGAAACGCCCACAAAATGGCGAAAACCGAAAACTTATAAAGTGTCATAACTAAGCTATAAATAAAGATATTAAAGTGAAATTTGGACGTAATTTTTTTGGGAAAGTGGGCGTGGCCCCGCCCCCTACTAAGTTTTTTATACATATCTCGGAAACCACTATAGCTATGTCAACTAAACTCTATAGAGTCGTTTCCTTCAGGCATTTCCATATACAGTTCAAAAATGGAAGAAATCGGATAATAACCACGCCCACCTCCCATACAAAGGTTATGTTGAAAATCACTAAAAGTGCGTTAACCGACTAACAAAAAAACGTCCGAAACACTAAATTTTACGGAAGAAATGGGAGAAGGAAGCTGCATCCAGGCTTTTTTTTTTAAATTGAAAATGGGCGTGGCGTCGCCCACTTATGGACCAAAAACCATATCTCAGGAACTACTAATCTAATTAATTTTACAGCAAAATAAAAAATATGTAAATGACGGATAATGAAATCTCGATTATCACTTTATCATGCGAGAGTATAAAATGTTCGGTGACACCCGAACTTATCCCTTCCTTACTTGTTATTAATCTATTTCAAGAGATGTATATTTTGCTATTAAATATAGCTTATACAAATATTTTTTTTTACACAAATGAAAAGAAATTAAAACAAAAGCATAAAAAGCGCTTAAATCAAATCAAAAAAATTTACGTACACTAGTGATTATTTATATAAATTAAAAGTAAACACAATAATTTTAGAGGTATTTATTATTTTTTATTATGTTGAAATTATTGTCTTCAGTTTTCGAAGTGTGCTCCCACTCAATTTCTTGTATTATTTCCGTGAATTTTGAGTCATTTAGTCGACAAGGCAGCTTTTAGGCACTCCTTTGATGAAACTTGATGTTTTTGATTACGATTTTCCAATAAGTTCCAGATATGTTGAATAGTATTAATGTCTGCTGATTGCGAGGCACATGGAGTTATATTCAATTGTATAACAATTCTGTACGTACAAGATACGATGTGTATTTTGGGTCGGGTTTGGGTTTGGGTTATCATGTTTGAATTTGATTTTGTTGCTATTAACAGCCGATTTAAGCACACTTCGACATAAATTTTTTTTAAATGTATGTACAGATACATGTGTTTATCTTTTTTTGAAATGTACACACAGACAAAAATCACCAAACAGTAAGGAATTTTTTATATAGTGCTGGTTTTCATCTTTGGAACGTGTTTACCAAGTTTCTGCTAGCTCGGAAGGACGGATAGCCGGACAGACAGACAGTCGCTTCGTATTCAACACGTCGCTTTATCCTGATCATTGAAAATTGATATATAATGTAGCAACATATTGCAAGAGTATAAAAATTACAACAACATAGTTCTCAGAATGACAAAAAATGGTGCAACGCAGAACCATTGTTCTACAGAACATATGAATGTGAGCCAACATCAGGCAAGAGAAATGAATGACAATTATCACGGTAGTTTACATTCGTTGAGCAGAGAATGGAGGTACATCATAAAGGAAGCTTACGATGCCGAAAACGTTGATATATTTGACTTTTCGTTGGGGTACTGTTGTATATGAGCGTGTTTTAAACGTGTTTCGACCTATGGCCGTTGTGTTTACCCACTTTACTACCTACTGATTATTTTTTTAACCGATCATGGTTGGCAGGGCATGCGGCTTTTTTTAACTATACAATTTAATACATGTGTGTATGTCTTTAGTGTTATCTGATCTGTAACTTTGTGACTTGTCTTTAACCACGCATTTTTATTATTATTTGATGCGCATTGCATGTAAATGCCTGAGTATGTTTATATATAAATAGACATTTATATTTGGTAGAATTTCGGCTTTGCTGATATTGCATGTTCAATGATATTTGAACAATACATATTATAAAAATTTTAGAACTTCTATGTCACTTTATGCTGGTCTATATTTGAGTCATCTTAATAAAAATTGCAGAATATGTTTTATTCATAACAGGTGCGTTTTAAAGTAACTAGGACCTTTTGTTTCCATACGGCCCCTGAGGGCCAACTATATGTCAACTGGTGCGTTAGAATCTGATATCTTTATTGATTGTCCAGTAAGAATTTCATGACATTTCATTCGTTGGAAGTGAAGTTATTGCGTTTAAAGTGTCAGTATGTTTGTGTGCGAAAATGAGCTTCGAACAAAGAGCCAAGATTAAATTTTGTTTCAAAATTGATGAAACTTTTACCGAAACGTTTCAATTGATGAAACAAGTTTATGGCGATGATTGCCTATCCCGTAACAGAATACACGAGTGGTTTCAACGTTTTCAAAGACGTCGTGAGGACATAAGTGACGATCAATATTTGGGTGAATCAAAATCCGTGGTCACCGGAAATTCCATCGAAACTGTGCGTGAATTCATCAAAAATCAACCGCATTCATCAATGAAATTCATGGAAATGGAATTGAACATCTCCAAAATTTGACCAAAATCACATTTTAACCATTACGCACTCCCCATATTCACCTGATAAGGCACCGTGCGACTTTTTCCATTTCAGCAAAATGCATTTGCCCATGAAAGAAAAGGCTAGCACCGGCATACTGGCGGCCATACTGGCCAACGAACTAAAACACTCGTTCGGCATGCTTTTTGACCATTCAAATAGCTGTATTGAAGCAGAAGGAGATTATTTTGAAGAAAGTAAATTGATTTTGTTGAAAAAACCATTTGTTCTGTTTTTTTAAGTCCTGTTTACTTTGGAATGCACATTGTATAACACATAAAATATATACACTCTTAAAGATATAATCCTATATTCATTTGGATTAGTTTACAGTTATACAAACAACCGTTCGGTGAACAAAACTATTATACTCTGTAGAAACATGTTGCAAGGGTATAAAAATACTGTGTGTTTGAGAATTAAGGAGGTAAGTTTATATCAAATAAATAGTATTTATTTATCAAATCACGGTCGCTCACTGAATTTTCGTAAGTTCCTTCCGACTGTACAGCGCTACCTCAGCGTATTTTCTCAAAGAAGCACCCATTCAGGCCACACCTAAGTCAGGTGTAGAGTCGCTATCCTTAATAAGACCGACGGAAACATAATTAATAAACCTCAACATAAGGTACAATGGAAAAATCCAGAAATAATGCCAAAACGTGGGAATTATGTCCGTAATAATAATATCCTGAGCAAACCGCCAATACCATCAGTCATAAAATCAAGGACAAATTTAAGTAAAGGCTATATCACTGATCAATATAACTACCCTACAAATCAAATAAGATTACCTTTCTCAAGCTCAAAGTTCACATCAAAATATATACCAAATATAATTTAAAAACAAATCGTTTTATATATGTAGCACGTTAATATGGACATAAACATGCCACCAAGCAACTATTCGTCCGGGCACCATATGTGTCGCGCATCGACTACTCTAGCAGCAGTACGCCGAAATACATGCAACACTATTCGGTTTGTCACCTTCTTGCTTTGGAATACAAAAGTTTCCAGTTCGTTACGTACATTTAGTAACCCATCCAGTTCCAAGTAAGAGTGTAATAAGAGCGCGATATGTCAATCAGTTTGTTAGTAGTAGTTGCTTACGTCGGTACATCTCAGTAGTACGGTTTTTACATAACGTAGATAAAATTATCGAACAATGAATTTGTCTCTAATTTTGTATTTCTAACCAATTTGCAATGTTGCGAAAAGTTTACGGTGATTCAGTTTTATCAGAAACACAAGTCTACGAGTCGTACAAAGCCTTCAAAAACGGTCGAGAGATCGCGAAGGTATGCCTCGTTCTGGACGACCTTCTATCTCTTCAACTGATGAAAACATTAAAAAAAGGCGAAGGATATCGTCATAATTGCTGATGAGACATGGGTTTATACATATATCCTACAACCATCATATTCACCGGATTTGGCTCCGTGTGATTTTTTCTTGTTCCCCAAACTGAATTTCAGTCGATCGAACAGATTAAACAAAATTCTGAAACAAATAGAGGCCCTCCAAAAAGTTTTTATGAAAAGTGCTTCGAGACCTGGAGAATTGTTGGTATACAGTGAATCAATAAAGTTTACATACACCTAGTTTTATTAATCTACGACACGTTTATTTGTTTCAAAAGGTTTATATTTTTTGTTTTTATACCCTCGCAACAAAGTTGCTAAAGAGAGTATTATAGTTTTGTTCACATAACGGTTGTTTGTAAGTCCTAAAACTAAAAGAGTCAGATATAGGGTTATACATATATACCAAAGTGATCATGGCGACGAGTAGAGTTGAAATCCGGATATCTGTCTGTCCGTCCGTCCGTGCAAGCTGTAACTTGAGTAAAAATTGAGATATCATGATGAAATTTGGTACACGTATTTCTTGGCTCCATAAGAAGGTTAAGTTCGAAGATGGGTAAAATCGGCCCACTGAAACGCCCACAAAATGGCGAAAACCGAAAACTTATAAAGTGTCATAACTAAGCTATAAATAAAGATATTAAAGTGAAATTTGGACGTAATTTTTTTGGGAAAGTGGGCGTGGCCCCGCCCCCTACTAAGTTTTTTATACATATCTCGGAAACCACTATAGCTATGTCAACTAAACTCTATAGAGTCGTTTCCTTCAGGCATTTCCATATACAGTTCAAAAATGGAAGAAATCGGATAATAACCACGCCCACCTCCCATACAAAGGTTATGTTGAAAATCACTAAAAGTGCGTTAACCGACTAACAAAAAAACGTCCGAAACACTAAATTTTACGGAAGAAATGGGAGAAGGAAGCTGCATCCAGGCTTTTTTTTTAAATTGAAAATGGGCGTGGCGTCGCCCACTTATGGACCAAAAACCATATCTCAGGAACTACTAATCTAATTAATTTTACAGCAAAATAAAAAATATGTAAATGACGGATAATGAAATCTCGATTATCACTTTATCATGCGAGAGTATAAAATGTTCGGTGACACCCGAACTTATCCCTTCCTTACTTGTTATTAATCTATTTCAAGAGATGTATATTTTGCTATTAAATATAGCTTATACAAATATTTTTTTTTTACACAAATGAAAAGAAATTAAAACAAAAGCATAAAAAGCGCTTAAATCAAATCAAAAAAATTTACGTACACTAGTGATTATTTATATAAATTAAAAGTAAACACAATAATTTTAGAGGTATTTATTATTTTTTATTATGTTGAAATTATTGTCTTCAGTTTTCGAAGTGTGCTCCCCACTCAATTTCTTGTATTATTTCCGTGAATTTTGAGTCATTTAGTCGACAAGGCAGCTTTTAGGCACTCCTTTGATGAAACTTGATGTTTTTGATTACGATTTTCCAATAAGTTCCAGATATGTTGAATAGTATTAATGTCTGCTGATTGCGAGGCACATGGAGTTATATTCAATTGTATAACAATTCTGTACGTACAAGATACGATGTGTATTTTGGGTCGGGTTTGGGTTTGGGTTATCATGTTTGAATTTGATTTTGTTGCTATTAACAGCCGATTTAAGCACACTTCGACATAAATTTTTTTTAAATGTATGTACAGATACATGTGTTTATCTTTTTTTGAAATGTACACACAGACAAAAATCACCAAACAGTAAGGAATTTTTTATATAGTGCTGGTTTTCATCTTTGGAACGTGTTTACCAAGTTTCTGCTAGCTCGGAAGGACGGATAGCCGGACAGACAGACAGTCGCTTCGTATTCAACACGTCGCTTTATCCTGATCATTGAAAATTGATATATAATGTAGCAACATATTGCAAGAGTATAAAAATTACAACAACATAGTTCTCAGAATGACAAAAAATGGTGCAACGCAGAACCATTGTTCTACAGAACATATGAATGTGAGCCAACATCAGGCAAGAGAAATGAATGACAATTATCACGGTAGTTTACATTCGTTGAGCAGAGAATGGAGGTACATCATAAAGGAAGCTTACGATGCCGAAAACGTTGATATATTTGACTTTTCGTTGGGGTACTGTTGTATATGAGCGTGTTTTAAACGTGTTTCGACCTATGGCCGTTGTGTTTACCCACTTTACTACCTACTGATTATTTTTTTAACCGATCATGGTTGGCAGGGCATGCGGCTTTTTTTTAACTATACAATTTAATACATGTGTGTATGTCTTTAGTGTTATCTGATCTGTAACTTTGTGACTTGTCTTTAACCACGCATTTTTATTATTATTTGATGCGCATTGCATGTAAATGCCTGAGTATGTTTATATATAAATAGACATTTATATTTGGTAGAATTTCGGCTTTGCTGATATTGCATGTTCAATGATATTTGAACAATACATATTATAAAAATTTTAGAACTTCTATGTCACTTTATGCTGGTCTATATTTGAGTCATCTTAATAAAAATTGCAGAATATGTTTTATTCATAACAGGTGCGTTTTAAAGTAACTAGGACCTTTTGTTTCCATACGGCCCCTGAGGGCCAACTATATGTCAACTGGTGCGTTAGAATCTGATATCTTTATTGATTGTCCAGTAAGAATTTCATGACATTTCATTCGTTGGAAGTGAAGTTATTGCGTTTAAAGTGTCAGTATGTTTGTGTGCGAAAATGAGCTTCGAACAAAGAGCCAAGATTAAATTTTGTTTCAAAATTGATGAAACTTTTACCGAAACGTTTCAATTGATGAAACAAGTTTATGGCGATGATTGCCTATCCCGTAACAGAATACACGAGTGGTTTCAACGTTTTCAAAGACGTCGTGAGGACATAAGTGACGATCAATATTTGGGTGAATCAAAATCCGTGGTCACCGGAAATTCCATCGAAACTGTGCGTGAATTCATCAAAAATCAACCGCATTCATCAATGAAATTCATGGAAATGGAATTGAACATCTCCAAAATTTGACCAAAATCACATTTTAACCATTACGCACTCCCCATATTCACCTGATAAGGCACCGTGCGACTTTTTCCATTTCAGCAAAATGCATTTGCCCATGAAAGAAAAGGCTAGCACCGGCATACTGGCGGCCATACTGGCCAACGAACTAAAACACTCGTTCGGCATGCTTTTTGACCATTCAAATAGCTGTATTGAAGCAGAAGGAGATTATTTTGAAGAAAGTAAATTGATTTTGTTGAAAAAACCATTTGTTCTGTTTTTTTAAGTCCTGTTTACTTTGGAATGCACATTGTATAACACATAAAATATATACACTCTTAAAGATATAATCCTATATTCATTTGGATTAGTTTACAGTTATACAAACAACCGTTCGGTGAACAAAACTATTATACTCTGTAGAAACATGTTGCAAGGGTATAAAAATACTGTGTGTTTGAGAATTAAGGAGGTAAGTTTATATCAAATAAATAGTATTTATTTATCAAATCACGGTCGCTCACTGAATTTTCGTAAGTTCCTTCCGACTGTACAGCGCTACCTCAGCGTATTTTCTCAAAGAAGCACCCATTCAGGCCACACCTAAGTCAGGTGTAGAGTCGCTATCCTTAATAAGACCGACGGAAACATAATTAATAAACCTCAACATAAGGTACAATGGAAAAATCCAGAAATAATGCCAAAACGTGGGAATTATGTCTGTAATAATAATATCCTGAGCAAACCGCCAATACCATCAGTCATAAAATCAAGGACAAATTTAAGTAAAGGCTATATCACTGATCAATATAACTACCCTACAAATCAAATAAGATTACCTTTCTCAAGCTCAAAGTTCACATCAAAATATATACCAAATATAATTTAAAAACAAATCGTTTTATATATGTAGCACGTTAATATGGACATAAACATGCCACCAAGCAACTATTCGTCCGGGCACCATATGTGTCGCGCATCGACTACTCTAGCAGCAGTACGCCGAAATACATGCAACACTATTCGGTTTGTCACCTTCTTGCTTTGGAATACAAAAGTTTCCAGTTCGTTACGTACATTTAGTAACCCATCCCGTTCCAAGTAAGAGTGTAATAAGAGCGCGATATGTCAATCAGTTTGTTAGTAGTAGTTGCTTACGTCGGTACATCTCAGTAGTACGGTTTTTACAAAACGTAGATAAAATTATCGAACAATGAATTTGTCTCTAATTTTGTATTTCTAACCAATTTGCAATGTTGCGAAAAGTTTACGGTGATTCAGTTTTATCAGAAACACAAGTCTACGAGTCGTACAAAGCCTTCAAAAACGGTCGAGAGATCGCGAAGGTATGCCTCGTTCTGGACGACCTTCTATCTCTTCAACTGATGAAAACATTAAAAAAAGGCGAAGGATATCGTCATAATTGCTGATGAGACATGGGTTTATACATATATCCTACAACCATCATATTCACCGGATTTGGCTCCGTGTGATTTTTTCTTGTTCCCCAAACTGAATTTCAGTCGATCGAACAGATTAAACAAAATTCTGAAACAAATAGAGGCCCTCCAAAAAGTTTTTATGAAAAGTGCTTCGAGACCTGGAGAATTGTTGGTATACAGTGAATCAATAAAGTTTACATACACCTAGTTTTATTAATCTACGACACGTTTATTTGTTTCAAAAGGTTTATATTTTTTGTTTTTATACCCTCGCAACAAAGTTGCTAAAGAGAGTATTATAGTTTTGTTCACATAACGGTTGTTTGTAAGTCCTAAAACTAAAAGAGTCAGATATAGGGTTATACATATATACCAAAGTGATCATGGCGACGAGTAGAGTTGAAATCCGGATATCTGTCTGTCCGTCCGTCCGTGCAAGCTGTAACTTGAGTAAAAATTGAGATATCATGATGAAATTTGGTACACGTATTTCTTGGCTCCATAAGAAGGTTAAGTTCGAAGATGGGTAAAATCGGCCCACTGAAACGCCCACAAAATGGCGAAAACCGAAAACTTATAAAGTGTCATAACTAAGCTATAAATAAAGATATTAAAGTGAAATTTGGACGTAATTTTTTTGGGAAAGTGGGCGTGGCCCCGCCCCCTACTAAGTTTTTTATACATATCTCGGAAACCACTATAGCTATGTCAACTAAACTCTATAGAGTCGTTTCCTTCAGGCATTTCCATATACAGTTCAAAAATGGAAGAAATCGGATAATAACCACGCCCACCTCCCATACAATTGTTATGTTGAAAATCACTAAAAGTGCGTTAACCGACTAACAAAAAAACGTCCGAAACACTAAATTTTACGGAAGAAATGGGAGAAGGAAGCTGCATCCAGGCTTTTTTTTTAAATTGAAAATGGGCGTGGCGTCGCCCACTTATGGACCAAAAACCATATCTCAGGAACTACTAATCTAATTAATTTTACAGCAAAATAAAAAATATGTAAATGACGGATAATGAAATCTCGATTATCACTTTATCATGCGAGAGTATAAAATGTTCGGTGACACCCGAACTTATCCCTTCCTTACTTGTTATTAATCTATTTCAAGAGATGTATATTTTGCTATTAAATATAGCTTATACAAATATTTTTTTTTTACACAAATGAAAAGAAATTAAAACAAAAGCATAAAAAGCGCTTAAATCAAATCAAAAAAATTTACGTACACTAGTGATTATTTATATAAATTAAAAGTAAACACAATAATTTTAGAGGTATTTATTATTTTTTATTATGTTGAAATTATTGTCTTCAGTTTTCGAAGTGTGCTCCCCACTCAATTTCTTGTATTATTTCCGTGAATTTTGAGTCATTTAGTCGACAAGGCAGCTTTTAGGCACTCCTTTGATGAAACTTGATGTTTTTGATTACGATTTTCCAATAAGTTCCAGATATGTTGAATAGTATTAATGTCTGCTGATTGCGAGGCACATGGAGTTATATTCAATTGTATAACAATTCTGTACGTACAAGATACGATGTGTATTTTGGGTCGGGTTTGGGTTTGGGTTATCATGTTTGAATTTGATTTTGTTGCTATTAACAGCCGATTTAAGCACACTTCGACATAAATTTTTTTTAAATGTATGTACAGATACATGTGTTTATCTTTTTTTGAAATGTACACACAGACAAAAATCACCAAACAGTAAGGAATTTTTTATATAGTGCTGGTTTTCATCTTTGGAACGTGTTTACCAAGTTTCTGCTAGCTCGGAAGGACGGATAGCCGGACAGACAGACAGTCGCTTCGTATTCAACACGTCGCTTTATCCTGATCATTGAAAATTGATATATAATGTAGCAACATATTGCAAGAGTATAAAAATTACAACAACATAGTTCTCAGAATGACAAAAAATGGTGCAACGCAGAACCATTGTTCTACAGAACATATGAATGTGAGCCAACATCAGGCAAGAGAAATGAATGACAATTATCACGGTAGTTTACATTCGTTGAGCAGAGAATGGAGGTACATCATAAAGGAAGCTTACGATGCCGAAAACGTTGATATATTTGACTTTTCGTTGGGGTACTGTTGTATATGAGCGTGTTTTAAACGTGTTTCGACTCAAAAATAAAAGAATTGAGGATTTTCAGTGTTAAATGAGAAAAATAATGTTAATTCCAATATTAAGGAAAGTAGACTTACAACTGAAGATGGAGTCATGTGTAGATGTTTCCGAAAATGAGGAAAGTTCTCTTATCGCCATTCACTTAACGCCAGGGTGGGCAAAGAAGGTACCTTTGGCACTACGGTCGGTAAATTCAGCCTCCTCCACGAAACATCTCAAATGGGTTGAGGCTGATCGACTTCGCCGGGGCCTGAAATATAGTTGTTTGTGATACTAGATTCCAGCACAAGAAAATACATCAAGCTAACTGGCTGTTTCCGAATCGAAAAGTCACCAACCAGATCGATCATGTTGTCAAGACACGTCTCCAGTGTTCTAGACGTGCGTACGCCCCGACGTCCTAACATCGACTTGGACCACTATCTTGTCGCAGCCAAGATTCGCACCCGCCTATATGCAACAAAAAACGCACGTCAACAAACACAAGGTTCGACGTCGAGAAGCTGCAATCACAACAGATAGCCGAACGTTTTTCTACTCTGCTCCCTGAGAGCACTCGTCAACAACTTGGTATAAGAGAACTGTGGGACGGCTTTTCAAACTCTTTACGTACAGCTGCAACTGAAACCATTAGTTTTTGGAAAATGCAAAAGAAGGATTTATGGTGCTTTGCGCGTTGGCCACGGCAAATATCTCATTCGATGGAACGAAGAGCTATATGAGATATACAATAACATTGTCAAAGCTCAGCGAATTAAAAGACAGCGGGTACGCTGGCTAGGTCATGTCGTCCGCATGGACGAAAACACTCCAGCTCTGAAAGTATTCGACGCTTTACCCGCCGGGGCAAAAAGAGGAAGACCTCCAATCCGTTGGAAGGACCAGGTGGAGAAGGACCTAGCTTCTTGGAATCTCCAATTGGCACCACGTTGCAAAAAGAAGAAACGACGCGCAGTTGTTAACTCGACTATAGCCGCGTAAGTGGTTTCTACGCCTTACAAATTCGTTTATTTACACTGCGTAAACGACTGTGAATATAATATATAAATATTCTGTATATATTTCATATAAAGGCACACAAGTAAATATGTGCAAACTAATCTATTTAATGTTGAAAACCCCTTTGAAATGTATAATAAAGTAAGGTTTGTATTACTACCTAAGTAAGTAGTTAATATTGGCTTTACAAATTAGATATTTATTTGCGACGTCAAAGTGTCACAAAATTGCGATCTTGGTGGAAAATTCAAAACGAACGCAGATTTTCGACACTACGAAAGTATACATATCGCACCCTAAATACAAAAGGGTCACAACTCAAAATTTTCCAAAACTGAGTTTTTTGCATAAATTAATTCAGAGTACACATCTCTAACTACTGCAAAAATTTTGTTCACATAACTGTCTTCTTTAACTGGAAAAATACAGTTATGTCTATTTTTATGTCAAGTGTGTTGCTTTTGCACGATCAACTAAAGAGAATTATTTTTAGTTGCGTTAATGTGCTCAAACCTAGCTGATTACTTTCATTACACATAAAGAGTTTTATTTTGAGTTCTGCCTCTATAACTGTAAAAAGTGATAAATTTCGTGGTATATTATTTTGCATTGTGCCTCTTTAGTTGTGAAAAGTGAGTTCAGTTAACAGTATTATTTATTTATGTGCCTTCTTTGATGAAATAATCGTGAGCGTCGTAAGTTTTATAATTTTTTTTTTATTTTAAAGTAGAAAAAAGAATTAAATGTTAATGATATTGGTATTAGTATTTTGTTTGTTTACTTATTTTGCATGCCTTTTGTAAAATCTTAAATTATTTGCAATACAAAATTTAATTTTTAGTTGTGACCCCTTTGATGAAAATGTCTTGCCCAAACCTTGGACATTACTCAAACACAATGGAAACAGATTGTAGTGTGCCTTGTCACAATGATGATAGTAGCACTAATGCATTTAGTGACTCAGGGAGTGAATTTTGTGTGTCCGGAAAAATGTGCCATTTATTCGGGAAGGCTATCGCTTCCACAATTAAAGCAAAAGGACCTAAAGGAACTGGTGGATAAAAATCATATTCCAAAAAGCTTTTATGAATCATATTACAAATATTTATTTATTACATAGTTTTAATGGCATTTAAAAACGTAAACTTTTGAAGATTTTCTTTTTTAATATAGTGAACTATTTTGATTTCTACTTTGTGCTACTTTGATACATATGTGTTATTGAAATGAATAAAGCTTTATTTCAAAATAGAAATATTTAAATAAAAACATACATTTCCTCACTCCTGTGATTTTCTTATTATTCTTATTCTTCTATTCAGTCGGCGGTTAGGAAACTTATAAAATTAAAACATTTTATCAGTTAAAAAGGCACAACTTAAGATAATATCGTTAGTTAATCGAAAAAATTTTAGTTAAAGAGTCATAAATCAAAATTTTGTTTTATTTTCGCAAACATAATATAAAATTGAAAAAAATAAAGCAGAACCTTCTTCAATGTTGTATATTTTCATGATGGCACAATATTTTCTTTAAATATTGCAATAATTTTTACATAAAACGTTTTTCGTCTCTCCTGAAAATCTTAGTATTTTGAGTTGTGACCCTTTTGTATTTAGGGTGCGATATGTCTATCTCTCATGGATATTCCACAATAACATTTTTCTTTCATTTACGTTTTACGACAAATAATGGCTACTTTTCGAAGTGATTTTAACCAATACAGCGTTAATCCAATTAAATCCCTGAAATACACTGTTGATTTAATGTAGAACTATATGGCTCTTTACAGCGTATGGTTTAAATGAATATTTTGAAAGATATTACAGATTTAAAAATTGCCTGCGTATACGAGTAAATAGCGCGTCGGATACCGCAACAGCGGTCGGACGCGTTTATCATCGGAGCTATCTAGCAAGGAAAATAACAATCTATATATGTATACACACTCATATGTATATATCTACATATGTATATGTAGTATGTATAAATAAAAATGAATCGTCAAAATGTATGTACGCTCATAACTTTCATACGACTGAACTAAATTTGATAATTCTTTTTTTTTAAATGTTTGTTGAGGTTCAGGGATGGTTTCTGCGGAGAAAAAATTCCGAATAATTGCCGAAAAACCCCTAAAAACAGCCCTTTTCAATTTCTCGTACAAAGGAATGAATGTTTGTTCGTTAGTAACGCTGAGAGAACGGCTGAACCAATATTGATGAAATTTTAAGAGGTTGTTCGTTGTGGATCAAGGAAGGTTAAGAAATAAAAATATCTTATACTTTTCATGAAAAGTCGGCAAATTGGATAATTCCAAAAAGTAACTTTGTTCCATAAACATTTTTTTTATTAAATTTTTGTTTGTTTTGTTTTTCAATATTTTGATTTGTAAATTATTTGAATAGTTCAATTTCGGTCGCTTGCTTTTTTATTCCGGCTATTCAAAAAAAAAAAAATTATTGAAGATTGTTCAGTGAAAACTTTACTTGTGTTTCACGCAAAGAGGTCAATTGCAGATTAACCCGAAATAACCCACGCGTACCATATGGTAACGCAAAATGTCATGTTACATTTTCATAAATAACTTGAAAGCTACACTACAAAACTACAAACTACAAACCGTTTTCTTATGCGAAAAATTTGCAGCTTTCCAGAATTGTGAAATTTGAATTATTGGGAGTTCAATTCGAGTAATTATCGTATCTGAAAATAAGTTGACGAAAGCAAAGGTGAAAAAATCTCGTTTTTCGATATGGCATGTCGGTAAGTGCTTTTATATAATGCTTGTATTTCGACAGACTTTAGAATTAATATTACCAATCGATAGCTATGTAAATAAATAAACCATAAAATGTGAATTCAGTTTGGTCAAAAAATAGTTGGTTTTTTACTATTTTATTACATTTTACCTTAGGCGTTACCATATGGTAACAGTGGGTCGCCTAGGGGACAGGTTTTTTATTCGTGTTTCATTTAATTTTTTGTGATCTTCTTTGCATTTTGGATCGCGTACGAAGTATTTTTATGCTTTTATTAAACAAATGTCTGAATATGTTCTTGTTTTATATATGTTTTATTTTGCTTAGAGGTTTATCGTTGTAACAAATGCTTGATTTTATTGAAGAGCTTGACGAAGCAGGTGATCAAGATGATGTACCAGCTACTATTTATATTGAACCTCCTGTGGATGGCAACATATCTGGTGAAGATGATGCGGAAGACGAATCTAGGGGAATACCAGATAATGTTTGTCCCGCTCAGCTTAAAAGCGGATGTGAAGTTGTAATGGCTAGTGGACGACGTTTACAAAATTTTGATGAAGATGAAATTGGAGGCAGGTTTGAAAACAATATTGCTTCATATTTACATAATAATAATTATCTTGGATTCTTTAGCTCCAAATATCGAAGATTTGCCCGTCGTTATTGTGGAAAAAGAATATAAAAGTATGGATTTTAATGGTCAACCTTCAGCATCCAATTGTACATCACCAGACAGAAAGCGGTTACGTAGAGTGACACCAAAATCTTCAAATGTTACACTGCCACAAAGTAATAAACAAACAACATTTCAATGGATAAAAGATGATGCGTCATCTCTTATTCCCATTTTCCCAGATGCAAATTACGAGGATTGTCGTTATTTACTACCGCATCAGCAATTTGAAAAGTTTTTCGATGATGAATTATTGGGACACATTTGCGAACAAAGTGCAATGTATGCGATTGGACAGAATAGACCTAACCCAAGCATAAGAGTCGGCGAACTTCGAGCATTTATTGGCATATTGGTCATTACGGGATACAATTAACACGCCAATTTCAGAAATTTATGGAGTCAAGATGAAGATATTCGCAACAGCTTAGTGAGTAACACAATGCGTCGAAATAGATTTCAGGAAATTTTGCAAAATCTTCACTTCGAAGACAACTCTAATGCTTCTTCAAAAATCGGCGACGCCAATCCCGATAAAATGTGGAAATTGCGACCATTGACTGATCATTTAAAAGCAAAAATTATTGATCATTTTCATGCCGAACAAAATCTATCCTTTGACGAATGTATGATTTCCTACTTTGGCAGACACGGATGTAAGCAGTTTATCAAGGGCAAACCATTACGTTTTGGGAATAAAATTTGGACCCTTTGCACTCCATCGGGCTATATGGTGAACTTCGAAATTTACCAAGGAAAGAATCCTCGTGCAAACGAAGATTATGAAGCGAAGTTTGGAAAATGTGCTGCTCCTTTGGTCAGTATGGTTGACGATTTTCCTGATTCATTGAAAGTGTTGCCGTTTTCGTTTTATTTCGACAACCTTTTCACTAGTTATCCTTTGTTAGCTTTTCTGAAAAGATGTGGATATAGTGCCACGGGAACAATCCGTGAAAACCGCTTTCCTGCAAGCTGTCCTCTGATGCACAAGAAAAATTTTAAATCAATGAATAGAGGTTACTCGGAATCAATTGTTATGAAAAGTACTGATATTCGTTTGGTGAAATGGAAAGATAATAATGTTGTCTGCTTATTGTCTATCACTTTTGGTGAAAATCCTAAGTCAATGGCACAACGTTATTCAAAGCAGAGTAAATCCCGAATAAACGTACCCCGTCCTTGTTCGATCACTGAATATAACAAATACATGTGTGGAGTAGACCGTTTCGATCAAAACTTGGCCCAGTACCGCATCGCATACAGGGGAAAAATGTGGTGGTCTAGCATATTTACCTGGCTGATAGATGCTTCTATTCAAAATGCTTGGCAGCTTCATCGAAAAGAGCAACCAAAAATGACGCAACTTGAATTTCGACGACAACTGGCCGTATGCTATTGCAGACATTAGGGTACCAAAGCCAAATCGCTTGGTCCCATGACTTCTCACAGATATGCCCAGCAACTAAGTCGCGTAGAACACACTCTCCGGTACGATCAAACTGGGCACTTTGTAGTGCTATCAAATCGTAGACGTTGTGCGGGTGAAAATTGTAGCGTTAACGGGCGAACAGCATGTGGAAAATGTAACGTTGGACTTTGCGTCAAGTGTTTTGCAGACTACTATACCAAACCATAACTGTATTGTCATAAAATTTATTTTTTCTTACTTAAAATTTCAATAAAAATGCACAAAACAAGATTTTTCGAAGATTTTATTTCAAAAAGGAAGAGCAAAAAACCTGTAGCCTAGGCGACCCACGGTTACCATATGGCAAAGCTGGTTTTTCGCATTTTCCGGAAAAGTTATATAGTGAATCGTAAAACGGACATCAATTTCGTACTCAGGAGGTCAAAATACATAAGTCTACTTAATTTCAGCAAAATCTGAAAGAAAAAAGTTCTGGGCAGTACCGGGTTAAAATTTGTTACGAAGCCACCAAGAGGTCGCCCTAATATCGGTCGGTGTTCTTTTTGCCATCAAAGTATGGCAGCCCAAGGCAAGGCAAGAAGTTCTCCCAAGATGAGGTGACATACGTGCAGAATTATGGATCGCGGTTAATCAGCAAGCGATCGTCACGATGTCACAGCACTCTGTTGAGTGGCAAAATAGAGGTTTTCCGCACCGCACACATTCTTCTTTGGATGATGGTTACACCATAATTTCTCCGGAAATTCCTGATGTAGAGAAAGATCCAGTATTATATGAAGTGGAGGAAACCAATATGGTGCATGGACCTTGCGGACACTACAATCCCTTTTCGATTTGTATGTCTGACAATAAATGCACGAAACACTATCCATGTGCTTTTCTTTCGGAAATACAAACTGGAAATGATGGATATAAACTCTATCGGCGTCGCTCACCAGACGACAATGGCAGAACATTCAGCATTCATCTTAGAAAAGTGAATATCGAAGTTGACAACACATGGTTGGCCTTTGACGAATGTATGATGTACTATATGCACCATTATTGTTTAATTCATATTCAAAACTCATATCAGTGTTTAGTATTTCAGTTTGGTGAAATCGATAAAATACGTTTGAAAGTACGTCACCAAAGGAAGCAACATGGCGGTTATTGGTCTTAAACGATACGGTCGATACGTAGGATATTTACTTTTGCAATTCATGAAAGTTTTCCGACTGTTGTGCGTCTCGCAGTTAATTTGGAGAATGGCCAAAGAGTGTGTTTCAACCCAGAGAATACAGTATAGCCAGTGGAAACATCGCCAGCAACAAAATTAACATTGACGAGTTTTTTCTCAACTTTCGTCAGTGATCTGTTTGTGAGAACATTGTTCTATTCGGAAATACCTTGATATTATGCATGGAATGCATCGTCGAAGAAATAGTTACGCAAAAACCAAGGCCAACCAGTAGATTGACATCCAGGTGTATTATTAACTAATGGATTAGGACGAATTTACACAATCCACCTGAAAAACGACGATTGGTTGCTATTGATTAATGGACGCGGTTCAACTTTATTTCAGTCATTGCGTACTGTGAATGGTTCGATGTGTGCAAGTTTTGGAGAAGTAAGCCAGCAATTACAATTCCTGGAACACGTTAATCACTGGAATGAAAATGAAGTTCGCTTACTTTTCGATAAAAACATCGACATTGCCAAAGACATTTTACATCGTCTTCGCTAAAAATTGGAAATGGTACAATTTCGGTTGATACTTCCGGTGGTTCGATACCAATTCCATCTTCCCTTTATCAATTCACGAAAGATGAACTTATCACAAATGTTCGGACATTGGCCAAATTATCGTAACTACGATTCCTTAAGTGCACGCGCAATGTTAGCTGCCAAAAATACCGATGTTGTTGACTTAAACTGGAAGTTTCAAAGTAAAATTCCGGGAGACTTGCGCTCATACAAATCGATCGATCGTCTTGACAATGAAGACGACGCCGTTATCCAGTGGTATTTCTAAATTCTTTGGACAGGCTTGGTATGCCACCGCATCATTTGCATCTCAAAGTAGGATCCGTCGTTATTGTGTTTCGCACTCTTCATGGCCCGAAACTTTGTAATGGAACCCGACTGATTGTGACGCACCTATCGAATACAAGGGGGAGAAAGCTGCGTTACATTGAAAAAAAAAAACACTTAAAATGAAATGATGAATTTAACTTTCTTTTCATTTCAAAATACATAATTTCACGCAAGACAACGGCTGCGGGGTCAGCTAGTATACAATATAAAGTAATGCCACTTTTCGTTGTAATATTATAATTTGGGAACGGCTTCACCTATTCAAACCAAAGCTTTAGGCTTAAGTAGATGGTTTATGTGAAGTTTGCACAAAATCAATATAGTGGTTCTTCATTTATCACATTTTTTGTAACAAATGAATTCTACTACTAAAATACTATCTATTTATAATATACCTATAAAAGAAGGTCGTGTTAGTTACACTATTTATAACTCAAGAACTGCTGAACCGATTTGGCTGAAAATGCGGTAGCTTAGAACCGGGGTACAGACATAGGCTATTTTATATTTTAAATTGAATACAACTAAATTATATATCAAATTATAAGGATGTGTTCAAAATTCATGTAAGAATCATTTGAAAATTTTATTACTTCAAAAAAAAAAAAGAAACAAATACGTAAAAAAAAATAATAACACAGAGCTAATGTGGGAGAACACTAATTTTCGTATGCATGCATACTTATCGTACATAGTATGTGGATTTTACTTATTTTTGCCCATGTCAGTTTTTTTAGGACGAACGCGTCAGATGTTTTTAATACCACAATGGATCATAACTAGCTCAATAATCAGTGGATGAATATTAAAACACGTGCAACCCAAAATACTGATGCCATAAACTTGCCAGCCGACCTTTTCGTCTTGCTTGAGAACTGGTTCATAATGTGCAATCAACTAGGCTGACTGACGATCGGACTCCAGTGTGAAATGATGGAGCCAAGTTTCTATTGTCACACACCGACGCAATAATTCGGTTTCATTTTGATTAAAGAGTACTCAAACACTCCTCAGAATGAGCAATTCGTTGTTTTGGTTGGATTATGAACTCGCGCGGCACCTACTTTGAACAGAGCTTTCGCCTCTTCATGGCGTCCACTTCACACAAAATGCTATATCTCATTAGAAGTTCCTCAGTTGCCATATTTGTATATGTATATCTTTCAAAGGTAGGGGCTGACTAGAAATCACATATATGGTATTAGTAGTACTGTACTGTATGTATCAGCCACAGTAAAGCCTGGACGGGTGTTCTAGTTGCCTATAAACCATTATAAATATTGGTTGTTGCCACTTTTGTGTTTTTTTTTGTTGTTTTGTGGGTTTGTGAGCCTGCCTTAATTAATGACAATGCTTTTGTAGTAAGATTTGCCGCCCCTCCCGAAGCAATGGACTTACGCCAACGGACTTTCCAATCTTCGAAACGTTGTAGTCACTTTCCAGGATGGCCTTCGATCCGTCTTCGCTGCGGCTTGAATCTCCTCTATCATATAAAAACGGTGTTCCCGGAGCGGTCTTTTGAGCTTGGTGAACAGCCAGACGTCGTACGACGCCAGATCAGGTGAATACGGTGGTTTCGGAACGATATGGGTTGAGTTTTTGGCGAAATGATCACGAATTACGAGGGCAGTGTGGCAGGTGCATTATCGTGGTGTAAAAACCAAGAATTGTCTTTCCACAATTCCAGCCTTTTTAGGCGGATAGCGTTACGCAAACGACGCATAACGTTCAAATAATATTCCTTGTTGACTGTTTGACCGGTTGGAAGGATTTCATAATGCACAACACCACTATAATCGAAGAAAACAGTAATATATATGACCTTGATTTTTGAGCGACTTGATCGGTTGTTTCGGGGTCGTAAGCATAGATCCAAGTCTCATCGCCAGTTATAATGCATTTCATGACACCCTGGTAGTCGGAAAGCATCGTTTCACACACTTTAACGTGACGCCTTTTTTCCAAAAAATTCAATGTTTTCGGTACAAGTCGAGATTTGACGCGCTTGAGGCCCAAAAAATCCTTCAAAATGGTATTGGCTGAGCCTTTCGATATGCCAACTTCATCAGCAAGGTCTCTAATTGTTAATTGACGGGTTTTCAACACCAAATCTTTGATTTGTTGAACGTGAGCTTCGTCGGTTGAGGTTGATGGTCGCCCTGGACGCTCTTCGTTTTCGACACGTTCACGGCCGGCTTAGAACTCACTATACCACTTGTAAACATTTTTTTTAGACATAGCCTCATCACCAAAGGCTTTCTGCACCATCCTTAACGTATCCGCAGCAGAAAATTGATTCCGTAAAAAAAATTTAATACAAATTCTTTGCACAACAAATTTCTACATCGCAAAAAACGAAAAACTCAATTTAGCAGCTCACAAAACGACACGTATCTCAATCACTCCAAATCCTTCGACGCGCGCAGTTTTAATTCAAGTGTCACCTTATTTTTGGGCACAGACGTATACCCTGTGATATATATATTTCGTCAAAATCCTTGTTTTTTTTTTATTAAAGCTATTGAAAGTTGAAATTTAGACCACGATGAAATTATAAAATGTATTTTCTCATAAACTACTCATAAATCAATAAAATTTTGTGAAGTCAAAGAAAAATGTTAATGATATTTAATAATAATATTAATTAATAATGATAATATAGATATTTTTTCACAATCCATTTGTTTAAATAATAATATTTTACATCATTTTTTGTTAAACAATTGAAATTTTTAATGTGTTCTTCACAACGCGGAAAATATTCACCATTAATAATCTGCAAAAAAATGCTGGATGTGCCATATGTTTTAAGAGTGGTGGGGGGGACAAAAAATTCAATATCTTTGGAAAGGTATGAATGAACAAAATTTTGTTTGCATATTTAATTCTATGGACGCAGTTACAGTTTCTTGAGAAAAATAAATAAAGCATGTTGTTATGTAGTTTATGTGATTCCCGCAAAAGTAATAATTTATCTGTCAGATAATGTGTAATAAAAAATAAACGACATTTTACATAGAAAAGATAAATAAACTTTCTTCTTCTTCTTAATTGGCGTTGGCATCGCTTACGCGATTATAGCCGAGTCAACAACAGCGCGCCAGTCGTTTCTTCAATAATAAATAAACTTTCACCCCTATTAAACATCTCAAAAGCAGCAACATTGGTATGCAGTCATTACGAGTGATATTGTAATCCTCCACTTCCTAAAGAAACAAATCTAAAAATTGCAAAAGAGGCGTATAAGTCTTGTAAATGAATCAGCAAAGCATCATATTTTACGCATTCATAATGTCAAGTTTATAATGTTCTATAACAAGTTTTATTTTGAATACTGTATCAAACATATTTGGTTGTACCTCAGGCTGGTCACCACTGTTATTAAAATTAAGATTTTGTTGTATTTCCTCAATCTCCGCTCCTGGCATAATATTTGCTATAATTCAGTTTTTTCATGTGATTCTAACAATTATTTACTCCTGCATCCTGAATTTCAGAATTTTGGTTAGTATTGAAATTCGATTCTTCTTACCTCTTTAACTGTTACGTCAGTAACGTAAAGTAAATCGTTTTCGGCATTGTTCTCAGCCGTAAAAATATTTGAACATTTTTTTCGTATTTTGGATGAAATTTTTTATAGCGCCTTTTAACATTTTACACCAAATATATCTTTGTATATACACTCGGCGAAAAAAAACCCACGCAGTCGAAAATTTTGTAATATTCCTATTTTGAACTGTCACTATTTGCTCAAAATTCACTATTTGTCTTATTTTGCTGTTTTGTCATGTGAGCCCATTATTTTACCTTTATTTTTAAAACCGTTAGCGTCCGCACGTGTTTATTACAGAATTTGCGGTTTTTCTTTTGGATCAGTTGTGAAAACTAGTAAAGTTGAACATGGTAGTGTCAACAAAAAAGAATGCAGAAATCGGTGCTTTATATAAAATAAATTATCCAAAGGTCAAAAAGCTCGTAAAATGGGCATAAGAGATGGGAATGTGCGTATTATAATTGAAAAGTATACGTGTTTTAATTGAATAGCTCGAAAAAAGGGCAGTGGACGTCGGAAAACAGTAAAACCTCGTCAAAAACGACAAATTAAACGGATGTGTATTAATGATCGCTTTCAACATGCTGGAATAATCAATGCAACATTTTACGAAACCACTGGGTTAAAAATAACTACAAGTTCTATACAAAATGTTCTGAATAATTTTGGATTCCAATTCGTCCAGCCAAAAAGCCACTTCTCATTATACGAATGAAGAAATACCGACTAGAGTGGGTAAAATTACACAAAACTTGGACTACATCAGAAATGCCACATTGCATCGTAGGAAAGGGGAGCGTTTTTTGGAAAACTGTGTTTGGCCCACCGTAAAGCATTCGCCTTTTTTAATGGTGTGGGAGCTGTACCCAAGTTTGGTGTTGGGTCGCTAATTATTCTAAAAAGATCTGTGATTGCCGAAATATAAATTGGAATTTTGAGAGAAAGCGTTTTGCCAACTATTGAACAGCTGTCCGAACACGGCCAAAGAGTTTATTTTCAGAATATTTCAGCCCCTTGTCACAGAGCCAAAGCGTTAACCAAAGCACAAAAATATTGAAATAGATTTTTCAATATTTTATTACAAATACTTAGAGGTTTTAAAACAAAAAGATTTTTATGGAATAGGGTCTCTTACGTGGCCAGGAAACAAATCAGATCTCAATCCAGTTGAGAACTGCTGGCATTATTTGGTCAAAATGGTGGGCAAAATGATAAGAGAAAAGCGTCCAAAAAGCCGAAAAGAAATAGAAAACATTGTTGAAGCTGTGCAGAATAAAGAAATTAATAAAAAATTATCTTTAACGCTTTTTTGAATCCATGCCTAACCAAATAGCCAAGGTTATTAGGAGGAGGGGGTGTTCTACAAAATACTAAGAATTTTTGTATACAAAATATGTTATTTTGATTCATATGTATGTATGCTAAATAAAGATCATATAAAACATAAACTATGTAAATAACTTGTTCAAAAATTACATTATTGTTCATAACAAAACTTACTTCTGTGGTTTGTTATGTGTGTGTTTTTACATTTTTCACTTTTTCACTATAATAAGTGTTAAACTATAAGTTTTTTATATAAAAATGCTTGAAACATAAACTAAATAAAAGTGATTGACCCTCAAAGAAAAATGTTTATCTTAGAATAATAGGAATCCAAGTTTTGCGCTATATAAAAGCACTCTGTAGAGTGCGTGGGTTGTTTTTTCGCTGAGTGTACGTTAAAACACGTAACTACAAACACAAAATGATAATAAAATTATATGTGAAGTTTTTGTGGCTACATTGTATAAACATATGTATATATATATACAATTGTTTATAAAACACAAAAATTTTCTTGCAGAAGAACTTAAATATGCTATCCAAATACTGATTTATTCGATCACAGGGAAACTAAATTTAGTAGTTTCCAAAACTCCCCAATCAACGAGTAATTTAACGCCTTTGCAAAATGGGGAACAAAAAATAAGGGAAAATTTTTCATAATATTTGTAACATAAGCAAAATAAAAGGTTAATGTGGCGCCTAAGATTATGGGGGTATTCTACTCTAGAATTTTGAAAAATTCGATTTTTTTATATATTTAAAGGTCAGACTTTCAAAAATATGGCCTCGGAAGGATTTTTCAATATTCGACTTATTTTGGGAGATACAGCCGATTTTGTGAGGTGGCGTCCGTGTTCACTAGAATTGTCTCCTAAACTTTAAACGCGTTTTTCTCGAAAATACTTTTTTCCACACGGTACCGGCATTATCTCAAGTTCTATACAACCGATTTACTTGAAATTTTGTGTGAGCCTTCTTTATATAATTCTTTATCGTTCTTACCAGCATCGTGTCAAAATTTTTGTTTTTAATATTTAAAAAAAAAATCAGGAATTTCAAAAAAAGCGTAAAAAATGAATTTTATTTTCAGGCAGTCGCTATTTTTCAAAAAAAAAAAAAATTTTGTGTTCCCGGACTATAACAGCATCCTTACTGATTAAGAATTTCTTTTGATTTTTTTTTTCAGAGCACCAGGAGAGTCAGGATTAATGTCACCAGGATGCGCCATTTTTTTTACACCTGTCTCTCGCCCCTCTAATTATTTTAATTTTTAATATTTTTTTGTAATTTTTTTTTCTGTATTCTTAAGATATCAATAAAAACACCATAAAAAAATGGATGGTAAAAATATTTTGGGTTTTTTTTTGGTAAAATTCAAAAAACTGCCCAAAATTTGATTTTTAGAGTAGAATACCCCCTTAAATAAAAGGCTTATGACTTATTTTCTAACATAAATTCCGAGAATTTATCTTATTTATAAAGATTTGGTAAAATTTGACAAAGTGACTGCCTCGACTGGCTCGAATGAATTCACTTTTTGCTGCTATTGGGACCGTATGACATCAATAACCCGTCAAAAAAATCTCTTCTAAGACCGTAATGGTTTCAGACTTATTTTCACACCAAACATTGACAAAATACAAAAGATTCCTTAAAAGAACTCAATTCGGATCATTTAATTTGTACGGCAATATATGCAATAGTTTTCCGAACTTAACAATTGATCGATCTGAATATTTTCATCAACAATTGAACACTGCCATAGCAATATAACCCACGCCAAATTTCGTGAAGACTTCCATTGAAAAATTTTCCATACAAGCACTTGATTCCGATTGTTCTGTTTGTATGACAGCCATATTCTATATTCAGGGGTTACGACAAATGAGCAAAAGACGTGTGCAAAATATCAGGTCGATATCGCATAAACTGAGACACTAGTTCTTGTGTATGCAGCCAAATGGAAATGGCTAAGTCGACGGAAGAACTCATGCTAATCATTTACATATAGATGTAGCTCATAGGGTCAGCGATGTTTCCTTCTGTGTGTTACAAACTTCTTGGCTAATTTAATAGCCTCATTGCAATATTGGTCCACAAATTTTTTTAATTTAAAAACCACATTACAAAGGAACACAGTGCTAAAATCAAAAATATTGGGGAATTATAAATTTATATTTGTTGTAGGCGTTTTCAACATAAAGAAAATTTATTTTTTATAGTTCTCTCTAAAACAAATGTATAAAAACATATATAAAATGCGCCGGGTAGAAATGTTAACAGACGTCTGGAGAGATCTGCGAAGTATATACGAAAAAAGCCTGCGACTTAGACAAAATCTTTATAACATGATGCCGAAATGTATAACAAAGACATGGTAGACAAAAGCCTGGGACGCAAAATGTAGTCACAAGGTGAAGCACATAGAGGAAGTATGTTGCATATCAAAATCACTTACAATGGTCTACAATGGCGCGAAGCCACGAAGGAAGAACAGGGAAACAAGTCATCCTTGTTTTGGTGATCTGAAGAAGTCGCTCAGTTAATAACTGAAAGGTTATGGTTTCGACCTTGGCTGCAACGTGATAAAAGAGGCAACTTTGAAGAACTCCTCACCAAATTTCGAAACAACGTAAAGGCAACATAAAGCGATAGCCAACAGTAAGAAAACTACTTTAACTTCCTTTTATTCGAAAGAATGACTCTTGGAAAAAAACTTATCGGATAGTAATGAGAAACTTGAACGAAATTCCCTTATATCTCTTGTCATCTTACGTGAGGAATTTCGAACTTATTTCCAAAATGTGACCTCATACAAGGGCCCCTTTTTCAAATAAACATGGAGGAAATTTCAGCGGTGCTTAATGAAGAACTTAAACATGCAATGACAGGAAAAAATGTCAATAAAGCACATGGCCTGGATGAAATACACAATCTCGCTATCAAGCATGTCATGAAAAGAACACCTAAACTATTTCGTGAATCGTATACAAATTGTTTGAGCAAAAAGATTTTAACCAGCGCTAGAAACGACAACGGGTTCTTCTCTCCAACAGTGACAAACCTACGAAAAAAATTTTACAATACAACAAGTTTTCTTATACAAAAATAGTATGATCTTTTAATTTAAATTTTGAGCGAAATCCCATTAGTCGAAATATCCTTTTCTAGGTTAGTATGGCTGTCAATGAATCTTTGACGAAAAGATACGGCAACTACCAGGGAGTTTCAAGACCAAAGCATACTCTTGTAGAAGTCCCAGAGGTAATCTAGTGACTGAAGCCCAGAGCATGCTAAAAATACCAGATTTTGTTTTGACAGAACTATAAGGAGCTGCCTTTATGGCGCGATGTCTGAATTTTCTAGCCCTGCAACACTAATACGACTGTGTAAACTGTCTTTGAGCAATACCAAAAGCTTCCGTCAGGACCGGGAAGGACTTCTCCGAGCCGTTCGATTCCAAACAAAGCGACTTCCTGTCGTGGAACTTCTTTAAACTACTGCTGGAGAAAATATTTCGAGCATCAGAACTCAATCGAGAAGGTACAATCTTCTATATGGGTGTACAGCTGCTGGCGTATGTCGATGATATTAATAACATGGGCCTCAACACCCGAGTCGTTAGTTCTGCTTTCTCCAGACTGGATAAGGATGTGAAGCAAATGGGTCTAGTGGTGAACGAGGGCAAGACAAAATATTTCCTGTCATCAAACAAAGAGAAGACATTGCATAAGATTTCTGGTTCTTTCCGCATTGGCAACGGCAAATATCGCATTCGATAGAACGATGAACTGTACAAGTTATACGACGACATGGTTCAGCCATAGCGGCTACGCTCGCTACATCATATCATCTAAATGGATGAAAACGCTACAGCCTTGAAAGTATCCCACGCAGTACCCGCCGAAAGAAGCAGCAGAAAAGAAAGACCTCCACCTGGCTACCGGCCATCGATATCCAATGACGGTGAAAGTTAGCCTGTACACCAGAAAAGGTTCCTTCTATTGAAGAGGCTATACGAACAATATTGTCACTGCCCTCGTTATAACTACGTAACTGTGAGATACCATCAGCAAGATCACAAGTTGGATGTGTTCACCTCAACGATAAACAATGGCATACCAGAGCTTATAAGTGTTATCTCGAGGTTATACACTCGCGCACATGAGAAAAAATAATAACCCGATCAGAAAACGTTACCAAAAATGTACAAGAAATCACAGAAGGTAGAGTTACGAAGCGTATAAAAACGTTAATGAAGAAAACATGGCGATGAGTACCTCCCAAGTGAAAAGAAAAGAAACGCCAAAAGATTGAAAGGCTGTATGAAACAAAGCTAGAAAAACCATGAACCCTCCGAAACTAACTAGGTCTCAAAAAGGAAACAGCAATGGACAAAAAGAAGGAATTGGTAGATATCTAGGCAACTTAATTGGCGAAGACAGGGAGGATTGATCCATATGTAGAAGTTCATGCAAGTGCGAAAAGCGCCATTCACTTGGCTCAAGAAGTCTCTCATGGTCCATGCCTCAGCACCATATATCAGGACGGGAATGAGTGACCTAAGTATTGGTTTTGTCCATCGAGAGAGGACTTTACTTCTCAATTGCCTACTTAGTCCGAAGTACCATCTGTTGACAAGATATATTCTGCGTTGAATTTCGAGTCTAATGTTGTTGTTGGTGTTAATTCAGGTTCCAAAATAGACGAAACTATCTACGACTTCGAAGTTATGACTGGCAACAGTGACGTGGGAGCGCAAGTTCGATGACTGTTTTTTTTGATGGCAGGAGATATTTCGCCTTGCCCTCGTTCACCACCAGACCCATTTGCTTCGCTTTCTTATAGATGCTGTAGAAAGTAGAACTCACGGCGCGGTTGTTAATGCTGATTATATTAGTATCATCGGCTTACGCCAGCAGCTGTATACTCTTTATAGAAAGTGGTACTTCCTCTGTTCTGCAGTTCGTATTATTTTCACCAAGAGTAGATTAAAGAAGTCACACGGAAGGGAGTCGTCTTGTACGAAACATCGTTTGGTATCGAACGGCTTCGAATGGCCCTTCCCGATCCTGCCGGAGCTTTCGGTATTGCTCTACGTCAGCTTAGACAGTCGTATTAGTTTTGGCTGGGAAATTCAGACATCGCGGCATAAAGAGAATCTTTTCGTACTGTCAAAAGCAGCTTTGAAATCGATCAAGAGGTGATGCGTGTCGATTCTCTTTTCACGGGTATTTTCCAAGATTTTACTCATGGGTAATTTCTGATCAGTTGTTGATTTACCAGATCTATAAGGTCCAATCAGTTTGTTGACGGTGGGCTTTAATCTTTCACACAATATAGTCGATAGAACCTTATTACGATATTTCTACTGTTAGAAAAAAAAAAACAGCTGCCGCTATTAATAAGTGCCTTCGAGATGGAATTTTCCGAATATATGGAAAAATCAAAACCAAACAAGCCGCCATGAGAGTCAAGTTTATAAAGGTAATATTTTCCAACGACAAATATGTGATCGAACGAAAAATAGTTGATAAATTACTATGCCAAAAATGAGATGGATGCTTCAACCAGCTTGTTTACAGGAGCTTTTTAAGTCGGTACACTTCAGTAGAGCGTTGCAATTTTTACGTAAAAAATATCGAACACAACATTTGTCTCAAATTTTATATTTCTAACCAAGTTTCGTGAGTGGCATCGTTGCGAATGTTGGAAAAGGCTTACGGTGATTCAGCTTATCAAAAACGCAACACTATGGATAATACAAGGCCTTCAAAAACGTTGAGACATGCCTCGTTCTAGACCACCTGCATCCTCTTCCACTGAAGAAGATATTAAAAATAGTGAGGGACAAGAACACGTTATTGCTCGAGTCGTCCCGATAAAGGTGACATCTTCTCAATGCGATGGTATTGCACCATCTCATAGAACCACGATAGCGACCCAATTTAGAGCTTAGAACGCAAGGAATATCGTAGATTAATTCGTCCGTTTTCAGTCGAACGAAAAAATTAACAAAAAGTACTTCCACCCAAAACTAAATTGAACACGTCATAAGGAGGAAGTTTTTATTGTGCTGCTTCTTTTCTATACTCTAGTTGCAATTTTTTTTACCGAAAAAAACAATTCCTAGTGATTATAGTGATCGATTTTCTTCCCGTTAGTTTTGAGTGGGTGAGTTAGACGGTGGAGCACATTTCCGATTTCTTTGCCGCTGCGATCTGTAGGTACCGTTGGAAAGAAGAAGTCCTCCTGATTAAAAAATAGGTTTATAGGTACCGCAAACGTTTAGTTTTCGAGATATTCGACTTTAAAGTTCAAAATTTCCCACAATTCGAACATTTCAACATGCTATTTCACTACATTTAACACACTTTGTACACATTTATCACTTCAAATTCATTTAACTAAACTGAAAACATTTATACAAATTCACAGTTTACACGTTTTGCAGGTTTTATAAGTAAGAAATTTATATTTAAAAAATTACTTTTTACACTCGTAGTGAGCATCATTTATGTGCTAACAATTATGAGGAAATGGAGCGCTGCCATATGATAAGCAAATATGAGCAATTCGCTGAAATTTCTCTTTTTCGCTATAATTTATTGTATTTAGCAATCTTAACTCGAATAAAAACAACCGTCTATAAATTATATTTCAAATTAAAATGAGTATAATCTTTCCATGCATATGGATATTTTCTTATTTAAATTAAAGAACTAAGTAATATTAAATAATAATGTTACGCAATAAAATACTTAGATTTTTAAAGGAGTACTACGCAAAAGTACTTCAGTCACCCCGATATGATATAAATTTTGTAATATTACCATTAGAGTTTTTCCTTATATGTGTATATTAAAATAAATCACATATATTAGGTTGTCAAAAAAGTCTTGCGGTATTGTCGCTAGTTGGCGCTGAAAGCGCGTAGTTCTAGTTTTATTCGTCGCATCGGGTCATGCTATACCTTTTTGGAAAGCTCATTTCACGCTAACACGTGTTTGATTGATTGTCGTTTTTTTTTTAAGTTGTTCGTGAGTTATAGCGTCGCAAACATGGAGTAAAATAAAGAGAAAATACGGCATATTTTACAGTACTACTACGATAAAGGCAAAAATGCATCTCAAGCCGCCAATAAAATTTGTGCAGTTTATGGACCCGATACAGTTTCCATTTCCACCGCACAACGATGGTTTCAACGTTTTCGTTCTGATGTAGAGGTGGTCGAAGATGCGCCACGCTCCGGAAGGCCTGTCGTCGAAAATTGCGATAAAATCGCTGAATTGGTCGAAAGAGACCGGTATAGTAGTCATCAAACCGTTATAAACCATTTGAAGATGCTTGGAGTCACTAAGAAGCTCGATGTATGGGTGCCACACGAATTGATTCAATAAAAATACCGCAAGACTTTTTTGACAAGAAGGGACGCTGTGGCCCATATGATGGTATATCGACATTTGGCTAAAGAGACGCAACCGTTTTTTATAAATAATATAATTATAAATTGATTTACATTTGACAGTTCTTCTCTATTTACTAAAAGTAAATAAGGAATATTTACGTTCTGGTACAGCCAAACCTTGTGTACACTCGCAAAATAAAATATCAAATACGTATGTTTACAAACATTATGCAATATATTTTTTTATACAGGGGGTTTCAAAAATCAATTTTTAGTCTTTCGATTATAAGTTTTCTATCACACCCTTCAAAAATAAAACAAAGAACTTCTTCTTAAGTGAAAAAGACGTGCTAAAAATTTCAGATCGATATCTCAAAAACTGAGGACAGACAGCAAAGAGGGACAAAGCGACTCAACTCGCTACGATGTTTATTTATACTGAATTTCATAAGATCTTCGACGTTTCCTTTGGGTTTTAAAACCTCAGGCAAACATAATATACCCAGTTAAAGGTATAAGGAGTAAAGAACGGTTAAGTTGGGGTGTAACCAAACATTTTATACTTCGGCATGGTAGTTACACATAAGATATCCGTACATATTTTAATTAAAAGGAGGAAGTGTAATAGGACTGAGTCGATTTAAAAAAACATTATTGAACCAATCATTACAATTTTTTAAAAACTTTCAAAATAGCTCCTTCCAAGCATTGAAGGCGTCACAAAAGGCATCCTCCGGAATGGCCTTGAGAGCAGAGGTGCATGCTGCTTGGATGCCTCTGCCGTCTCAAAATGCTTGCCTTTCATTGGCCTTTTCAGGCAAGGAAACAAAAAAGCAGTCCGGGCCGCATCTGGGCTGCAAGGGTACTGCGGAAGCATTGGGAGACCGGCCTTGGTTAGGTAGCTGTTCACGAGAAAGGCGGTGTGAGCCGAAACATTGTCGTGGTGCAATTTCTAATCGGATGAGATGTCTTGTCGTACCCGATTGACCCTTTGTTTGAGTCTCTTGAGGACTTCCACGTTAAACTTGGAGTTGTTTGTGTTCTATGTTTACTCAATATATGCTTTGATTCGAGTTTCGTTGTATACACTTTTAATAGATTGTAGCTAAAATGTATTTCAAATGTATTATTTCATTTTTGACAAAGAATGAACAATTTAACATCTTAAGGCTCATTGGGAGTAGACCACAAGCTATGTGGCCCGTGCCGCACAACATCATCATTAGTCTCCAAGGAGCTTTTCAATACCACGCTACTTCTGTCCATTCGCTATCTGTTCCGTGTGTTGGATCGAAATGCATCGGAACATTACATCCGACAAGTGCAATGCAGGCACGTACCTACGACATATCAAACACCTACAATTTATATGCAGCGGACTCCAAATCGAAAAAATAGTCGACTTTATCATGAATGAAGCCATATCGGTCCAAGAAGCTAAGCTAAACAGCCGATCAGAACTTGTCGGTCGTGCCGGTTTCAACGGCATATCATATGTATATCATGACCGCGATAATAGTGGCGACCTACCCTGTATTCAGCACACAACCAAACAATAACGTCTAATCCATGGCGACATCGACCGCACAAATTCTAAACTATCCGGTCAGGCGACAAAGAGCATGAAATATTAAATATATATACCCCGCAGATACATTTTTCTCAACATGATATCACTCGAACATCGGTACGATTCTTTGTGGTGAGGATTGATTGGTCCTTGCAACTTTAACGCGAATCATGATGTTTGACAATCCTGCCTGTCAAACGATCGCAGGGTAAGGAGTTAGTTCAACATTGACGCTAGCTGATTATTCATCCTGGATGCAGCAAGATGCAGCTTAAGAAGGTACAGACAAGCCAGAACATTGTATTCTGGAATATCACATACGTCTCCTGATAAGTTAAGCCAATATGTTTTCGGCTTAAAGGGTTAGGGGTAGTCAGAGGCACGAAAAAATGAAAGTTTTCAGTATTTTTTTTTTTTTTGCTACTAAGTCATGTTATTTTACAAAAGCAGTAATATGGCATTATTATAGGATGTGTTGACTTGAAGTCATGAAAATTTCAAAAAAAAAAAAAAAAAAAAATTAATTTCCGAAGTTATAGTTGTTTGTGTTGACCCTGTTCCAAAAACAGGTACTTGCGGTGACAAGAATAAGTCCTTGGAGATTCATCTAAAAACAATCGGACAAAAAAAATTAGTTTTATAAATAGATAATCCCGGGCCTGATCGAAGGATTTTATTTTGTTTTCAAAATTAACAAAATGGTGGCCTCAGGAAATTTTTTTTTTTTCATTTTTGCGAAAAAATCGACAGTTAATTGGTCTTAAAAAATCGAAATTTTTGAAAAAATAAAAATCCTTCGATCAGGCCCGAGTTGATAATATATTCTAAAAGCTGTGTAAATTTCATTAAAATCTACTGAACGGTTTTCCAGTTACAGTTGTCACCGATTCAAAATACATAGTTTTGAGAAAAACGCGTTTAAAGTTTCACACTAGCGCTTTGAAGTGCCTGAGCTCTCTTTCTTATTTCTCGAATAACTCAAAAACTAATTGTCGGATCAACGTGAAATTTTCAGGGAATATTTTTAAGATATTACATTATTAACAAAAACGCAAAAAAAAATATTTTTTGAAAATTTTAACTACCCCTAACCCCTTAAGAACATAATGTACTCCTATTCAAACAGTTTCTGCTGTTGCGAAGGTACCGACAGTTAATAAATATCACAGTGAAGCAGGGACTGAGAACAGTTTGACTTTATTGCAAATGTGAGATACCTATCGCTAGAGAGATGCAGCTAACGTCTGACTTTATAATGCGGTGTTTGTCGCTCCTTAATAGCATTTAATTCAGATATGATATGGGGTTAAAAAAAATAGTTGGATTAAGGTGACAAAGAACAGCATGGCCGGTGCCCTTTAAATAGCCGAATCCCGAACGGGGCTGACGGATACCTGAAAGCTTCCACAGTAAGATAGCGGCAGCTATGTGCATGTGAATCTGCTTTTCCGTAAATACTAATGCTCAAAATGTGTTCGAAAACGTCACTAGTTATGCACATGAACAAAGTAAAATGCTCAGTAATAAAAATAATAAAAAAAATTGATGCTTGCACACACATTTAGATATGCAACAATGGCGTAGTCGATTGATAAGCTTTCTTAATCATTATTCTATTAATTTATACTAAAGTTGCATTATGGAAAAGAATGGACTTATGGTGGCAAGAGTTTAATATATTTTCGTATATATTCGAATGATGTTGGTTCTTATATTTTTAATGACATTGAATGAATTATTTATAATTAAACTGTAATTGCAACTGCAGCTAAGCCTACTTCTAGCTCCAGAAGGGCAACAGCACCAGAAGCATTCGTAGTTAAGCCTTGAAATCAGAGTCTGGCTACAAAGTAGAAAGTAAATTAGATGTCAAAAGTGAGGTTATTGCCAGTACATCTGGCGGAAAGTGAGCAAAAATTAACAATTGTCGCTTCTCGAAATATTTCTGCACCATTGTAAAATAGCTTCATGAGCTCTAATACGAGTTTAAGGACATCCATAACGACTAGGACAAACCTTGATGCTTTTGTAATAAATGACTACAGTAGCCAAGACACTACAGAGTATGTTTAAGACGGTTGTAAGCAGGAACCGGTTAGTTCCGAGTTACAGGCTATACAACGATGACCAAGTATCACCGCAGCTGAAAAAAGAGCTGGTAAAAAAAAGTAAATAGTGCTTAAAGATCTAAACATCTTTGATTCTCTTGTGGAATTGATTTAACACATGGTTATAAGTACGTTCATTATTTCAACGCTAGGAACTTCGACGTGTATATATCTGTTCAAAGTGGTAAACTTCAAGGAGACGTGTTAACCCCCCTTCACTGGTACAAAGCTATCTATAGGAGAGAAGGCAATATACTTGGGTCTAATTTCAGTGTGAGAGTCCCAGTAGTTTCACAATGGGCCTCCGAAACGGCATAGGTGGGTCGTCAGTCATCAGAAAACGCGTTTTAAAGTTTTCAACTGACTATAACCTTACACGGAAAACAGGAAATATATTATCTTCTCAAGCGGAGCATATAAGAGGTATTCATATGAATTTCTCACTCAACATGAAGTATGATATAACGAACAACTCTGCAGCATTAACTCAAAAATCACGTTTTTTGATTTATGCCGGTCTTGCAGCAAATGAGCGATATGTCTGAACATATAGTAAACATATGTCTTGCGCGCAAAGAGTTCCCTTGACAGAAATCACCTCTTTGCATGCCACCCTAAATCCACTCAACTAACACTCCCCCTTCCTTTGGTCCAACCAAGTCGAAACAGACTGTTTCATTAGCGTACCGCTAAGCGATTTCGATGAAAGTTGATTATACGATTATACACTTTCCCTCATACAGGGTTTAGGTACTTCGTAAATCAATAACCACAACAAAATAAATAAATAAATACTAAGTATTAAATCTGAATAATTCAGTTCAAAACTGTCATGATAGCATCGGAAGTAATACAATTAACTTAAGCATAATCCATGTTTGCATGTCAATATTAATTAAGACCACATCTTATTGAATAAGAAAATTACTTTACTTTGAATGGTGTACAAGTTGTTATTTTGCTAACTGTATAACGAGTTGCCTAGAGCGCCTCGGAGTCAAACTATTAAGGTCGACCGAACTTTAAACGCGTTTTTCTCAAAACATTGTTTTTCTGGTCGGCCCGGGTCCTAACTTTTTTTCTACTCAACCGATTGCTTTCAACTTCTAACAGGCTGGTCTACACACTCGTCGGTACTAACGAGAATTTCTTTCACCCCTTTCCTTTTAACCTTCCTTTGCTAAAATAAAAGGACTTTTTTTCAAAGTCCGCCATTTTGTTATTTACACTTGAAATTTAACTTCAGTGGTTCAGACCAGAATGACATGTCTATAGATTAAGAATAATCAAGAATATTTGATTTAAGTTAACATCAAGAGCCAAAATCACCCGGGCTACCCACGTGCATTTTTTTGAGGTTCCAACTTCGAGTGACAATAATAATAGAAATGAAGTATTAAATTTTTTCAAATAAAATTTTTTTTTATATATTTTCAATACATATGTATGTAAATATGGGTGATTTGTAACATAGTCTAAAATCCGGTATGAAGAAATGGCTGTTATTTATTAGACGAATTTCTAATAATAACAATATAACCACATTTTTTTTATATAAAAAGTGTTCCAAAATTAACGTAAGATTGGAATTAAATGTAAAACACAGTTTTTTTGTAATTTTTTAAGTATGCTAATTCATGGAACAACACATCGCGCCTAAATGGCTTTCCATACACATACACGTACTCATATGTATTCTTTCAAAAATGGGGCTGTAAAACTTCTCCTTTAAAGCAAGCGTGGTTGTGATCACCAAAACGACAGAGTACACGATCTGGAAATGTCTCATGTAGTAATTGAAGTGTCTCACGGGCGGTATGAAATATGGCACCGTCTTGTAGAAAACACATATTGGCCACATCAATATCAACCAAATTCGACAAACAGGGGGCCTATTCTGTATCTCGATTCGAAAGCAAATTCTATTCGAATTTGATATTCCACTCGAATGTGTTTTACCATTCTGTAAAAAAATCGAATTCAGTTTATAAATATGCGAAAGTTGTTCCACCCTGTGCCAGTATTTTCGAATGCTAAAGGTCAAAATAAAATGAAATAAAGTTTATATTTATTTGAAAATGGATTCCGTTGCATTGTGGATGGAGGACGAGGAAATTATTGAGGAAAGAATTACGAGAAGACATATAAGAAATGAATTTAATATTATGGAATTATTGCAAAAAAGGTAATTTGTTAAGTACATATGTATGTGTTATGTTCGATTATAAACTGTTTTTACATTTGGTATTATAGCTTCATACAAAACTTTAGACTTTCTAAGGAAGCCTTTGATTATGTCTTAAGAGGCATAACTGAAGAACTAATGGTACCTAGAAGATCCACGGCAATAAATCCAGCTATAAAACTTGCTGCAACTTTAAAATTCCTTGGTCAAGGGGGCTATCAACATCAAATAGGGCAAGACCGGTTTGCAGGGTTAGCACAGTCCACTACTTCTAAATGTATTGCAGAAGTTTTAAACGACAAGCGTGAAGCTAAAAATTATTTTTATTCAAAATTTGGATTACCAGGAATAATAGGTGTTATTGATGGAACTCACATCCAGATGGTTAGACCAGTAAAAGATTAACATCTCTTTTTTAATCGAAAGCTAAAGCATAGCGTCAATGCTATGGTGGTAAGTTTATATTACGAAGTTTTATTCAGACTTATTTATTATACTTTATAATTAGATTTGTGACCATAACATGTATATAAGAGCTGTAAATGGAGTTTATGGTGGAGCAGCGCATGATGCCCACGTATGGAGCCTTTCAAACGAACGACAATACATGCTATCCAACTACCAAAATGGAGATAAATCTTCATGGTTAATTGGTCGGTGATTTTATTCAAACTGCTTGTACTTGTATTTATATATAGTCTAAGGCTTACTAATTATTCATCATCTATCTTATTTAAGGTGATTCTGGATATCCATTAGAGCCATGGCTCCTTACGCCTTACCGCAATGCAGAAGAAAATTCACTTGAAAGTTTGTACAATGAAAAATTTACAAAAGCAAGATCAATAATAGAACGTGTATTTGGAATTTTAAAAAGTCGTTTTCGATGCCTGCTTGCTGGAAGAGAGCTTCACTATGCACCAAAAAAAGTTACTAAAATTTTGAACGTTTGTTGTGCCCTGCATAACATTTGCCTCATATACAACGTTGAAGTACCAACAGTAATTGAAACTAATGAAGAACGATCTAATTTTGTTTTACCCAACGGTGATCAAAACGAGTTTTCACGAATTGCGCAAACAATACGAGACCGAATTAAAATAAGCTTGCGTTCGTAATTTAAATAAAGTAACTAAAAAGCAATCCATTTATTTCATTTCTTTCAAATATTCATTCATTTCAATAAGTAAAATTAACGGGTATTAACATTTAACACTTGTTCTTTGATTTTTAGTTTTGCAATTCTTATATTGTTCCTCTCCCTGTCGCTTTTAATTTTGTACTCATGCTTTAACTTTGCAAACTTTAGTTTTTGTCTTTCTAGTTCTATTTTTTCTTCATTTTGTTCAACAAGTTTCTTACTAGATTTAACTAAAGATTTTAAATTGTAATTCACGTCTTTTAAAATCTTAGTACAATCATTGTGAAACTTTATTTGCCCGTCTACTTGCATTTTCAAGACTGTTTTTACTTGCGGTACGTGTCCGCGCAGTGCTACATTTTGGTGACGTTTGGGGGCGAGAAAGTGGTGTTAATGGTGGTAGACCTTTAAATTTTGTAAATCACTTATGTCGTTCTGAGTGCTTGGATCCGTGGTTTCACATTGGTAGCTTTGTGTGACTTCTCTTGTTCCCGCACCGAACTTTTGAGCATCTTCCATCCCATCTACCGCTTGGTTTATCTGCAGTAAATCAAATGCTCTTAATTCAACTGCATTGAATGAATAAACTTTTGCAGGCCCACCACCTGTCCCTGACATATGCAACTTATTTTTCCGAGCTTTGGCCTTAATGTGGGTTTTGTAATCTGCCCAAACCTTAAATGCAAAAAAAAAAAAAATAAATAGAAATCAAAGCACAGATAACGTATAATAGCAAAATAAATTTGTTCACACAGAAATTTACCTTTTTCCACGAAAGCATGTCCCGTATGGGTGGTCCATCTCCATTTAATTTTTCACTCAACCGCTCCCACAAATGTTTACTTGTTTGTTTAGCGTCGGCACATTTTACGTAGCCTTTGGCCAAGTTTGGATGTGTTTCCATAAACTCCACCATTATTTCAAATTGGCTTTGTTTAATGCGCTGACTTTTACTAACCGAGTCCCTATTAAAAATAATATATTTTTTAAACTTATCTATAGTATAATATGCAATAAAACTTATTAAAATACTTACATTTTTTAAAACGTCTTTATTCTACAACTCATAAGCTAACGAATATTTTATACGAAACTCGAATACATTTGACAATCAAATTCGAATTACATAGTTGCAAATTTTCTTAATTCGGATTCACTTTTCGAAATATGGATTGAAAATCCGAACATAGAGTTACCGAATACAAAAAATTCGAATTCGAGAAAATTAATTTTCGAATCGAGATACAGAATAGGCCCCAAGAACTCGGTTATCATGTCGCGATATCGAGCATCAGAACAGACACTATTTGATCAGCCTTACTTTCATTGTTTCGACATTGTCATTTGAATGACTTGCTTTTAGACGACCAATGTGTTTGGCGTCTCAAACGGAACCTATCTCCCGGAAATTTTCAATAAATCTCTTCACAGCTGACGAAGTTAAAACACTATTCGATATTTTATATGAAATTTTCGAACTACCAGCTTACTTCATACTGTGGAAACACATCATCTCTAATTTATGTTCGTTAACACTGTTAGCATTCCACGTATAAATATTTTGTGCGCATATTTTTGCTAAAGACGGTTTGCCGCATTTGCTTTGGTCTTTAACTAAATCTTGGATCAGCTTTTGCAGTGTTGACATAAGTATGTATGTATACTGTGTAATCCAGTAATACAGGTTGTTTTTGGGCCATTGAATTTTCACGTTGTTTCCTTCTACCACATTTGCATACTTCCTTGGACATCTTTATTCTTAAAATTACTATGTTTTTAACTCTAGTCATTGATTTCAAAAATTTTACTATGAAAAATATTTATAATTTGATTACATAGTAATTGAAACTAGAGCGAGAACTTTGATATACAGAGTGATGAAAAGTCTTTATTTACAGAGTGATGAAAGCAGAGTGATTTTCTTTAATTACTACATTGTTTTGTTTAAAGGTACACTTGGATGTGTTGGATTAAAAATTGATTTTTTTAGTTTGAATATTTAAGTTTGCTGATTACTGAACACGAAGTACAAAAATAAGAAAAAAATTAAATTCTAAAACAACATATTTCTAAACTCTTAATTACATGGTTTCAATTAAAATTTGTCTTTTTTGTTCCGGTTATTTTTAATTTTAATTCGTTTGGTGACACTAACTTAATTTTATTTATATTTTTTAGTCCGGCATATGAGATTAAATTTTTCTTTATTTGGGGATTATAAAATAAAATTTAATTTAAATGTTAATTCAAATATTTCTTATGCATTATTTGCAACCCTGATTGGCAGTTAGTGCATTATGCCGGACAATTTCTTTCATGTGGATTTTCAACAGTATTGCTTCGGTGTGTCAGATATTTTCATTTGGTATCATTCCACTTTTAAACAATGGACATTGTCCTTTATTTCCATTTTGATAATATTTACTACAGTTCTTACCGACACTCTTCTAGAGCTAAGGAAGTCTTCATTAGAGTCCACCGCTGAATCTATACCTCTTATCCAAACAACCAATGCCTAAAACCCCTTCACTTGATAAAAATAATAACTGTGTTTATTATTGTTATTTTTTTTAATGTTCACGTTTTTTTATAATCTATATTTTTATTAAAATGGCAATAACTAAATTTGCTGACAAAAACACTGATGCTGAAGTACAGCATAAAATATTTGATATATTAAAGGTGAGATTAATTGAATCGAAATAGAAAGAATGATATATTTTTAGGCTCCTAGGTTCTGCTATCGAGAGATTGATACTAAATTATTCTAGTTTTTTTTTACACCAGTACGTAAGATGGAGGAAATCTGGACCCATGAGAGCGAAGAGCTTTATTTTGAAATGCTTCATTAACTTTAAAATTAAAATCTGCTGAGCTGTCCCAGATTTGATTTCTATACGAAAAGATCGGTCTGAGCATTGCTTTAAAAGGTGAGTTATTAAGTAAACAGGAACTTTTGAAACTAGCGCCATCTATATGTCAACCGGTGCGTTAGAATCCACTATCTTCATCGATTGTCCAGTGAGAACTTCATGACATTTGATTATCGCATTTTGGCTGAACATTTGGATTTATGAAAGGTGTGTGCACGGTTTGTTCCTGTTTTGCACAAATTGACTGACGACCAAAAATTGCTCAGAATCCAACATGCGAAGGACATCATTGAAGAGGTCAAATAGGACAAAAACTTCCTTTACAATATTGTGACTGGTGATGAAGAAGTCAAAAGTGAAGATAATGCTGATTTGTTTTCATGATTCCAAAGGTATTGTTCACAAAGAATTTGTTCCACCCGGCCGAAACGTTAATTGGGAATTCTATATTGGAGTTTTGAAGCGTTTGGTGCGCCGTATTCGACGAGTTCGGCCCAAATATCGCGAAGATGAAAGTTAGCGTTTATTGCACGATAATGCGCCGTCTCATCGATCGACGTTTGTGATCGATTATTTGATCAAAAATCACATTTTAACCATTAACCACTGCTCGTATTCACCGGTATGACACCGAGCGACTTCTTCCTTTTCAAAAAAATGCATTTGCTCATGAAAGGAAAGCGTTATGCGACGTAGAGGCCATTTAAAAGGCTTGCACCGGCATACTGACGGTTATACCGGCCAACGAGCTAAAACACTCGTTCGACTTGCTTTTGGACCGTGCAAAAAGCTGTATTGAAGCAGAAGGAGACTATTTTGAATACAATAAATTGATTATGCCGAAAAAACTATTTTTTTTGTCTTTTTTTTAAAGTCCTGTTTACTTTGGTACAAACCTTGTATACATATAGTCACATATTGACATACACTCCATAGAAAAAAATAATAAATAAGCAATATTAATTTCAAGATAGACTTCATACACGAACTCTATCTTGAAACGAATCAAGTTTACTTACACATTTTCTGCTGATGAAACAAATTCTTCTGACATGCATGCATATGTGTGTATGTATGTAAGTAAATATAAACACATGTATAAGTGCCTGCGCGCACTTCAAATTAGAATATAAGAAACAAATTGAAATACAGAAAAATGCATTCGAAGATTAAGCAAAAAAGCTCAGTGTTTTTGTTTTTAACTGTAGAGTTGACATAAAGAGCCAAGAAGAAGTTGAGCTCTTTATGACACCAAAACTGGCGACGAGGATAAACTAACAATTTTGAGAAGTTAGTAAGTGAACCATAACTGGCGATAAAGAAATCAAGAATTCACAATTAATCAATTGGAAAAGAGTTGATAGCGTACTCTTAAACTAACAATTATTAGGAAGCTAGTGAAAGCGACGGCATTAATAGTGCAAAGTGGAATAGGAAAAAAGTGGAAATATTAATAGAATTGTGGAAAACAATAATATATTTAATAAAAAAACATTAATAGAACTATACAAAAGCATTGCTAAAATATAATAAAAACATTTAAATCGCGTTAAATGCGCAGCAAGAAAACCTTAAACAATATCAGCAAATAATGAGCCTTCAATATATATAAATAAAATAAATAAATATATAAATAAAGTGTGATTTTTACTGAAAAGCATTCGTACAACGGTAGCGGTTATCTGAGTTTGGACCAACCTATAAAGCAACAGCAGCAGCAGTAACAGCAATTACAACAAAAGCAGCAGCAGCAGTAACAGCAGTAGTAACAGCAATTACAACAAAAGCAACAGCAGCAGCAGTAACAGCAATTACAACAAAAGCAATAGCAGAACAAATAAAAGTTAGAAAAATACATTTATATATATAAAAATATATTCAAATTTTTTATGGTAAGCAAGAAAATACAAAACAATGTGTAAAAATTATCGCATAATAGTGTAAAATAAAAATTCAATCGTGCGTATACAGAGTGTTACAAAATCAAAAACAAATAATAATGTTTCACTAAAACAGTGACTCCAAAACTGTAATGATAAAATTGCTAATGTGTCTCAACGAGTTTCCTTCTCAAACTATACAAGATCAATTAAAATACACAGTAGGAACTTATTGCATAAAACTAAGTTGAATCAAAACAAATACGAACCTTTTTTTTGTTATATAATTTTCAATCGAAATAAAATTTTCTCAAAATGGAAACATCCACCATACCACTTTTTGAACTCACTTTGAACTGTATTAACGGAATTGCAGACTTTGATGGACGAGATCCAAACCAACTAACAGACTTCATTAAGCAAATTGAAGACATATTACCCACAATACTAAATTTTGATGTAGGCAATCAAAAAATTTTATTAAATTTTCTGAAAGGAAGATGCGTAGGAAAAACTAGGGAAATAATTCACAGATATGGACAAGTTAGTGATTGGGAAACATTGAAACAAATACTTCTGAGCAATTTCGGGGAAAAGAGAAGTTCAGCGGAACTTATGGATAAGTTGAATACCATCAGTCTTGACTCAACAATAGAAAATTACTATTTTAAAATAAATAAAATTAGGAATAAACTACATAATAGGATATTAGCGCATAATGATCTAAATTTCTCAACGAATGAAGTTAATAGGATAGCACTGAAATCATTTAAGAAGCATCCCCAGAACCCAATAAAACTATGATTATAGCAAGAGACCCGGATAGCCTAGAAAAGGCATACAAAATAATATTAGAAGCTAGACATCAAGGCTTCACAGCGCTAGGGCAACAAAGGAAAGATCCTAACCCAAATAGCTATCGTAGGACTAATTTTAGCTGATAACATTAACAATAGAACATTTTCCAAACCCAACCAAAATATAAATAATAACTTATAATAGTAGTGGCTATGTCCCAAGGTATGTGTGTATTAATTATAACAGTGGCAACGGATCAAGCCAAACTAGAATGTCGTACCAGACAACAAACACAAATTATAACCAACAGGGAAATTTCAACCCACAAATAAACTTTAATCAACAAAGAGACGGGAATCAAACGCAGAATCACAACCAATCAGGAAATTATAATCGGTCCGCAATATCAAATCGTAATAAAACAGAACCTATGGATATTGGCAATGCAAATACAAATTTTCAGTGGGATCTACAAAACAATTACCCTATATAATAATGGATACACACATAAGAAAGTTATATTTTATCATCAGAGTTCAGTTTGATCAACGAAAATGTTTGTAACCCGAAATGGAAGAGGGAAGTAGATGTGCAAATCACAGCAATGGGAAGAAAAACGAAAGTTAAGAAACTTTGCAGATTCCCAATATTTAAAGAATTTAAAGAAAAAGAAATCATATGTGAATTCCTGGAATGTAATTTTAACAAGAACTTTGACGGACTCATTGGTAACAATATCTTAACGAAGATATATGCGATAATAGACTACCCAAACAGAATTATAAAAACAAATAAAACAATACTGACTTTTTATCTAACAAAAGAAGAAGGAATATATAACGAAATGAGCTATAAAGACAATGAGGTGGAAATCTTCTGTAATGACATAAAAGATAAATGCGTCACAGAATTCGTTGACACCAATCACCTTAACGGTATAGACAAAGATAAACTTACAAATATACTAAAAAGATATAAAAGATGATAATTTAACATTTACAAGTTCAACAAAACATAGAATAATAACCAAAAATGATATTCCGGTTTACTCTAAAATCTACCAATACCCAGAAATACACAAACCGGAAATAGAAAAACAAATAGACCAAATGTTAACCCAAGGTATAATTAGAGCATCCTCTAGTCCTCACAATAGCCCTATTTGGCTTTTACCAAAAAAGATGGACGCAACCAATGAACAAAAATGGCGTCTTGTGATCGACTACAGGAAGTTGAACAGCGTAACTACGGAAGACAGATTTCCAATTCCAAATATAGACGATATATTTGACAAATTGGGAATATTTTTCCACTCTCGACTTAGCCAAAGGTTCATCAAATTGAAATGGACGAACGCGACATACATAAAACAGCTTTCTCCACTGCAAATGGACATTATGAATTTCTAAGAATGCCCTTCGGATTGCGAAATGCACCGGCAACGTTTCAAAAGTTAATGAACGATATATTAAAAGGATATATTGGCAAAATTTGCATTGTGTACATGGATGACATTCTAGTATTTTCTACAAGAGCACCTAGAATCATTGAGCAAAATTTTAATGAGAATAAAAGAAAAAAATGTAAAGATCCAATTAAATAAATGCGATTTCCTAAGACAAGAAACAAAATTTCTAGGTCACTTAATTACAAAAGATGGTATTAAACCAAACCCTCAATAGAAAAGATTCTACTTCCAAGAAGTGTTAAGGAAAAAAAGTATTTTTAGGTATTACGGGATACTATAGGAGATTTATTAAAGATTACTCTAAAATAGCATACCATTTAATAAAATACTTAAAAAAAGGCTCAAAAATAAACATTAATGACCAAGATTACAAAGATTCTTTCCTTAAATTAAAAATGTTGATAAAAAATTACCCCATTTTAATCCACCCAGATTTCACAAAAACTTATGCAAGATAACAAAACAATTTCATTTGCCAGTCGTGAGAAAAATTATAGAGAAAGAGTTGTTAGCCATAATGAGGGCCACTAAATATTTTCGCCCATATTTTTTTGGTTGCAGATTCACCACTAAAACAGATCATCGCCCATCATTGGTTAAATAATATAAAGGAACCTAATTCAAAATTACAAAGGTGGAAAATTAAACTCAATGAATTTGATTTCGATATTTTATACATTAAAGGTAAAGAAAATGTGAAGTCTAAGCAGACTAAATTATGAAAATAATAATATGGTAGAATTGAATTTAAATGAAATATTCAATGATGACGACATAGATACTGTACATAGTGCAGAAACGGATAGTACATATTTCATAAAAATAACAGAAAATGCAATCAATATATATAAAAATCAACTTATAATTCAAAGAGCGAAAAGACAATCAATAACAAAGAAAATAATACATCAAAGGAAAATAAGGAACATAATAAACGTAACACTTGAAAGCGACATTTTAAAAATAATGCAAGAGAACCTACCGGAAAAAGGATTAATCGTAATTTACTGCCCAGATGACAAGTTATTTTTACAAATTCAAGTAGTTATATATAAAGTTTTTCGCAAATAATTTAAAAATAATGAAATCAAACATAATTTGAAAAGATGTAACAGACAAAGGAGAACTCTTAACAATGAAGAGAAACATCTGGAAAATAATCACAGAGGAATAAATGAAATATTTGAGGAAATAAAAAAAACACACAACTACCCCAAATTACAAAAAGAAATACAGAAATACATAAATAATTGTGAAATATGCAATAAGGCGAAGTTCGACAGAAACCCTATCAAACATAGTTTAAATATTACAGAAACTTCTAAAAAACATAATGAAATTGTACATTTTGATATTTGGTACCCACAAAGAGGCATAATGTACCTTAAAAGCATCGACAAATTAACAAAATATGCAACAGCCAAATCATTAAAGGACAGAACTTGGATATCAATTGTAAATGCCATAAAGGAAAGAATTCAATGTTTAGGCAAACCGGAAACTTTAGTAACAGACAATGAATTAGATACAGTACCCATAAAACAATTCTTAAAAGATAATAAAATAAACCTACACCTAACGACCACTTATAATAAAACAGGAAATGCAGATGTTGATAGATTACACTTAACTTTGAATGAACACTTAAGACTTTTTAATGTTGATGCAAATAACAACGACAATCTGAAAGAGAAAGTATTCAAAGCAATAACTGCTTATAATAATACCATACAAAAAAAGAGGCCAATTGATTTCATAAATAACTTACTTTCCGAAAAAGAATTAACAAACTCGCGGAAAAATTACAAAAGCAAAAACAAAATATAATAAATAATATCAATAAAAAATAAAACAGGGTAGACATTAGGGTGGTCCTTATTTTTTGACTTTTTAAAACTTAACCGGGCACCCCGTAATATGATTCTCTACCCTAAAATAAGAATTTTTAAAATTTATTTTTTGAATAGTTTTAGAGGTCGCTACCTTAAGTCGAACTTTGAAAAAAGCAGTTTTATAGACATTATAACTATGAAGTTATATAATTAGTTTCAGATTTTTTTGTAACGCATTTTAAATTTTTCGCCATTATTTTTACATGGTTGTACATTGCATTTCATTTGAAACTTTCAAACCTTTCTTTTTCAGTACTCTCAGTTCGAATTTAGTAAATATACAGAACACACGTTCTTTTCCTTTTCCAAACCATACGTTCTGTTTCAACTTGTTATGGCGTCAACAAGTAGTGGCGGTAGTTTATTAACTAGAAATAAAACCAACGCTTGGTTAATCGGTCAGTCAATACCAAATCTAAATCAATCGAAATTACCTTCTATTGGTGAGGTGTTACGTTTATTCTTTTACTACAAAAGTGAAGAAAAAAGAACCGATCGAGATTCTGCTACTGTGGCTGCTGGTGAAGTCATGAATTTATGGGAAAAAGCTAGTATACCAACAAGATTGAAAAAACATGTTATCAGTAAAATAGAAAAATACTTCATAGAGTGGAAGAATCTAAAAAAAATAAGGAGAACAAGAAAAAACGTTCGAAAGCAATAGAGAAAAAAGAGCGAGATTGGCAACAAAAATTAGAAAATTTGTTTGATATTGCTCATTCTGAAGCTTTAAATATTTTGACTGTAGAAGAGGATAAGCAGTTTTTATCAGCACAACGACAGAAAGATCGCCCTGGTTTAATAGGTTCAATAGACAAAAAAAGTTTGAGAAAAAGTGAGGAACTGAAAAAGAAAGAAGAACGCCTCAAAAAGTTACGTCAAAGAGAAAACAGATGTATTTCAGCTTTGACAGAAAAATGTGTACTTTCTTCCTCAACTACCAGCGAAGAAACTAGTGCATCTGATTTCGAAGTTTCATTAGGACCTTCAAAAGTACAACCGCCAAAAAAACGAGCTCGAAAAGAAGTAATAAATAGCCACTTAGCTGCTAGCCTTGATGTCACAAAATTAAGTGACAGAAAAGCTGCTGTGGTTATAGCATCTACATTGAAAAGTGCTGGATGTCACCCGTCAGAGTTTAATGTTAATAGATCTTCAATACGTCGAAATCGTTTAAAAAATCGAAAAGCAATTGCACAATCTCTTAAAAACGAGTTTCAACCTGATGTGCCATTAACGATTCATTGGGATGGCAAGTTAATTGAAGACATAAGTGGTCACGAAACTGTAGATCGTCTACCAATTTTAGTGTCGGGACTTGGAGTAGATCAGCTTTTAGCGGTTCCAAAATTGAATTGTGGAACAGGGAAAGCTTGTGCATCAGCTGTTTACGAATCAATAACTTCATGGGGTTTAAGCGATAAAATAAAATGTTTATGTTTTGACACTACAGCTGCAAACACCGGTCTGATAAATGGAGCTTGTGTTCTTCTGGAACAGAAAATGAAGAAAGATATGCTTTGGCTGGCCTGTCGCCACCATCTAGGGGAAATTATGTTATAAGCTGCCTTTGATCAAGCTCTAGGTCCATCTAGGGTCCATCTAGTTTAAAAAAAATTGGGAAAAAATTGACCAAAATGATTATAAAACAGTAATTCATGATACCACGTCCTTCAAGATCATAGAAAATATTGCTGAAGACAGGATTTCTTTTGCACAAAACCAACTCCAAATATATCAACCTCGAGATGATTATAAAGAGTTGCTGAATCTTACGATCATTTACTTGGGAGGCGTTCCTAAAAAAGGAGTATCATTTAGGAGGCCTGCTGGCCTTCATCGCGCTATGTGGATGGCTAAAGCCATGTACTGCTTGAAAATTTTCCTTTTTCGACATCAGTTTAAGCTTTCAAAGAAAGAAGAAAAAGCAATCAAAAATATATGTATTTTTACAATCATGATATATGTAAAATACTGGTTTCAAGCTGCTATCGGATACTCAGCTCCAAGAAACGACTTACAATTATTAAAAGACCTTGACTCCTTTAAAAATATAAACCCAGTAATAGCCAAAATTACTATGAAAAAAATACTGGGCCATTTATGGTACTTATCAGAAGAGTTGGTGTCTTTTGCATTTTTCGACGATGAACTATCAGCTCAAGATAAGAAAAAGATGGTAAATGCACTAAAAAACAAAGGTGTGGCGAATTGTCCAAAAAGAAAAGGCATTGATGTCGAACACATCAGTGAAAAAAGCATAGAATATTTTGTGACTAGCAACTCTTTACAATTTTTTCATATACTGGGCATCTCATCACAGTTTTTGAGTAAAGACGTTGAAACTTGGAAAGATGATTCTGATTATAAGGCTGCAAAAGCAATCGTCCATTCTATGCGGGTAGTGAATGATATTGCTGAGCGTGGTGTTGCCTTAATGGAGGAATATAATAAATTGATAACAAATGATGAAGAGCAAAAGCAGTATTTGCTTTTGTTGATAAAAGACTACAGACAGAAATATCCTGATTCAAAAAAATCAATACTTCTATCCTGATTTTACACAATTTCAGTATTAAAACATACTCTTATTTGTATTGTTTACTTAAATTTTGCATGTAAATGTTTTATATCAATAAATAAAAGTTAGTGATTAATATAGTGATTTTATTGTTTTAAATTAAAATTAAAAAATTGGTAGCGACCTCTAAATATTATTTTAAAAATTAAATACAAATACTGAGAGTGTTTCTTAGCATAGAAAAGCAATTGAGATGGTGCCCGGACAAAAATTCCAAAAAAAAAATTTTTGACACATATAAGGACCACCCTAGTAAACATACAAGATTTGCAGAATAAATATATAAAGAATCATAGAGTTAACAAAATACAACCAAGATACAAGGGAGTAGACAACTTTAAAGAAGAGGGAAATCACTTAATATCTAAAGATTCAAAGTTTAAAAAGCATATAAGACTCAAGTTAAAGGATGGCGAAAATTACAATACTTTTAACGATAATAACGCCATTACCTAATAGGCAACATTTTGAAATGATAGGAGAACAGAAATATGCAATTACAATAGGAAACAAAATATATAAATATACAAAAGGAGCACATTTCAAAAACTTAAAAGAAATTAACATCTGTTCGTTTTAACAATGTAAATACGAATATAACGATTACACAACGATCGAAGATATCGAATACGACATTATCCTGATTAAAAATGCATATAAAATAGTAATGAAACAAAACTGTGACAATAGAGAAATTGTACTCGAAGGAAATGCACTAATAAATTTTTATAATTGTAAAGTCGAGATAAAAAATAAATCATTCCAAAACCAAAAAGTTTTTGTAGAAGAAAGACATATTTTCCCTGAAAAGAAACTGATGTATTACAGTTTGAAAAAGTAATACATTTCTCAGAGGTAATAATAAATCAAGAAAAAAATATTAACAAGTTAGAAGAATTAAAAATACACAAAAATGTAAATTATGGCATAAGCATACTAATAATATTATTAATAGCAATAGGAATATTGGTAAAATGTATAATATATAAGGGAAATAAAAATACGAATTTAAATTAAGAGCTACAAATTCAACTTCTTTCAAATGAGGAAAGCACAAGAAAAATAGTTGGTCCCATGCCAAGCTCAAAATTATAACTATACTTTTACAATCATAAGTAAGTTTTATAATCACTAGTAATAATAAGAAAACTTGGCAGCATTTAATGGAGACCATTGAATCTAGGGGCGGAGGAGTCACATATTGACATACACTCCATAGAAAAAAATAATAAATAAGCAATATCAAGTTTACTTACACATTTTCTGCTGATAAAACAAATTCTTTTGACATGCATGCAGATGTGTGTATGTATGTAAGTAAATATAAACACATCTATAAGTGCTTGCGCGCACTTCAAATTAGAATATAAGAAACAAATTGAAATAAAGAAAAATGCATTCGAAGATTAGACCTAAGCAAAAAAGCTCAGTGTTTTTGTTTTTAACTGTAGAGTTGACATAAAAAGCCAAGAAGAAGTTGAGCTCTTTATGACCCCAAAACTATGAGTAGCTTGTTCTTCAAACTGAGATGTGATCTTGACTTTAGGAGCTGCGCAAACCGTAACCTGAGCTGGGTTTTCCTCATTTTCACGTGGTATTTCCATGCGCGTCTCTCATCAATTCTAATCCCAGACATTTTATATACAGTGGTGGTCATATACTTAGCACACAACACTCTACCTAAATGCAAACGATATTTTCTTCGCAATGTTACAAAATTCAAAGGCGGAACTTTGTCTAGACATGATCAAGGCGCCAAGATAAGATATCGCAAAGTTTCGCCGCTTTGTTTTTGCTACTGTCGTAAATAGGATTATTTAACGATCAGCAGCTTTTGTGAGTGAACACATATTTAGCACACTTCTTAGACTGTTTAAGAAATATTTATTTTCGAATACAAAAAATTTTGTTGGTGAGAGATTATTTAATATAAAAACTGTGGTTTTGAATTTAATTTAAATTTAAATTTACTGATTAGATATGGCTAGAGGTTTGTGTTGTAGGGCAGTCGGTAACCCAGATTGCAAAAACGCTTGGGTGTTCAAGGAAGCTCATTTATAACGCAATTAAACATTTTGACGAATTTGGGACAGTTAAATCCGCGGTGCGAGCTCCGAGGCCTCGCAAAACCACCTCCAAAAAGACAATCTAATTCGTTGGATTTCAAAAAACGACCCATTCAAGAGCTCTAAATAAATTAAAACCGAAGTTTATGCAGTATACGGAATAGAGGTTTCTCTAAAACTATCAGACGTCGTTTGAATGAAGACGGACTGCGTGAATGCATTTCACAGAAGAAACCGTTTGTTTCTAAGAAGAACTTGGAGGCACGCCTTTCATTCGCACGACCCCACATCAACAAACCACTTTCTTTTTGAAAGAACGTTCTCTGGAGTGATGAATCTAAGTTTTGTAGATTTGGATCTGACGGTAAACGTTACGTCTGGCGCCCCAGTAACCAGCATCACAATTCTAAGTGTACACAAAAAACAGTGAAACATGGAGGAGGAAATATTATGGTGTGGGCGGCCTTCTCTTGGCACGGTGTTGGACCTATCGTTAGGTTAACGCCAAAACGGATCAATTTGTTTACAAGAACATGTTAACAGAACACATGATTCCATTTGTTGACGACCATATGCCTCTAAGGTAGCACTTCATGCATGATAATGACCCCAAACATACTTCGCGTTTGGTGAAAAATTTCTTGGAGAAGCAATGCGTTCCCATTCTGCAGTGGCCAGCTCGGTCACCTGATCTCAATCCAATTTAGAATTTGTGGAGTAAAGTTGAGAGAAGGATTGTGGGCAAAAAACCCAAAAATTTAGAAGAATTGTGGCAAAACATCAAAAGTGCATGATTGAATATACCTGTGGAACAATGTAGTCGTTCGGTGGAGAGTTTGCCTAAACGATGTTCTGAAGTGATCAAAAATAATTGTATTCCAACGAAATATTGGAGTAAAATTTGGTTCGGAGCGGATTGCCAAAGTTTTTGTAGGTAAACCTGAAACCTGCTAAGTATGTGTCCAACGTAGTAATCATTTATCCTTACTTTTTTTTGTAGGTTTTGATTACATCGTCCATTATGTTATTATTTAAGTTAATCTATCTGGGAAATATGAATATATGTCAAAATATTTAAGTTTTTAGTAAAGAAATGAATTTTATGGAACATTTTTTCTTAAAAGTACGAGTGTGCTAAGTATATGACCACCACTGTTTATAATAGGATGTTTTTTTTTAATATTAATATTTTTCAGTCCCATAATGAAAATTTCTTGGAAATACCCTAAAAAATTCCATGAAAATTTGAGCCCTTAATATTAACATTAACGACTGGACTAAGGCATGTAAAAATTTTCCAAAGAAAAATTTTTTGGAATTTCTCCATGTTTTTATTGGTCTTTATATTAATCAGAATAGATTTATTATTGAATACTCTCTTACTTTAAAATGTAAAATTTTCAAGTCGAAGAAGTGCGCATATTTTAGTTAGATATAGTTACTTACTGAAAATACCTACTAAACTTTAGCTACTTTTCCTTGAATTTTTTTTTTATCCGCTAGATTCATAAACGGTTCTCCGTAAGATCCGATCAGGCAAATTGCAATATTAATATCTAATGCCTGTTGTTTAAATGAGTTAAGCATCCACCCACTCTACACGGAAAAACTGGCGCATCCTAATGCAACAGCGCAATTCATCACAGCTGATAACATTTCAACGCAACTTACCACACCTGGTGCTCTTACCCACTAAACAAAAAGGATGGACAACAGGAGAGGAGACTACATTCGCCATACACACATTCGCTGGCACACTGCGCCCTGTCGTCATCACCCGGTCCGATTCGCTACCACCATTCGTTCGACACACTGTGCACATCGACATTCGCACATTAACTTTCGTCTACAGGAGATACACTTACATATACACCTCAACATCTCGCTGCTCAACCGCGACTACCCAGTTCGACCTTGATTCGCGGAACCCCGATCGCCAGTTCCCGCAAACCATTATTATTACAAAATCTTTATAAAATATAAATTTATTTTATAAATAAAGAGGTTAAAAAATCTATGTGTATAAAGTGGTTTTTATTTTAATTAAAGCAATAGTTGGATACAATAAAATCTGCTAGTGCAAGTGACAAAATTTAAATGCTAAATTGGGCAGCCAAATTAAACACCTGTTTTCAGTTAAAAAAGTGGTGCTCTGATATATCAGTTGCTTTTAGCGAAATTCCTGTTGCTGATAGAGAAAAGCTTCTCAGTTTTGATAACTTCAGCGTTAGTCCTTGTTTGGACTCTCCGTGGAATTGCTCATCAAAATACGTTTCTGCGCCCCACTAGGTCTGATTGGATCGATACTCACTAAAATTTTGTAGCAAAGAATGTCAAGGGATCAAAGTTTATCACATTCTATAAAATTTCAATGTATTTGAGCAATGCAATAATTACTGCAAGACATGCATCGACGTTATGTTCCTACGACGAAAGCCGGGATACAATTATGTGCCCATCTCCCGGAACCAGTACCAGAGAACGTATAATATAGAGAAGGTTCATGGTGTGCCGATTGTCATCACGTTCCTCTTTTTGGAGGGGTTGAGTTTTCTATTAGTGGATTTCACCACAAAAAATTATTAGCGGATTTCACCAATATTTAACATGAAGAGGTCGAAAATAACAGAATTGAGCATGAAATGAGAAAAATACAAATAAGAGACAACCAATGAAGCAAAAGCTATGCATATGTATTTACAATATATGGATGCTCTTTTTGGCTGAGTATTTGCATATTAGATTTTTTTGATACGTTTTCATGGAGGAATTGCGCCGCACGATGAAATATGCGTACATGTATAAAATATGCAAGTAGTTACATTTTTTTTAATTGTAGGTAATATATGTTTTACCGGGGAAATTGCGCCAAATGTATTTGCAAAATATGTATGCGCTTTTTGACTGAGTATTGGGCATATTTGAGTTTTCAAATGTTGGTTTGTACTTAGATTTTTTACGTATGTAACATTAGGTTGTCAAAGAAGTCTTGCCGTATTTTCGCTAGTTGGCGCTGAAAGTAGTCATCAAACCGTTATAAACCATTTGAAGAAGCTTGGAGTCACTAAGACGCTCGATGTATGGGTGCCACACGAATTGATTCAATAAAAATACCGCAAGACTTTTTTGACAACCCCTTATATGTATATTTTATATGTATGCAATATGCAAGTAGTTTGTTTTTCCTGATTGTAGGTAATATTAGGTTGTCAAAAAAGTCTTGCGGTATTTTTATTGAATGATTTATTGAATTTATTGAAATGGTTTATAACGGTTTGATGACTGATGCCCACCTTTTGACCGATGCTACGGCTGCTACTATGCCGGTCTCTTTCGACCAATTCAGCGATTTTATCACAATTTTCGACAATATTCCTTCCGGAACTTTGCTTATCTTCGACTACCTCTACACCAGAACGAAAACGTTGAAACCATCGTTGTGCGGTGGAAATGGAAACTGTATCGGGTCCATAAACTGCACAAATTTTATTTACATACATCGAGCTTCTTAGTGACTCCAAGCATCTTCAAATGGTTTATAACGGTTTGATGACTACTATACCGGTCTCTTTCGACCAATTCAGCGATTTTATCGCAATTTTCGACGACAGGCCTTCCGGAGCGTGGCGCATCTTCGACCACCTCTACATCAGAACGAAAACGTTGAAACCATCGTTGTGCGGTGGAAATGGAAACTGTATCGGGTCCATAAACTGCACAAATTTTATTGGCGGCTTGAGATGCATTTTTGCCTTTATCGTAGTAGTACTGTAAAATATGCCGTATTTTCTCTTTATTTTACTCCATGTTTGCGACGCTATAACTCACGAACGACTTAAAAGAAACGACAATCAATCAAACACGTGTTAGCGCGTGAAATGAGCTTTCCAAAAAAGTATAGTATGACCCGATGCGACGAATAAAACTAGAACTACGCGCTTTCAGCACCAACTAGCGAAAATACCGCAAGACTTTTTTGAAATTGCAGAAACAGCAAAAGCTAATACAAATGTATGTATGAGTGCATTTACAATATATGTTTGCGCTTTTTGGCTTAGTATTGACATATTCGATTTTTCTAATATACATATGTATGTATGTATGCAATATGCAAGCAGTTATATTTTTTCTAATTGTATGTAATACACATACATACATAAGTTTTTGCGGGGAAATTGCGCCAAATCTAGTGATAAAAAGTACAGTAGAATCGAGCAAAATTTGGAAATACAGTAGAATCTGATTTGGAGCGTCAAATATTTTTTCCTTATTTTTATTCTATTTCTGTTCTTAGTTCTGGATTAACATATTTCTTTTGTTTTTTTTGCTTAATCTGCCAATTATTTACCTGTATGAATTATGTATTTTAAGTTTTAATGCTCAATAAAATACCATATAAACATACAATTTGTATGCATATCTGTTTTCAACATTTTTACACTGTTTTTCGAAGTATATACATATATGTTGTTCGTTATTTCATCTTACATGGTTTTCAGATAAAATGGAACGTATCCCTCATTTTACTATAGGAAACGTCTCTTTTTTTACACGGATTTCTGAGGAACGTATCTACCGTGTAAAAAAAGAGTTGGGTGTACTTTTCTTTCATCTTGATTAACCTTTTCGTCATTCTACTGTGCGTACATATGTATATGCATGTATTCAATACGCAAGTAGTTAGTTTTTTTCTAATTGTAGGTACGAGGGCTGCTATATATATTTCTGGCCTACTAATGAAAATAGGCATATTTATCAACGAAAATGTCTTTTTTTCGTTGGATTTGGCTCGTCTTGGAAGACCCACACGGTCGATTGCTGTATTGCGGTGTTGTTTCGGGCTCATACGCATAGATCCATGATTCGTCACCTGTGACGATTTTATAAACGTCTTTTGAAGCACCGCGATCGTATTTTTTCAGCATTTCTTTACACCAATCCACACGAGCCTTTTTTGAGCGATTATCAAATTGTGCGGGATCCAACGAGAACAAACCTTTTTTACGGCCAGGTGTTCATGCAATATCGAATGTATGCTGGTGGGAGAAATGCATAGGCATGCCTCTATCTGAAGGTATGTTACATGACGGCCTGCATTATCAGTTCACGTACGGCATCGATGTTTTCTGGCACAACGGCTGTTTTTGGACGACCTTCACGGAATTCGTCTTTGAGCGAGCGTCGGCCACGATTGAATTCGTTGTAACAGTTTTTCACAGTGCTATAGGATGGTGCTTCATAGCCATACAAAGATTTTAGTTCATCGATGCACTCTTGTCGTGATAATCCACGTCGAAAGTTGTGAAAAATGATCGCACGAAAATGTTCACGAGTTAATTCCATTTTTTGGCCGAGATGAATTTTTTAATTCCCTGTAAATAAAACAATTCACGATTAAATGACAAAACGTTCCGAGTAATGTTATGCTAAAAAATGTCAAACTTTCCAATGGAAATGTCAGATTGCACCTGGCAACACTTAGTGTTGCCTAGTCCAGAAGTATATATAGCAACCTATGTAACATATATATAATTAGCTGACTCCACAGCCGTTGTCCTGCGTGAAATTATGTATTTTGAAATGAAAAGAAAGTTAAATTCATCATTTCATTTTTGGTGTTTTTTTTTCAATGTAACGCAGCTTTCTCCCCCTTGTATTCGATAGGTGCGTCACAATCAGTCGGGTTCCATTACAAAGTTTCGGCGCATGAAGATTGCGAATCATAATAACGACGAATCCTACTTTGAGATGCAAATGATGCGGTGGCATACCAAGCCTGTCCAAAGAATTTAGAAATACCACTGGATAATTCACGGCGTCGTCTTCATTGTCAAGACGATCGACGACGACGAAGACGATCTTTGAAACTTCCAGTTTAAGTCAACAACATCGGTATTTTTGGCAGCTAACATTGCGCGTGCACTTAAGGAATCGTAGTTACGATAATTTGACCAATGTCGGAACATTTGTGATAAGTTCATCTTTCGTGAATTGATAAAGGGAAGATGGAATTGGTATCGAACCACCGGAAGTATCAACCGAAATTGTACCATTTCCAATTTTTAGCGAAGACGATGTAAAATGTCTTTGGCAATGTCGATGTTTTTATCGAAAAGTATGCGAACTTCATTTTCATTCCAGTGATTAACGTGTTCCAGGAATTGTAATTGCTGGCTTACTTCTCCAAAACTTGCACACATCGAACCATTCACAGTACGCAATGACTCAAATAAAGTTGAACCGCGTCCATTAATCAATAGCAACCGAAGTAAAACCAGTCGTTTTTCAGGTGGATTGTGTAAATTCGTCCTAATCCATTAGTTAATAATACACCTGGATGTCAATCTACTGGTTGGCCTTGGTTTTTGCGTAACTATTTCTTCGACGATGCATTCCATGCATAATATCAAGGTATTTCCGAATAGAACAATGTTCTCACAAACAGATCACTGACGAAAGTTGAGAAAAAACTCGTCAATGTTAATTTTGTTGCTGGCGATGTTTCCACTGGCTATACTGTATTCTCTGGGTTGAAACACACTCTTTGGCCATTCTCCAAATTAACTGCGAGACGCACAACAGTCGGAAAACTTTCATGAATTGCAAAAGTAAATATCCTACGTATCGACCGTATCGTTTAAGACCAATAACCGCCATGTTGCTTCCTTTGGTGACGTACTTTCAACCGTATTTTATCGATTTCACCAAACTGCAATACTAAACACTGATATGAGTTTTGAATATGAGTTAAACAATAATGGTGAATATAGTACGATCCATGTGTTGTCAACTTCGATATTCACTTTTCTAAGTTGAATGCTGAATGTTCTGCCAATGTCGTCTCGTGAGCGACGCCGATAGAATTGATATCCATCATTTCCAGTTTGTTTTTCCGAAAGAAAAGCACATGGATAGTGTTTCGTACATTTATTGTCAGACATACAAATCGAAAAGGGATTGTAGTGTCCGTAAGGTCCATGCACCATATTGGTTTCCACCACTTCATATAATACTGGATCTTTCTCTACATCAGGAATTTCCGGAGAAATTATGGTGTAACCATCATCCAAAGAAGAATGTGTGCGTGCGGAAAACCTCTATTTTGCCACTCAACAGAGTGCTGTGACATCGTGACGATCGCTTGCTGATTAACCGCGATCCATAATTCTGCACGTATGTCACCTCATCTTGGGAGAACTTCTTGCCTTGCCTTGGGCTGCCATACTTTGATGGCAAAAAGAACACCGACCGATATTAGGGCGACCTCTTGGTGGCTTCGTAACAAATTTCAATCTGCAATTGACCTCTTTGCGTGAAACACAAGTAAAGTTTTCACTGAATAATTTTCAATAATTTTTCTTTTGAATAGCCGGAATAAAAAAGCAAGCGACCGAAATTGAACTATTCAAATAATTTACAAATCAAAATATTGAAAAACAAAACAAACAAAAATTGAAAAAAAAATGTTTAAGGAAAAAAGTTACTTTTTGGAATTATCCAATTTGCCGACTTTTCATGAAAAGTATAAGATATTTTTATTTCTAAACCTTTCTTGATCCACAAGGAACAACCTCTTAAAATTTCATCAATATTGGTTCAGCCGTTCTCTTAGCGTTACTAACGAACAAACATTCATTCGTTTGAAACCATCCCTGAACCTCAACGAACATTTTAAAAAAAGAATTATCAAATTTAGTCGTATGAAAGTTATGAGCGTACATACATTTTGACGATTCATTTTTATTTATATAGCTACATATATGTATAAATCCAAAGACACAAAAAAAAAAACATTTTCGTTGATAAATATGTCTATTTTCATGATTAGGCCAGAAATATATATAGCAGCCCTCGTATACATATATTATATGCTTCGATTGTTTCTTAATTGTAAGTTTTAATGGGAAAACTGCACAAAAATGGAAGTTAAACTGAAAATTTTCAACGGAATTTTAGTTTTAAAAGAACTTCGACGCGTAAACTTTAACCGTTGCGTAAACCGTCCGTAAAAAGAAAATTTAATTACTTTATAAAAATGTCGTCACAAAAACGTTACATATACTTAATTACATATATTTAATTTTTAATTTAATATATCTAATTAAAATGTGCGAATAGGAGGATGGGGTCATGTGTAGAAGTTCACGCGAGTGAGGAAAGTTCTCTGATCGCCATTCACTTGGGAGTGGCCAGAAACGATTCTTTTACATATGACTCAAGCAGCTCACGACTTCCGGTCTTTGACCAAGTATCCTCTGGGTAGCCTAAGAACATCCGTTTGAAGGCGAGCTAAAGTGAGAAGGCGAAACACCCCCCTGCATAGGGTTGTGCGCTGGGTTTGGGACCCGCCACGTAAAAAAACACCCCCAATGCAAAAGTTTAAACAGCCTCGGATGAGAGACCCCCCTTTTGATGACGACCATGGCAAACGAAATAAGGACTATGATTTGAGGGCGTGCACCTGGAATGTCCGGTCCCTTAATTGGGAAGGTGCCGCTGCCCAGCTGGTAGATGTCCTCGTAAAGATAAAGGCTAACATCACCGCCGTCCAAGAAATGCGATGGACGGGACAAGGACAGAGACGAATAGGTCCTTGTGACATTTACTACAGTGGCCATATAAAGGAGCGCAAGTTTGGTGTTGGATTCGTGGTGGGAGAGAGACTCCGTCGCCGAGTACTTTCATTCACTCCGGAGAATGAACGTCTAGCCACAATCCGCATCAAAGCGAGGTTCTTCAACATATCGCTGATTTGCGCCCACGCCCCGACGGAAGAGAAGGACGATGTGACCAAAGATGCCTTTTATGAGTGCTTGGAGCGCACTTATGAGAGATGCCCCCGCCACGATGTCAAAATCGTGCTTGGCGACTTCAACGCCAGGGTGGGCAAAGAAGGTATCTTTGGCACTACGGTCGGTAAATTCAGCCTCCACGAGGAAACATCCCCAAATGGGTTGAGGCTGATCGACTTCGCCGGGGCCCGAAATATGGTTATCTGTAGTACTAGATTCCAGCATAAGAAGATACATCAAGCTACCTGGCTGTCTCCGGATCGAAAAACCACCAACCAGATCGATCATGTTGTGATAGACGGAAGACACGTCTCCAGTGTTTTAGATGTGCGTGCGCTCCGAGGTCCTAACATCGACTCGGACCACAATATTGTTGCAGCCAAAATTCGCACCCGCCTCTGTGCAGCAAAAAACGCACGCCAACAAACACAAGGAAGGTTCGACGTCGAGAAGCTGCAATCACAACAGACAGCCGAACGTTTTTCTACTCGGCTTGCACTCCTGCTCTCTGAGAGCACTCGTCAACAACTCGGTATAAGGGAACTGTGGGACGGCATTTCAAACTCCTTACGTACAGCTGCAACCGAAACCACTGGTTTTCGGAAAGTGCAAAGGAACAGCTGGTACGACGAGGAGTGCCGTGTCGCAGCGGAGAGAAAACAGGATGTCTACCTCGCAACGTTACGATCGACCACAACACGTGCGGGATGGGATAGATACCGAGAGTTGAAGAGGGAAGCGAGACGCATTTGTAGACAGAAAAAGAAAGAGGCCGAAATGCGTGAGTACGAAGAGCTTGATAAGCTGGCCGACAGGGGTAATGCTCGAAAATTTTACGAAAAGATGCGGCGGCTTACAGAAGGTTTCAAGACCGGAGCATACTCTTGTAGAACCCCCCAAGGTGATCTAGCCACCGATGCCCAGAGCATACTTAAATTATGGAGGGAACACTTCTCCAGCCTGCTGAATGGCAGTGAACACACAACACCAGGAGAAGGCGAACCCGATACCCCAATCGATGACGATGGAGCAGATGTTTCATTGCCCGACCATGAAGAAGTTCGAATAGCAATTGCCCGCCTGAAAAACAACAAAGCGGCAGGGGCAGACGGACTGCCGGCCGAGCTATTCAAACACGGCGGTGAAGAGCTGATAAGGTGCATGCATCAGCTTCTTTGTAAAATATGGTCGGACGAAAGTATGCCCAACGATTTGAATTTAAGTGTGCTATGCCCAATCCATAAAAAAGGAGACTACACAATCTGCGCCAACTACCGTGGGATTAGCCTCCTTAACATCGCACATAAAGTTCTGTCGAGCGTATTGTGTGAAAGATTAAAGCCCACCGTCAACAAACTGATTGGACCTTATCAGTGTGACTTTAGACCTGGTAAATCAACAACCGACCAGATATTCACCATTCGCCAAATCTTGGAAAAGACCCGTAAAAGAAGAATCGACACACACCACCTCTTCGTCGATTTCAAAGCTGCTTTCGACAGCACGAAAAGGAGCTGCCTTTATGCCGCTATGTCTGAATTTGGTATCCCCGCAAAACTAATACGGCTGTGTAAACCGTCAGGATCGGGAAGGACCTCTCCGAGCCGTTCGATACCAAACGAGGTTTCAGACAAGGCGACTCCCTATCATGTGACTTCTTCAATCTGCTGCTGAAGAAAATTATTCGAGCTGCAGAACTTAATCGAGTAGGTACAATCTTTTACAAGAGTGTACAGCTGCTGACGTATGCCGTTGATATTGATATCATCGGCCACAACACCCGCGCCGTTAGTTCTGCTTTCTCCAGACTGAACAAGGAGGCAACGCAAATGGGTCTGGCAGTGAACGAGGGCAAGACGAAATATCTCTTGTCATCAAACAAACAGTCGTCGCACTCGCGACTTGGCTCCCACGTCACTGTTGACAGTCATAACTTTGAAGTTGTAGATAATTTCGTCTATTTAGGAACCAGCATTAACACCACCAACAATGTCAGCCTGGAAATCCAACGCAGGATTACTCTTGCCAACAGGTGCTTTTTCGGACTGAGTAGGCAATAGGAAAGTAAAGTCCTCTCTCGACAAACAAAAGCCAAACTCTATAAGTCGCTCATAATTCCCGTCCTGCTATACGGTGCAGAGGCTTGGACGATGACAACAACCGATGAGTCGACGTTGCGTGTTTTCGAGAGAAAGGTTCTGCGGAAGATTTATGGTCTTTGCGCATTGGCCACGGCGAATATCGCATTCGATGGAACGATGAGCTGTACGAGATATACGACGACATTGACATAGTTCAGCGAATTAAAAGACAGCGGCTACGCTGGCTAGGTCATGTTGTCCGGATGGATGAAAACACTCCAGCTCTGAAAGTATTCGACGCAGTACCCGCCGCGGGAAGCAGAGAAAGAGGAAGACCTCCACTCCGGTGGAAGGACCAAGAAAAAATTACTTCGCAGGCATACAAAATACTAGGGTTGATTAATCGTATGTGTAGGGAATTTGAGAACAATTGCTCATTAACCTGCCTATTCTCAGAATTAGTGCTACCCATTCTAGAATATGGAACAGTGATCTGGTCCCCATTCACTGACTCAATGGTCAACAGAGTAGAGAGAATCCAGCACAAGTTCTGCAAAGCGCTGCTATTTCATAACAGACACAGAAACGACATCAATTCAACAGAAGACGTCCGAAGAATCGTGAAAATAAATGACCTGAAATCTCGACGGCAGGTAGCAGACCTCGTCTTCTTCAAAATCTTCAATGGATTAATTGATGCCCCAGAAATCTTTACAGACTTTGAAATCATACCAAATGAGCTTAACCTTAGACAAATGAGGATCCTGAAAACTTGCAGATCGAACACAAACTATGTAATCAATGGCCCAAAGGAAAGAATTTGTAGATTGTAAACTCTCTGCACGGTGACGTTACCTTCTTCAGCGGATCTCTACAGAACCTCAGAAAGATCGTTAAAAAAGCTTTATTAAAATACTAGCATACGAACTAGGTTACTTGTTTAATTCCTAATTTTATATGTTTAACCCTGTTGCCTTATTTAGAATTATAATTGTTATTAGATGTATAGTGCCGATTGGCGTTAAATAAATAAATGAAATAAATAAATGAAATAAATAAATTGAAGATAGCGGTTATACCAATTAAATGAGGTACTCTCTTGCACGAATTCCTCTTTTTTGATCTACTGGATTTAAGCTGTTCGCCTACTTGTGCAAGTAGTATAACAAGATTTTACTTTGGAATGGCTTCTACTTGAAAATTCAGATAACAACCCTGAGCTGGCATATTTAAAAAGTATTGTAAAACGTATTAAAATTAAAGTACAGCTGGAAATGTTTCGAACATAAAAAGTCGATACAATTTACTACTCTTAAGAATATGCTGTTTGATCTTTTATTCATAGCGCACAAATGTGATGTTCATAATATTTAAAAGCAGGTTGCACAACCATATCCATATGTTGCTTCTGCCCAAAGTTAAATTAATTTAAAGTGTATTCTTGATAACTGCCGACAGCAAGGAAATGGAGAGTTTGTGGTAACGTTCCTTCATCTAATTGAGTAAAAAACAAAATAATTCCTCATTTAAACGAAATTATGAATCTGCAAAAAATATTATTTAGAAGTCAATTTAAATCAATATCCGTTTCAATAATTAGATATAATAGGTTTAATTTTTCGTTTAAAAAATTTCAGCTGTTTAATTACCTGGGAAATTTTAATTTTTTAAGTTGGAAACACCAATGAGATTTCCACTGAAAATAGTTGAAAATCGTAATACCAAAAATGAGTTGGGATGATCAGAAATTTAATTGCTTTAACATCAATTCAACCGAGTGGAGTTGAAGACCGTTTTGCGCAAGTTAACACTTGATTGGCAAAAAGAGAAGTGGTCGCCCTCACGTGGTTCGAATAAATTCAGCAATAAAACTGTTCGCGATTTTCTGCAGCCTTTTTTTTGGAAAGACTGGACATGTCGCAACCATACCGCTACAATAACGCAAGGCAGTAAACTCTGAGTGGTACACAACCATTTTATTTGTCAGTTGTCATTCAAGATCAGGAAAGCCAACCACCGAAGACGGATTTCTCCGTGATGACGGATCTCACTTGATTCAATAATTAATATTTGTTTTACAAGACCGACTTTATTACACTTACCTCTTTCGTATTGAAATTTAAAATTTCGTATGATTCCCTCATTGTAGCTCAAGTTGAAAGCGTAAGAAGCAAGTTTTTGTTATTATATGAAGAAACAGCTGTTAAAACACATGTGCGTACAAGCGGTATTTGACGCTTTGATTTTGTTTATATGGACAGTTTGGAATTGTGAAAATAAAAATTCTATTGCTTAATTTTCACGTCAAGATATGAAGTAGTTCCTGCTAGTTTTTCATTTTCTTGCTATTTCGTTACTTCGCTCTTTATGAGAGTAACTTACAATCTTGTTCTTCTTGACAGATGCTAGTCGCAATTGGACCATAACTTTAAAGCCACAAGATATTGGACATGTGGGTCGATGGCTGACTTTTTTCTAAAAAAAAAAATTGTTCAATATGTGAGACATATTATTTTGAGATTTAATCGGTGAATGTGTGAGATATCTCAATGAAACTCAGAAAGCATAATTTCTTTTATGCAAAAAAATCGGATAAGTTATCTTCAGCCCCCACATATCGAATATGAGAATTTCAATCTTCCAGATAGATATATAACTCTAATATTTGCCAAGATTTTTTTTTTAAGTTTTCTGTTTATTGTTTTACAGAAATTTTTCATTATTAGAAATAACATCATTTACTTTCCCCATTACACAGATCTACACATTTATTGTTGACAATTTTTTTAAATATCCATGACTTATGAAACAAATACTGAGATTTGGTATGTCATCAACCATAGTAAAACGAACTACCATAGCAGTAAATGTTAAAACATTCATCGAAGACCTTCCCCTAACCAATATACATATACGATACCATCATCGAACTTCCAGGTTACTTTATACCGTATATGTCGGCCAATATGTTAGTTATCTTAATAAAATTAAGAGATCAAGTTTTACTAATAACGGATCCTTTCTGTGCTTAGAATAAATAAAATTGGGTAAAAACTCGCAATAGCCCCGATAAAACTATGAAGCCTTATGTACCTGAAGGTACTTCCCTGACTGTAATCGTTGGTCTTCCTTACTTGTTTGCTCATAGTATTATATATAAAAAAGCTATCCGTGAAACCAAAAGTGAATTAAAGTTAGAGAGTGCGCCGAATATAATTCGCTAGACGACGTTCCAATTGGTAGGTAGAATACATATGCATGCATATATAAGACGTTTGAAAGTTGCGGAATTTCTTCCCAAATACGTTCCCATAACGTGAATAACGGCGAGTGAAAATCAATATTTGGGAATATTTTTCATTGAACGGGGTTGGCCCATTGCATCGCATTAAGGAGATCCTCAGTTATCAGCTCAATATAATATCCAATTCTAGAAATATACTTTTTCAATAAAATAAGAATCAAAGCGTTTTGTTCTTTTTGTGTTTTTTTTCCACTGTATTACATACAGGGCATACAATTACAAAGTATACGTTAATTACGACAACTTTCAAACTTTCATTTCCCGCGCCGTTAGTTCTGCTTTCTCCAGACTGGACAAGGAAGCAAAGCAAATGGGTCTGGTAGTGAACAAGAGCAAAGCGAAATATCTCCTGCCATCAAACAAACAGTCGTCGCACTCACGACTAGGCTCTCACGTCACTGCTGACAGTCATAACTTTGAAGTCATAGACAATTTCGTCTATCTTGGAACCAGCGTAAACACCAACAACAACGACAGCCTGGGAATCCAACGCAAGGATACATATTTGGCAACAGTTGCTACTTCAGACTGAGTAGGCAATTGAGAAGCAAAGTCCTCTCTCGACGAAAAAAACCACACTCTAAAAGTTACTCATAATTCCCGTCCTGCTATATGGTGCAAAGGCTTGGACGATGACAACAACTGATGAGTCGACGTCGATGGCAGGACGAGCTGTATGAGATATATGACGACATTGACATAGTTCAGCGAATTAAAAGACAGCGGCTACGCTGGCTAGGTCATGTTGTCCGGATGGATGAAAACACTCCAGCTCTGAAAGTATTCGACGCAGTACCCGCCGCGGGAAGCAGAGGAAGAGGAAGACCTCCACTCCGTTGGAAGGACCAAGTGGAAAAGGACCTGGCTTCGCTTGGAATATCCAATTGGCGCCACGTAGCGAAGAGAAGAAACGACTGGCGCGCTGTTGTTGACTCGGCTATAATCGCGTAAGCGGTGTCTACGCCAGTAAAAGAAGAAGAATTAAAATGCGCGAATAGTGTATAATAGTGTGAATAGTCTGCCATTCCGATATCCGTCCTTTTTGTTGAGTGGGTTGGTGTTGTGCCGTGGTGTATCAAGATGTGTTTTGCAAGGGTGCGCCAGTTTTTCCCGGGTAGAGTAGGTGGAGGCTTATCTCATATAAGCAATATTTAAAAAAAATGTGTAAATATAGTGAATATAATACAGTGTCTGAATATAGTGATTTAATTATTGCAAAACCTGTGCACTATATGCAGATTTTTGAAAAAAAAAAAATTATTTTGTGTATAATTAATAATACAGTTGTGCCTGAATATAGTGATTTTATTATTGTAAAACTTGTGCACTATATTCAGATTTTTGTAAAAAATATATTTTTGTGTATAATTAGGGGCCCGTCTACGTTTTACTGTGGCTGTTACATATGTAGGTAGTACTACTAATATCATTTATATGATTTCTATTATTTAGATGATGACTATTAGTTAACCCATTTAGACCTGAAACTATTTTTTTTTAACTGAAATGTTTTTTGTCTATTTTTATTAGTCCTAGGGTATCACAGTTTTTCCACTTTGCTTCAATATAACTTTTAATTATTATACAAAAATTAAAAATAAAAAATTCATACAAGAAGGAAATTATTAAGAAAATAATGAAATAGAGCCATATTCATATCAAAATAGTATGGGCACAAATCATGTTTTTTGCTTATTCCTCTGTAAGTTGACTTCCTTTGAACCCGTTTTTGGTGACTTCTGTTAGATATTGCATATTGAGGAATAATTAGAGCAATTGACTTTTAGTAATGTGTTTAGCCTTGACATAGATTGAGCAAAACGGGTCGCGGAAAAGAGATAACCGTTGAAGTGCGGAAACTCATTTTGAATCTGTACCTGGAAAAAAAGTCATTGCGCGAAATAGGACAAATTTTCAATAGATAATTTTTCAGTGTAAGGAATGTAATAACCCATTACATAAACAGCGGTAAAATAGAAAACAATTACAGATCTGGGAGGCCAAAAACTTTTTCTGATCGGGCGGAACGATCCATTTCGGCTGTAAAATTGAGTGAGAAAATGCAGGAACAACTGGGAAAAACATTTAGCTCACAGACAGTCCGAAATACCCTCCATAAGGCCGGTTATCATGGTCGTGTACCTCGACGAAAGCCCCACACTTCAAAAGCTAACAAAAAAGCGGTTGGACTTCGCTAAAGCTCACCTACACCAACCTGATACTTTTTGGAAAACGTGATTTTTAGCGATGAATCCAAATTCAATTTACTTGGGTCGGATGGGTCCCAAAAAATATGGCGAAAGCTCAACACGGAGCTCCAAGAAAGTGGAGTTGGGAATCTTGTTTTTATAGACGAAAAAATGGATAAGCTTGTTTATTTAAGCCTTTTGAAGAACAATTTGCTTCCGAGCGTAACTAAATTGAGCTTAAATGGAGAGAAATGGCAGTTCCAGCAGGACAAAGAGTGGTTAATTTATAACCGCAAGCAGCAGAAAACACCTCCACAATCCCATGATCATAATCCTATTGAGCATATTTGGCATTTGCTTAAAAAAAATTCGCAAGAACCAAATAACTTCGAAAGAATCCCTTAAAAATGCTCTGAAGGAAGAATGGGCCAATATTACCAGTCGGGAGACTTCCCATTTGGTTGCAAGTATGCAAAGGCGTTTGCAAGCGATTATTAAAGCCAAAGGAGGTGCAATAAAATATTAAACATTTTCAATTTATTTTCCTTCATCTTTTGTTTTACCATTTTCATATTGTGTGCCAATACTTTTTTGATATGAATATGGCTCTTTTTCATTATTTTCTTAATAATTTCCTACTTGTATGAATTTTTTATTTTAAATTTTTATATATATGTATTAAAAAAACATTATTTAAACAAATATGTTTGTTTGTTGTTTGGTATGTTCAGTTAATTAAAAGTTATATTGAAGAAAAGTGGAAAAACTGAGATGTGCCAAAACTTTTTTGATTCACTGTATATATAGATTTATAATACAGTCGTGCCTGAATATACTGATTTCATTATTGTAAAACTTGTGTACTATAATCAGATTGTTAAAATGTAAAAACTTGGGTATTCGTTATATCGAAGTGTTCACTATTTAAAGTGTGCACAGTTGTACAGACGACGGAACCCAAAAAGCGCGACAGACTGCAAGCGACATTTCTCAAATATTAAAATATTCCTATGGACACAGTTATGTAGTTGTGCAGCTGCCTCAATAACTGTGGCCTTAAGAACTTGTGTAGTTTAATAGTTGACAGATGTCGCTTGCAGTCTGTCGCACTGTATGTGTTGCGAGCGTCAGTATGATAGCGATGCATGTAATATGTGTACATATGTATGTATTATATATATAGAAAAAGTATGGGTATGTACATATGTATGTATGTAAGTTAATGCATGTACGCATATTTGTATATTTAGAGTGTAGTGCTTAACAAATATACATACATACATATCGTCACCTAAAATGCAAAATAACGTATCATCAAAAAATTCGAAATTGATTATCTTATTGATTACGATTCACTACCACAAATTATAATACATACATAATATTACATGTGTATGTATGTATGTCCAACATTTTCAGCTTCTGCGCTCAAATATAAACCAGTATTACATTTTTTTTCACTTTTGATCCATTTTATTTGTGTTTTATTCACGCCACTGTAAATTTTCGAAAGTATTGTTACCTTATTTTGCATTTTAGATAACGATATGTATGCACCAGAGAACTGCAACGAGTAATACATTTTTGTTTATACTTAAGTACTGATCCATTACTCTGTCTGTTTCTGTCAGTTCAGTTCATGTACACGAAGCGAACTGTTTTCTTCAAATCAGCGATAGGGAACAACTTTGTATAACTAGCGATCGGCTTATACCTGATTTGTTTATGAACGTTCGTTTCAGCAGAAAATACCCGAAGTGATGCCAGAGAACTTAAAAGTATAGAGAAGGTGCAGGTTCGACAGCGAACATTCGTTAGATTTATAGTAGGGAATTCACCTCACAAGCACAGAATTCGCGCTGTAAAATGTTAACATTTTTAACAGTTCCTCACATACTCAAACAGAGAATATGAAGAGAAAAAATATATGTATTTACGGCATATGATGACAAAGCATATATGCCGAAGCATATAATATGAAGAGAGAAAAATATATTAACATGCCCATGACGATTTTCGTTTTGCTTGTTTATATTTTATTCCATTTCTGACAGCGAAAAATGTGTGCAAAACCCAAATCTCACACAGAGAACATAAAGAAATTTTTTTATGTTCTCTATCTCACACAGAGGAACAGCAGAAATGCTTTATTTTCTTTGGTCTCACATATCCAAGAATTTGAAGAGACATAAATATCTGTATGCATGAATATGAATATGAAGACATAAACATATGCATGCATGCTCCTTATGATCTCACAACAACAGCATTGTGATATTTTCATGCTTCAATTTTTGAACTTGGGAATCGCAATGTATGCAAATATGTATGCTTTTGCGTTTTGCCGTCGGCAATTGAATATTGACGCGTAAACATAATTATGATATGATTATAATTTTGTATAAATGCATGCATAGTAATATTTGTAGTCAATTTGGACTTGAATATTTAATAATTTTATTTGATTTAACTATTTTTTTTTTTTACTAATAAATATTTTTGTATTATGTTTCTTAGTAATAAAAATTGCATTGCACAACAATATATAAATGCATACATATGTATATCGTCTATCATATTAATCTTATTATCTACTCATATGATTATATGTATGTATACGCATGTGCGCGTTCAGAAATTCATATCATGATTTTATCACTTATCAATATATTACATGTGCGCGCATTGATCTGCATGTTCATACATTCGTATATACTTATATGTACATACATTTGTATACATTGCCGAACAAATAATGCACAAGCATACAAACTTATGCGTACACATGTGAATATGTCACCAGTAAAAAATGGAAGCATTGTTCTACAAAAACAACAATTGTCTAAATAGCAGAAGCATCACAAGTCAATATGGCAGCCGAATTGACGAAACCCAAATGTAGTAAATTTTACAGCAAAAACGATTTCATTCATAAACGCAGGCGCATATGCCACAAGCGACCTCGCTTCATTCATAAAAACAGACGCCGTAACATCTCCCCGAGCATGCCAAAATCTAAAAATCACAAATTGAACAACTTTCTGATGCTTCTTCACAGAAAGAAGCGAGAAATGTGGCAATATAGCTCTTGTCGATTTACAATATTTGTCAATTCTAAAATAAGTATTTTTCCGTGGCTCGCAAAAATTTGCGTCGACATGTATGCAAGCTCATACATATGCATACGTAATTACGCTGCCTTGTAGGCGAAACTGTTACAGCGGCAAGGAAAGCGGTAACAATCGGCGATCCATTTCATGCATAACCAAACCATAATTAGGACAATACAATACAAGTCTCAATGGTGGTGTCGGTAGTAAGCACTTGAAAAGCCACGATGAGTACGCGGGTTCAAATCTCGACAGAATTTATTTTTAATTTTTGCCTTTTATTTTATGGCAAAAGCTAAAAATCATAAATTGAACATCTCCTGGTGTTTGTTCAAAGAAAGAAGTGAGAAAAGCGGCAACATAGGAGTTGTCGATTTATAATATTTGTCTAAAATATTTTTCCGTGACAAAAATCTGCGTCGATATGTATTCATGCCCATGCGTATACATACATACATATTTACGCTAGTTTGTTGGCGAAGCTGCTACAGGGGCAAGGGAAGCGGTGACAATCGGCGGCCATTAGTTTATTTTTTTTCGGCACAGCCATTGGTTGACCGTGGCAACGGAGATGCGAAAAGACGCGTGCGACACTTGTTATTATGAATGTATGTACATATGTATGCATGTGGCTCGCATTTGCTTTCGTAAACATACAGACAAATGTGCCAAAGAAATAATATACATATGTATGTATATGCAATAGAAATTCTATTGGTACAAATATGGAAATGATAACGAAATAATGCGAATATGCATATTTCATGAAGGTCATCAATTTTCTTTGAAGAAATGAAGATCATTTTGCACATCTTCATTTTCTAATAGTCGAAATAAATATTAATTTATTTAAAAATTAAAAAATAAAAACTAATATATAAAAATAAAATTAAAATAATTTTTCCTAATTTTTCCCGATTTTGTAAAAAAAATTAAAATTTTTACCATTTTTCGGAAAAAAATGGTTCATTTGATACAAAATAATCACGCATATGTGACAATGGTTCATACAATACAATATAAGCATGCATACATATGTCACTCAGAGAATGCTTTTTCACATTCTTTGTATATTTTTTCTCAAATCAGTTCTCTTTATATATTCTCGCCTGTATTTAGTCATTTTACATATATTTCTGCCAGAGAACCGGCTCAATTCTGCTAAATAGCAGCGAATATGGTGAATTCCCTACTATGATTCCATCAGCTCTGTTAGTCGCGCAATCGAACCATCATACAGATTTCGATTTGCACCTTCTCTATACTTTTAAGTTCTCTGGTGATGCATACTTATGCTTCAATGATTGAAATGGTCGACAGGGCAGAGAACTTAAAAGTATAGAGAAGGTGCAAATCGAAATCTGTATGATGGTTCGATTGCGCGGCTAACAGAGCTGATAGAATCATAGTAGGGAATTCACCATATTCGCTGCTATTTAGCAGAATTGAGCCCGTTCTCTGGCAAAAATATATGTAAAATGACTAAATACATGCGAGAATAAATAAAGAGAATTGCTTTGTAGAAAAGTATACAAAGTCACACAAAGAATGTAACAAAGCATTCTCTATGTCACATATGCATGCTTATATTGTATTATATGAACCTTATGCGTGATTATTTCGTATCAAATGAACCATTTCTTTCCGAAAAATGGTAAAAATTTTAATTATTTTTACAAAATCGGGAAAAATTAGGAAAAATTATTTTAATTTTATTTCTCTTTATTTTTATTTTTTAATTTTCAAATAAATTAATATTTCAAATAAATTATATTTATTTCCACTATTACAAAGTGAAGATGTGCAAAATGATCTTCATTTCTTCAAAGAAAATTGATGACCTTCATGAAATATGCATATTCGCATTATTTCGTTATCATTTCCATATTTGTACCAATAGAATTTTTATGACACATACATATGTATGTATATTATTTCTTTGGCACATTTGTATGTTTACGAAAGCAAATGCGAGCCACATACATATGTACATACATACATACATTCATAATAACAAGTGTCGCACGCATCTTTTCACATCTCCTTTGTCACAACAATCCAAGCTGTGCTGAAAAAAAAAGAATAGCCGCCGATTGTCACCGTTTCCCTTGCCCCTGTAGCAGCTTCCCCAACCAACGTGCGTAAGTATGTATGTGTGTATACGTATGAGCATGAATACATACCGACGCAGATTTTTGTCACGGAAAAATATTTTAGACAAATATTGTAAATCGACAAGAGCTATATTGCCACTTTTCTCACTTCTTTCTTAGAACAAACACCAGAAGATGTTCAATTTATGATTTTTAGCTTTTGCCATAAAATAAAAGGCAAAAATTAAAAATAAATTCTGTCGAGATTCGAACCCAAGTGCTCGTAGCGACTTCTCAAACGCTTACCACCAGCACCACCATTGACAATTATATTGCGTTGTTCTAATTATGGTTTGGTTATGCATGAAACAAATATGCAATGGATCGCCGATTGTTACTTCTTTCCTTGCCGCTGAAACAGCATCGCTTAAAAACTAGCGTAAATATGTATGCATATGTACGAGCTTGCACACATATCGACGCAGATTTTTGCGAGCCACGGAAAAATACTTATTTTAGAATTGACAAATATTGTAAATCGATAAGAGCTATATTGCCACTTTTGTCGCTTCTTTCTGTGAAGAAGCATCAGAAAGTTGTTCAATTTGTGAATTTTAGATTTTGCCATCGTCGCGAAAAGACGCTTGTTGGCAAAGGCATGCTCGGGGAGATGCTACGGCGTCTGTGTATATGAATGAAGCTAGGTCGCTTGTGGCATGTGCGCCTGCGTTTATGAATGAAATCGTTTTTGTTGTAATATTTACTACATTTGGGCTTCGCCAATTCGGCTGCCATATTGACTTTTGATGCTTCTGCTTTTTAGACAATTGTTGTTTTTGTAGAACAATGCTTCAATTTTTTGTGGTGACATATTCACATGTGTACGCATATGTATGTTTGTATGCTTTTGCATTATTTGTTTGGAAGTGTATACAAATATACATATGTACATATAAGTATATATGAATGTATGAACATGCAGATCAATGCGCGCACATGTAATATATTGATAAGTGATAAAATTATGATATGAATTTCTGAACGCGCACATGCGTATACATGTAATCATATGAGCAGATAATTGATTAATATGATAGACTATGTATTTATATGTATATTGTTGTGATAAATTCAATTTCTATCACTAAAGAACATAATACAAAAATATGTATTAGTAATAAAAATAGTAAAATCAAATAAAATTATTAAATATTCAAGTCCAAATTGACTGTAAATAGTGCTGCATGCATAGTAGTTTATACAAAATTATACTCATATACTACATAATTATTTTTACATGCCAATATGGAAATGCCGACAACAAAACGCAAAAGCATACTTACATATTTGCATACATTGCGATTCCCAAGTTGAAAGCAAAAATTGAAGCATGAGAATATCACAATGCTGTTGTTGGGAGTATCATAAGGAGCACGCATACATATTATATATTTATGTCTCTTCATATTCTTGGGTATGTGAGACAGAGAACATAATATGTTTTCTCGCTGTCGAAAATGAAACAAAATATAAACAAGCAAAACGAAATTCTTCATTGGGTGTTTCTTCATATTCTCTGTTTGTGCATACATTCTATGTCATATATGCCGAAAATACATCTATTTATTTCTCTTTATCTTCTCTGTTGAATATGTGGAGAACTGTTAAAAATGTTAACATTTTACAGCGCGAATTCTGTGCTTGTGAGGTGAATTCCCTACTATAAATCTAACGAATGTTCGCTGTCGAACCTGCACCTTCTCTATACTTTTAAGTTCTCTGGACAGGGTTCGGTTTGTATATCAAACACTGATGTAGTCGGGCACTTCTGTTCTATTTCAAAAACATATGTTTGTATGTACATGTATGTATGTACATATATACATATGTAATATGTATAATGGAAATTCCATCAAGTACATACATACAAGTAATGTATGTATATATGTATGTATGTACGTACTCGATGGAATTTCCATTTATTTCATATTCAAAGCTGATACATTTTTTGCCACACATGATTCAAATCAGTCCAACAGAAAACTGTTGCTGTTTGCTATATTTATAGATTTACCCAAAGATTTACTCATAGATTTACTTATAGTTTATTCAAAGTTTCACATCAATTCAAACAATCGTCGCAACGCTATGGACTGACATGATACGATTGAAACCAAAGCCATCCATACGTTTACGCGATCGTGATTGCCGAAGAACAGATTGTTCGTGTTGCATCCGGTCAGTTTACGCTGGCAGATACACGAATTGATTAACAATGTTGTCTATGCTGAACTGAATTGATTTGATTTTGATTTTGGCACGACTGTTTGTTCTGATTTTATCATACTCGTTGCAGCTCTCTGGTACGCACCCTTTTATACTTGTTGGTACTCGCGTATACAATATGACAAATTCATAGTTTTGTTCCGCATATATCGGCCAATATTTAAATTATCACAATGAAAATGAGCTAATATGTTTTACTCTTAACAGTGCATCTTTATGCCTAAAATATGTACGTAGATATGTAAGTTTGAATGAAAACTAATATCTAGGATTTTCGAACATCCGACCGACTTTATTCTATATGATTGGTTTTTTAGTAAGTGGTATTGGGAAAAAGATAAAATCTGCTCGATACTACCCCAACTTCCATATACTTCGAATTCGATTCTCATATTGACGTTTTGCACCATAAAGTATTTCCAATGATTTGATTCTTGCAAGTTGCAAGAGTATAAATTGTTCGGTTGCACCCGAACTTAGCGCTTCATTACTTGGTTCTATATAGATACAGCTGCGCGCAATAATATAGTAGTGGGCAATAAAGTTAGTGAACAATTTTTTTAAGTTAATTGTTTTTATTATTCATAATATGTAAGTTTCACAGTTATTTTTCATTTTCACAATATAACTTTTATTAAGCACTACTATTTCATTGCTCGCAGCTGTACATATTATGTATGTACATATTGACACGATTCCGATTACTTTGGCGGTAACTAATATAATATACGTATATATGTATATGTATATAATCGCATCTATATGAAGTTCATTAAAATATTTTAATGTATCCTATTAGGGTATGAAGATGCACCTAGGCATTTGTGGGCGGTTCCACGGCCAAGACGAGGATGCTGCATTAGCAGCTGCGTTTCAAGACAGGCGACTCTCTTTTGATTCCCTAAAAAGGAAGATGTTCGTCAAAGTTGGGCAAAGGCTTGCAACACAGTTGCCTATTTATTTATCGCAACCACTTTGATCCTGAGTTTGTCAGTAAATTCAGACTTCTGCCTGGGGCTTTCCCTTGTTTAAGATTAGAGTCAGAACTAAATCATAGCTCATCTAGCTGTGACTCTGATTGAGTGTGCCCACCCGTCACTACAACTTATGTTCGTCCTAAAGTAACTGTAGGAGGTAGTGTAGAGGACGACATAACTTTGATGGAATGTGAAAAATATTCCATCCTAGAGTAAAAGAGATTAGGTTTAGGGTCAGAAAGTAACTGCGAAGGCTATGCATTAGACAGCCGCGAGCGATTTGCTCTATCCGCGCGTTATTATCAAAGTAATGCGCTGAAACTAAATAAAAAGGTCAAAGAGTTAGAGGGGGTTATTCAAGATTTAGAAAAAAAATATGAAGAACTAAAAAACGTGCAATAGTTGCGGATGAGACTTCCAGCCAAGACGCTATAACATTCGCTAGGATGATCGTCACGAAACGCAATCACTTTTTTAGTGATAATGAAAAGACATTGGTACAAAACATTAGTTATATGTCCACCAAATCATACAATTTCATGCGTGACGATTTAGGTTTCTCTTTACCGAGTAAAAGTTCCCTTTTGAGATGGCGCCCCATAAAATATGTTGTTCCTGGCTTCGATGCCAATGTCATATAAAATTTTTAGCAAAATCGCCAAAAATATGTCCGTTCTAGAACGTAATTTCGTTCTTTTATTTGATGAAATCGCCATAAAGTCCGACCTAACTTATAATAGAGTTAGAGATATTATTGATGGGAAGGTAGATTATGGGGACGACCATCGGTAAACGAAAATAGACAATAAGTGTTGTTTCTTTATGGTAAAAGGGTTAAGTTTAGGTTGGAAATATGTGCTTTCATACTATATTTCCAAAGGTGGACTTAATATTCAAAATTTATCTGAAATTTTGAATAAAAATATCGCAGCACTAAAGTCCATTGGACTTAATTGTAAGGCTTTAGTCTGCGATCAAGGGACTTCAAATTCTTCGATTTTCAAATCGATAAGAATTAATGTAGAAAATCCCTTTTACAAGCACGATGGTTCGAAAGTGTATTGCTTATATGACTATTGCCATCTAATTAAGTCCGTCCGCAATACGTTGATGAAATATGATATTTCAACTACTGATGGAATAGTCAGTTTTAGTGTTATTAAAAAACTATTCTCTATTGACCAGAGCAATACACACTTTAAAATATGTTCGAAACTTACGGAGTCACATATTTATCCCAGCGTTTTTGAGAAAATGTCAGTAAAACGTGCCGCTCAGGTTTTTAGCAATTCGGTCGCGGCTGGCATCGAAATGGCTTATAGCCAAAATCTATTCGGCAGTGACGAATATTTATTAAAATGTGTAAAGCCTACGCAGTTATTCGTTGAGAGAATGAATGATCTCTTTGACGATTTAGACTGCAAACAATTTAATTCCAAAAATCCGTTAAAATGTCCGCTCTTAAGAAATGAATTCGAGAAGGTTCAACGCCTCTATGATCACATTGAAATTTTACAACCCATTAGATTACCTGTCGGTGCTCGGGTTAAATGTATTGATGGCCTTTGCAATACAATTAGGGGTATGTTAATGTGATCAGAAGAGCTCTCTAGGGAACAAAAGGAATTACAATATATATTCTTTGGGAAAATGAATCAGGTTGCGTTGGAGAATTTCTTTTATAGAGTCCGAGCGAGTCAGGGTATTAATACCCATCCGACTGCCCATGAAATCCAGTATATTGTAGGTCGTCTAATATCTATGAAGATACTTAGGCAAAATTTTGAAAATAAGGGGGGAAAATTGCGAGGATGATGACGAGGTTAATTTAGATTGGAACTTAGGCCCCGAAGATCGTCATCTAGATGTGCAGGAAAGCGATCAAGAATATGAGCAACTCGGTTTGGAATCCTTTGTTATTCTAGACGAAAATTTCGTTGAAGAGGACGATGCAGCTGACGTCCAAATCAAGCGGTACTACACAGGCTATGGTATTTACCAGAAAATTCTGGGTAGAATTCATTGCGAAAAGTGTAAAAAGGCAATGACTAAGACACAGAGCGACTTAACGCTCTATTCGGAGGCCCTCATCAGAGCGAAAAACTACAAGGATGACAGCAATTTAAGGCTGGTCAATCCTAGTGATAGGGTCTTCGAAGTGTGTCGACTGCAGATGATATGGTACGTCAAGCCTTTCAACGAATATGCTCATCATTCCAATGTTCGTTGTCTAATGTTGTCCGCTATACAACAAAAAACCGAAAAGGTTTTTCCTCAATGGTTTGATCAAGCAGATGAGTTTTTTGCACACAAGCTAAAATTGTTAGAGTATTTAGTGACGGTACTACTTTTAAAAATTCAAAGTGGTTTGTAAAAGAAGAACTAAATAGGGAACGACATCGGAAGCGCGATGAAAAAATAAATAGAACTTAAAAGTAAGTTGCAAGTCAGAACCCTTTGGCTAGCGAACATTTTTGGGTAAGTAATGATTTACAAAATATTAATATATTAACTTTTTTCAATGTTTTGGACTTTATGTTTTGGACTTTATTCTATTTACAGGTTTTTTCTATTTTCAGCTCTTTTTTTACTTTCAGTTTTTTATTATCTTTCCAGGGTTTTTTTTCTTTTTCTAACGTTGCAACTGAGCCTAGCTTTTTTAAAAAGTAATATTAATCAAGATGAATTAAATTTAATTCATGCTGATTAATATTATTGTTTAAAAAAGCAGGTGAAATTAAATGACTTAATTTAATTATTAAGTCGTGTGAGAAATTTCCATTTTAAATGGAACATTTCGTAGTTCAGTTTTAAATTTAATTTTTTATATTAATAATTAATTTAATTTAAATTTTTAAATTGTTAGTTTTAAGTAAAAATATTTCAATAAAAATACCTTACATATTTAATAAAAAAATAAAAAAAGTCGTCTTTATTTAAAGTAATTTAATTAAAATTTTTAAATTGTTAGTTTTAAGAAAAAATATATGTACATATTTTATAAAAAAATAAAAAAAAATTGTCTTTATTTAAAGTAAAATCATTTTGGATTTGTTTCAGTTCATTGTCATGCAAACCAACAATTGTACATACATATGTATGTATAGACATGCATATGTAAATTTGTATAGTAACGTTGGCACAATAAAAAATAAACATACATACATACATTTGTTTCAACAGAAGCATACACACTTTTACAAACATATATAAGCATATGAGCAAGCGCAAAATCAACCCTTATTCGTGTACAACGTGGCACGCGCAAGTCAATATGTCTCAGTTACATATTTGCATACATACATACATTCCATGACAAATACAGTCAATCCCGGTTATGTGCCGCAATAAAACATTCAAATTTTTGTGTTTTGTTAAAAATAAAAATATAATATGGTACATAATCGACTGTGTATAATTAAGCGGATGGTACTTAAAATAATAATTTCTATGATATTTCATAAAACAGACGTGAGATGCAGCAAGACACAGGCAGTTAAGAGGAATTGGCTTTTAAGCGGAGCATTACTTAACCGGGATTGACTGTACATATATTTCAGAGGAATATTGAATATTTTCTTTGAAAATATTCTTGATTTGAAAATCGACAAATAAATTATGTTGTCAATTTTTTTCTAATATAATTCCATACTTATATTTGCCGGGGTGTCACTTTTTTCTTCTCATACAGTGAATCAAAAAAGTTTTGCACACCTCAGTTTTTCCACTTTGTTTCAATATAACTTTTAATTAACTGAACATCCCAAACAAAAAACAAAGATATTTGTTTAAATAATGTTTTTAATACATATATACAAAAATTAAAAAGAAAAAATTCATACAAGTAGGAAATTATTAACCCTCATCGAGACCAACGGGTCTATTTTGTTTTTAAATGTTATTTAAATATATTTAGAGTGTAGCAAAGGACTTGCGCTTCCAGGTAGCTTCCTAGAATTTTATTGTCTATAGAATTCAAAAAAAAAAAAAAAAAATTCAAGGATATCGTATCGAAAAGGACGAAAAAAGGATATTATAATATTACACCTTAGTCGAGACCAATGGTGCTTGGCTTGGGGTATTACTGTGAAAATACGCATATTTCGCGCCAGTTCTCATCTTGTTTTTTATGATTCTGTTCGCTTTGGTTATAATAATGAGTGGTGAAGTGGAATATGTGTATAATACACGATTACGTTCTAGAAACACCAGTGCAGATTTTTATGATCGCTTAACATCAGCATTAAATGACATTCAAAGTGAAAGTAATGATGTTGTGCGTGAAGAAGTGGATCCATTCGAAAGCGATGACGATGATAGAGATGTCGATTATGTGCCATTTGAAGATGCATCGGATATTGAAAATTAAATCGAAATCGAGCCGAATGAAATATTAGATAGCGACGAAGAGGAAGTAATCGATGGTTTAGAAGAAGAAGAGCGTGAAACTCCAGCTGCTACTGAAACTTCTTACTACGATAAAGATGGGACAGAATGGAAAAAAGAGCCTAATGAAGCAATTCGTATCTAACCTCAAAACCTAAAGTTAGGGTGGATTTCACTAGCACCGAACTTGATGCGTTTATTGACATTTTTATTGCTTCTGGTGTAACGCACAATAATATGCAGTTTATACCACTTTTGTGGCAACCAGATGCTCTTCCCATCTTTCGAGCGGCGATGCCACTCAAACGATTCAAGTTATTGACGCGATATATCCGTTTCGATGATGGCCGCACACGTTCATTCCGACTACAATCTGATAAGGCTGCCGCAATTCGCGATATATGGAATTTTTTAAATGAAAACCTCGCCAGAAACTATGACCCGCATGAAAATGTAACGATTGATGAGCAATTGTTTCCGTATCGTGGCAAGGCAAAGTTAACGCAATTCATACCATCAAAACCAGCCAAATACGGTGTGAAAATCTGATGGGCATGTGACTCACAAACAAAATACCCATTGCAAGGTACATATATTGTACACGGGAAAAAAGGATGGCGGAGAGCGTGAAGTGAACCAAGGAGAAAATGTATTGCTCAAACTTGTGAAACACCGGCAGAACAATAGTAGCTGACACCTTTTTCACAACACTGACAGGAGCCAAACGATTGGCTACCATTGGACTTGCTTTCGTCGGTACTATTCGCGCCAATAAGAAGTGTTTACCCGAGGAATTGAAAAAAAATTCCGTCTCGTCCGTTGCCTTCTACTCTTTTCGGGTTTCACGATAATCTCGTTTCGATTTGTAGCTATGTTCCGAAAAAGAACAAGGCAGTCAATTTGATTTCAACCCTACACTACACAAAGGATTGTGAAGGTGAAGCCAAAAAACCGGAAGCAATTTTATTTTATAATTCGACAAAGGCCGGCGTTGACTGCATGGATCAGATGGTTACCCATTACACTACAAAACGGCCAACGAAACGATGGACATTTGCCTTTTTTTGCAACTTGTTGGATGTGATGGGATTGGCTGCTTTCGTAGTTTGCAAAGAAATCGACCACCTAGATAAAAAGGACGCACGACGCACTTTTCTTTTCAATATATCGAGAACATTGGCAACACCCAATATCGAAAATCGTATGAACAATCCCAATGTCATCAAACATCTATCTTGTCATTTGGCTTTTGAATCCTTTTTCGGTCGTTCACTAAACATCCCATCACGATTAGTAGCTTCAACATCAGAAGGTGCTGACACACTCATAGGAAGGAGAGATTGCAGACTTTGTTGGCAAGAAAGCGATAAATTGCGTCGTAAAACTCGATTTTTCTGTTCTAAATGTTCAAATCCAGTTTGTCAACAGCATTCGAAAATTGATTACATTTGGGTTTTTTGTATTCCTCAGGACCCATCATCAGAAAATCAATTGAAAATCGCTCAAAAATGATTCATATGCTCCTAAATAAATCAAAAAATGAACGAAAAGGAATGCGTTGTATTTCATTTTAAAAGCCGCATACGAGTTTCATTTTTCTTTTTCAGGTAGTTCGTAGTATGCCCACACCAAATCGAGAGGTAAGAAATTTCAAAATTGTATCTATATTGTACATATATGAGCGTAAATACAACACATATTTCCATGCAAATATATGTAAACACATAGGGGCACCATTGGAGCTATATTCATATCAAAAAAGTATTGGCACAAAATATAAAAATGGTAGAATAAAAGATGAAGTAAAAGAAATTGAAAATGTTTAATATTTTATTGCAACCCTCATGGCTTTAATAATCGCTTGCAAACGTCTTTGCATACTTGCGACCAAATGGAAAGTCTCCCGACTGGTAATATTGGGCCATTCTTCCTTCAGAGCATTTTTAAGGGATTCTTTCGAAGTTTTTTGTTGCTTTTTGAAGAAAATGCCAAATGTGCTCAATAGGATTGAGATCATGGGATTGTGGAGGTGTTTTGTGTTGCTTGCAGTTATAAATTAACCACTCCTGAGCCAAACACGAAGTAAGTTTGGGATCATTGTCTTGCTGAAACTGCCATTTCTCTCTATTTAAGCCCAATTTAGTTACGCTCGGAAACAAATTGTTCTTCAAAAGGCTTTAATAAACAAGCTTATCCATTTTTTGGTCTAAAAAACAAGATTCCCAACTCCACTTGCCGTTATACACCCCCCCACCATTACGTTTCCGCTCCATGTTGGGTTTTCGGCATATTTTTTGAGACCCATCCGACCCAAATAAATTGAATTTGGATTAATTTTTTGTTATTTGTCTTACATTTTATAAATTTATAGTAGTTACAAAGAAACTTAAAATCGTTGGGCAATTTTACAGTTATTAACAACAGTGCAACTTCTCATATATGCGCGCGCTCTCATTTGTAAATATGGTGTGGGAAAATACGTTGCTCTCATTTATAAATATGGAGTGGTAAACTACGTTACTCTCACTTCCCTCTTCATGTTTGCCCGCGATGATCCCCTCACCTAGCCCTCAAAACGTGCACTCGTGTCCGCACGGGCAAAATGCCACTGAGGGCTAATGTGCCCATCCCTGGTGTATGGAATTGTTTTTATGAATGAATCGAATTTGCCTTTTACCTTTGCGTTTAAGAATGAAAATTTTGTTATTGTGTAATTTGCTATAAATTTTGACGTCGGCAATTTGGCTGCCATATTGATTTTTGATGCTATTTGGATGATTGTTGTTTTTGTAGAACAATATTTGTAGTTCTTGCGGGTGACATATTTACATGTGTACGCATATAAGTATGTATGATGAAGTTTGAGACGATTGTAGAACAATATTTGTAATTTTTGCGGGTGACATATTTACACGTGTACTCATATACATACATACTTATGTTGATATGTTTGTGTATCCATTATACGGCAATGTTACACACATATGCATTTATGATGTTCATATACAGTTATGTGAAATATATGTGGGGAAATTAGCGGCAATTAACTAATCATATTTATTGCGAACAAATTAAAAATGAGTTTTTTTTACAGTTTTACACATATTTTGCTATGTTTTGTATTTTATTTGCAATTTTTTTCAATTCACGATATTAGCATGTGAAAAAAATAAGGACACTTTGCGATTTATTTAAAAAAAATACTAGCAAACTATATTTTCTCTACAAACAACGCTATTTTTGACTTCCTAGCGCGTGTTTCAATCTGGGAAACCCAATTTACTACTTGTTTACTTTGCATTTGTGTAACGGAATCTATTTTTAATACGCTTTTATTAGCTTCACTTGTATGTATGTATGTATGTATGTTTCTAACTTTTTTTTTAAGTGGTACTACAACCTAGAATACTTGAGCGACACTCTAGGAAGGCGATAGTAAGTTTAAGCAGCTCACCAAAAAGATGCGCTTAAAAGTATGCAACATCTATATAAAACTAGTTTTGGTGACATTTAAATAGCATACTGAGTTGGGCGTCGACCGTTCATTAGATGCAAGGTTGTACAGTAGAACATGCAGTAATTTATCTGGGCTCTCGACTGTTTGCTGCTGGACAAGCTTATGTATGTAGCACCTAGTCGCTGTAGATCTTTGGACGGTATTCGAATTGAAGAACTAGACTGTTCAAAGTTGACAGGTAAAACCCCATGTAACAGTGAAGCTTTAGGAGAAATGATTCGATTAAGAAGTAATAATTCGTAAAGTCGTCAATAGAACTTGGTCGCAAATAATGCAACAATTAATCATGAAAGGTTACGAGTAGATATTAAATGCTGCCTAATTATCGATTTACTTAACCAATACTACATGTCATAGTTCATATTTTAACAAATTTGGGGTTTCTCACATCAAACTATAAAATCAAAAATAAATATAGTTTAAAAAAAACTAAAAAACACGCTTTTAAAGCATATCAAACTAAAAAGTGAAAAATAATTCTTTGTATAAACTAACAATAATAATGAAGAAAAAATTCCTGCATTATTGTGAGAAAAGCGTGGCATGCTCGATGTATGAAAAATATGTCACAAAGCACCCCACGCTTTTCTCACAATAATGCAGGAATTTTTTCTTCGTTATTATTGTTAGTTTATACAAAGAATTATTTTTCACTTTTTAGTTTGATATGCTTTAAAGCGTGTTTTTTAGTTTTTTTAAACTATATTTATTATAAATAAGAAGTGATGAAAAAATGCCATTAACTGGCGCAAATTTTCATGACTTAGTACAATTTTATTCTTGTTTTGTTTTAATGCATCCCTGTCCTTATTATTTTTCACATAGCTGTACATTAACGCGCGCACATATACTTATGTACATATTGTATTGATAAATGATAAAATAACTGTTTGAGTTTCTAAAATCCAACTAAAAATATTAAATGTCCAAATTGGTTATAAGTGATAAGTGCGAATATCGGTGTTAAATGATGAAAGGTAGGATTTATATAAATTGATTATTTTAATATTAGTATTTTATGACAATAGTTCACATATGGCAAACATATATGTACATATGTATGTATGTACATGTATTTCCATATATAGTAAGTTTAAGTTTGTGTTATATGTATTATCAAGCATAAGAAATACTCAAAAAGTAGGTCTTATTTGCAGATTATCAATAAATATAACTTTGAAAAAGCATAGTTTAACTTGAACGTTATATTCGTAAAAATTTCAAAACAAAATTCATATCCATACATATTATTCCATATAAAACGTATAAGCAAAGAGACTAACATGCGGCTGAAGTATCAACGCAAGTGTCTTAGCACAATATTCATTCAATGCTCAGCTCTGTTTACTCATTTCTGTTAAAATTTCTCCTGCCGAGCCAAAAGTGGTGAAATCCACTAATAGAAAATTCATGGCTCTTGACAGTTCCCACGCTTGTCCGTAGTTGAACCTTCTCTATATTATACGTTCTCTGTCAGTACTCATTAATAGATTTTACTCATCGCAAATAATATAGTCGACACATTTTATAACTTATTATGAGACTATGTGAAACCCCTAAATATATTTTTGATACATATGAATACATTTATCGTTGAACAAAGTTGCAGATACTATTTCTTGTCCAAAGAGAGCAGTTGGCAGTTGATGTCTGAAGTAATCGCTTTGAAGAAGAATAACTTTGTTCACACATAAATTAAAATGGATTCATATAATAATTAAGTCATTTGAATTTCTATAGTCACACCACTCATTACAATAATTTACTATTTCCCTTTATCCTTTAATGATAATGCATATGAAAACAAGGAACCATCATAGCTTAGATCAGTGGTTCCCAAACTTATTTTGTCTACCACTTTGAGAATAAATATTTTTTTAGCGCCCCTATTTTTTCACCTATTTAAAAACCACTATAACTTCAAATTAATTATTGTGACCTATATATGTATATTAACGGAGAATTTTAAACGAAACTTTTACTATAACCAGCAACTTGAAACCTGAGCGCAGTAGGTAATATACAACGGTATTAAAACAGAGAATCTTTTATTAAAAATAAAAGTAAAATAATCGATCCATATATAAAAACTAATGTGAAGGATGAATCTGATGCTGTTTAATAAGTTTGTTAATATCAGGTTCCAATTTACTCAAGAACAGTCGCAAGTCGTCACGTTCGGTAACAAGCAAACGATTTCTATTTTTAGTAAGCAGTGTTGTCACAGCATTAAATCCACGTTCACACAAATATGACGATGGGAGTGCTATCAAGAATCGTTGAACGATTGACCACAATCCAGGGTACAATAGCGAGATCGGTTTTTGTAGCCAAAATTCTTGGTAAACATTTTTGAACTTGATTTTTATTTCTTCGTTTGTTGTCAATTCTATAAGTTCTTCTTCCAGCTGAGGTGACATTGCTGTGTTGATATTTGAAAACGGATCCAACACCCAGTCTGGTATTTCCAAATTCAAAATGTCCTGGTATCGTTCGGTGAAGTCAATGTGGAGGTTTTCCAAATGTTGGCAGTAGGCAAACAATTCGTCGTTACTGCTGATAAATTCGGAAAAGTGTGAAACTCACGTCTGCCCAAATTCTTTTTGTGTAGAAGCAGTTTGGCTGCGAAAGCAGCAACGACGTTTTTTGTTTTAATTAAATTTAGTTTATCGCCTTGCAGTTGGAGATTCATGTCGTTGAACAATTTATACAGGTCTGTCATGTAAGCTATATCATTATTTGATGTTATGAGCTTGTCTTGAAATTCTATATCTTTAGTTTCCAAGAACTCTATAACAGAGTCAAACAGGTTGTAGAATCGAGTCAGACAATTGCCTCTTGATAGCCAACGAACTTCAGTATGAAACAACAAACGATTGAAATCCTCGTCATTAGTAACACAAAGCTGATGAAATAATCTATCATTCAAAGAGCTGTTGCGGATTTTATTGACTGCTTTGATGACATATTGCAGTGATTGAAATAGTTTTTCACTTAAGTTTCTAGTAGCTAAATGTTGTCTATGAATAACGCAATGTACACCAAGGACATCTGGAATTTTATTTTTTAAGTGCGCTATTAAGCCTTTATGGCACCTTATCATAGCCGGAGCGCCATCCGTAGCAATTGAAATAATTTTCCAAAGGAATATCTTTCTCATCGCAAAACTTTTCCAATATATTGAATTTGTTTTCGCCTTTTGTATCGGGGTCTAAATTTCTAGCAAATAATAGTTCTTCACATATTTTCTCATCTTTAATAAACCTCACGTAAGACAACAACAATGCTTCATTAGTTGGTAAAGTGGACTCATCGAGCTGAATTGAGAATTGGCTTGTCCTCAGGTGATCGCACAATGATTCTTCAATGTTTTCAGCCATTTCATCAATTCGTCTTTGCACAGAATTATTACTCAAAGGTATTTTTCGGATAATATCTGCGGCCGGTTTATGAAGCACGGTAGTTATTACTTCATTTATTGCTGGCAATATTAACTTTTCTCCGATGTTATGTGGTTTACCTTTTTGAGCAATTAACAAAGAGATATTGTACGAAGCTCGAAGTCCGTCGTCATCTTGCTTAGCAGCCGCCGAAAACAGTTTTGCTACACTTGGCTGAGTATTATGCTTCTTCTCTAGGTCTTAAAAATATGCTACATTCTTGTCTCTCTTATCTGGATGCATTTTATTCAAATAATCTTGCAGTCTTGAAGGCTTCATTGCTTCATTCGAAAATGTTTTTAGACATAGAAGATACAAAGGCGAGGATGGGTTTGTGGGATTTTCAATGAATCCGAATTTAATGTATTCCGCACAGTATTGCCGTCTCTTCTTTTTTACTTCCGACATTGTTTTGCTTTGAGAAATACGTTTAACTTCGCAAGGAGTGTAAAGGAGGCGAAAGTAATGCTCATCTATTGCGCGCAAAACCACAAATGAATGAAAGGATCTTTCTACTTTTTGTATTATCTTATTTTTTTCAGAAATACATTTGTAAAAAAAAGGATCTTTATCCTTTTTTATTTTCCCCAGAAATACATTTGTAAGAAAGGATAAAGATCCTTTTTCTATTTTCCACATAAAATATTTAAAAGCTCTAAACGTGCGCTACATCAGCTACCTACCCGACGGCATTTCGCAAATGATAAAATAAATTTTTCAAGAGCTCAAAGTATGCGCTACATCAGCTCGAACCTACCTACCCTACACCTGTGCGCAAATGAATATATTATGATAGCAAATGCCCACATACAGATTTGGCACTGGCAATAGCAATACGTTTGACAGTTATTATTCTATAAATTCTATCCTGTCGAGATGCCCCGTTTTGAAACAGAGCGACCGATTGACATGATTTTCCTTTTTTCTATATTCAATAAAATAGGACAGATATATGAACTACGCGGAGAGAAATATGGAACCGAGTTTGAGCAATCTTTTAATTCATATTAGTTGATGTTCACAAGTTGTTGTTGAGAGTCGAGAGCTCATGTAGTCATTGTCTAAGAGGCCTCCTAGCTAAATAAAATTACAAATAACCCCCCAGGCCTCTACACAACACCCCCATTTTCTTTCTGGGTCTCTTACCGCCCCCCTTGACACCTGCAGCGCCCACAAGGGGGCGTTATCACCCACTTTGGGAAACACTGGCTTAGATGAAGCCTACAGTTCTAATACGGATCAGCTGCGTGTTGAAGTGTTTAACCGCAGAAACAAAAATAACATTTATAATAAATAATTGTAATTAAAGATAGGAGTTCTTTCTCTTACTTACATTTGAAAAATACGAAATGCTTATGAAAATTTATTACTAAATTCAATACTATTTTTTATAATTTCATATTAAAAACGTTACCTGAGTGTACGGAAGGAAATATCGATAATGTGACGAAGAATGTGAAAAACACATTGTATAGTTGTAAAGAAGTCTTTTTAAAAATTAACCAATATGGTACAACGCACACCTTAGTATCATCTGATACCTCCTCTGGTTTTCTGGAAAGTTGATTATAACGGTAAAATTTCTGGAAGTAATATAGAAATTATAAATATTATGAACGAAAAGAAACATAAATTAATTTCAATACATTGTAAGAAACCTAGTTAAAATAAGTAAGGAAGGGTATAACCGAACATTTCGTACTCTTGCAACTTGCAAGGATTAAAACCGGGGTAAAACCTTCATTTACATAAGCCTTTATAGTTACATGGGGTTTAGGGCATATTTGTTATTTCCAAGCAAACACACTCCATTAAATTGATTAAAATAACTCACATATTAGCCGAAATATGTGGTATAAAGTCAGCCAGAATTCGGAAAATCTTTATATTAGTTTGTCAAAAAAATCTTGCGGTATTTTCGCTAGTTGGCACTGAAAGCGCGTAGTTCGGGTCATGCTATACCATTTTGGAAAGCTCATTCACGCGCTAACACGTGTTTGATTGATTGTCGCTTCTTTTAAGTTGTTCGTGAGTTATAGCGTCGCAAACATGGAGCAAAATAAAGAGAAAATACGGCATATTTTACAGTACTACTACGATAAAGGCAAATATGCATCTCAAGCCGCCAATATAATTTGTGCAGTTTATGGACCCGATACAGTTTCCATTTCCACCGCACAACGATGGTTTCAACTGGCATTTTCTGGTGTAGAGGTGGTCGAAGATGCGCCACACTCCGGAAAGCCTGTCGCTGAAAATTGCGATAAAATCGCTGAATTGGTCGAAAGAGACCGGCATAGTAGTCATCAAACCGTTATAAACCATTTGAGGAAGCTTGGAGTCACTAAGAAGCTCGATGTATGGGTGCCACACGAATTGATTCAATAAAAATACCGCAAGATTTTTTTGACTAACTACCAGGAAAGAATTATTTTCAAATTTCAATTATATATTTCACACATTGACTGATATTTTCGGTTAAAAGTCAACTATACTATAGGCAGTGGGGTCCACATATTCGGCACATAGGGGCTTGAACAGTTTTGGTTCAATGTTGAGCAATTTTTGGTCATTAGGTGACATACTTCAAGAGCATTTTTTGTACGAAGTTTCATCACGCTAATTAATAAATTGCTTTTTAATTTGTATACTATTTGAAAGCCAAGGAATCAACTGAAATTAAAATTGTGTTATATGGGAAATAGGCATGTTTGTATCTCGACTTAGCTCATTTTGAAACAGAGTACACGAGTGGTTTTCAAAGTGCTCGTGAGGACATAAATGACGATCAACATGTGGGCCAATCAAAATCCGTTATCACCGGAAATTCCATCGAAACTGTGCGTGAATTCATCAAAAATCAGCCGAAATCATTGAAATTCATGGAAATGGAATTGAACTCCTCCAAAACATCGATTTATCTCATTTTGACCGAACATTTGGGCTTACGAAAGGTGTTTCGTGCGCCGTATGCAATGTGTTCGTGGCGTTTGTTAGCCACTCCCCGTATTCACCTGATATGGCACCGAGCGACTTCTTTCTTTTCAGAAAAATGGATTTGCCAATGAAAGGAAAGCGTTATGCAGACGTAGGACCATTCAAAACGCTTGCACCGGCATACTGGCGGCCATAGCGGCCAACGAGCTAAAACACTCGTTCAACATGCTTTTGGACCCCGCAAAAAGCTGTATTGAAGCAGAAGGAGTCTATTTTCAATAAAATAAATTGATTTTGCCGAAAACCCATTTGTTCTATTTTTTATCCTCTTTACCTTGGAACTCACCTTGTACTTAAATATGTATATTATAAAATAGTGCGTATATTTCGAATGTAAAATGTAGTTTAATTTAAAATGTAAATATTATAATTTTATTGCATAATTATTTCCGTTAATATAAGTTGTAAAAATGTACTCGGAAATTGTAAATAAAATGCAAAATATTTATTTATTCATCAATATTTATTTTGTCGGCTTCAAGCCTTTAAGCTCTCTTTTGATGAAATTCGATGCTTTTGATTACGATTTTCCAATAAGTTCCAAATATGTTGAATATGTGCACAAAATAAATCCCCAAACAGTAAGGAATGTGTTGAATAGTGCTGGTTTTCATAGAATCTCACGTCGTAAGCCATAAATAAGTAAGGTTAATAAAAACAAGAGTTCGGCGTTTCCTAAACAACATTTAAACAAACCGTATTCGAGAGGAATCAAAATTTAATATGTTTGGTTAGGAGTGGACTCGAAAAGTGTGGAGAAGGATCAATGAAAAGCTTCAAGGAAAACATTTATTGCCAATAGTATAACACGTTGGAGGGAATGTAATGGTTTGGGGGTGTATGGCTGCTTCTAGTTGGTCACTTGAAATTTATTAGTGAAAAAAGGGATAGTGTATTGTGTGTCAAGCTTATAAACCCATGTCTTTTTTTTTAACATTTTCATCAGTTGATGAGATGGAAGGTTGTCCAGAACGAGGCATTTCTTCAGCGATATCTCGACCGTTTTTGAAAGCTTTGTACGACTCGAAGACTTGTGTTTATGATAAAAATGAATCACCATAAGCTTTTCCTAACATTGCAACGATTTCGTCCTTGAAATTTGGTTAGAAATACAAAATCCGATAATTTTATCTACGTATTGTAAAAACCGTACTACTGAGATGTACCGACTTAAGCAACTACTACAAACTGATTGACAGATCGCGCTCATATTTTGCATAGTAATTAAGGACTTACGAACTTAGCGAATTACATTTTTTTGAAATATCATTTACTCGGGGAATTTAAATTACAATTTCCGGGTAGTTTTTGGTCACAATGTATAAATTTATGTTTGGAACGGGACGGGTTACTAAATGTACGTAACGAACTGAAACGTGTTGACACCCAGTTTGTATTCCAAAACAAGAAAGTGACAAACCGAATTAGTGTTGCATGTATTTCGGCGTACTGACTGCTAGAGTAGTCGATGCGCGACACACATGGTGCCTGGACGAATAGTTGCTTGGTAGTATGTTTATGTCCATATTAACTTGCTACATATATAAAATGACTATTTTTTAAATTATATTTGGTATATATTTTGATGTGAACTTTGAGCTTGAGAGAGGTAATCTTATTTGATTTGTACCCAAATATTTATAATTTATTTGAAATCATCGATAAGAGGTGCGCTTATATAGATGTGATAAGATATAATAAGGATTTTGTTTAAAATCTTATCAACTCGACAACCTATCCACCTAGTATACAACCAAAAATTGTGTTTTGTTTTTTCTATGTACTTTTGAGGTATTTTTTCTTTTGCTCGCCTCTACACTTTACCGCATTGCACTGTTTTTTTTTTGTTTTTGTTTTATGGAGTGGTTTGTCTTGTCTTTTTAAAATTTAGTATTTTTTCTTTTCCCCTTGGACGAAACCAATAGTGCCATTCAGAATGGCTCGAAGCAACATGAATATTTGGATGTCCACCTTAGTGGGAAGCACACACTTGAGCGTTAAGTAGTACTATCATCCAAATGAAAAGTGCGATTAATCTCGCATACATTGATACTTTATTCTTTAATTTTAGTTCCAGTGTGCGAAACGGTAACGGTAGCATTGGTCTACACAACCGAATTATCTGTCTAATCGATTACGTATATATTGCAACGCGCGGTATGGGTGTCGAAAAACAAAAGATACTCTAAGTGATGATGTTAAGCGTTGAAAACGGAGTTGTAAATCCAACAATTCCTTTTTTGTCGTGCTCGATGTGTGGTGATCATCCTTTTTGTTGCTTAGTAGTGTTAGGTGTCGTCGGGTGATGACATCTTACTGAGTGTGGTGGTGTGAAGTGTTGTGCTAGGGTGAGCCAATTTTTACCGAATAGAGTAGTAGGTTAGGAGGAGGCTTAGGCTCATTCATACATTCTAAGCCCCTAGGCGAATGTTTTGCCTAGTATCAGACGTGTTTATATGCGATTTCTATATATCGGCATTATCGGATATTTGGTGATATTTACCCCTTTGTGCAGAAAACGGCTTTTCGTTTAAAACATATTTGATATGGATTTTAATATGTGTGTAGGTGCTTAAGCTAAGCAACTTTTTTTTGCGTGTTTGTTTGATTTTACTGACGACTTATTGTATTTGCAGTTTTTTCTTTTATCAGTTTATTATACGGTTTTTCTTATTATTTGCTTTTTTGTATTATTTGCGATTATTGCAACTATTTTTTGTTGTTTTTGATCGGCTTATTGAGGACAGCAACTCCACGCCTAGCTCAGGTATGGACAGAATGGGTGAGTGAATGAAAACATTATGAAAACATACCCTGAGGTTAGGGCCGTTAAATGAGAGGGATCTTGCAAGCGTACAGTAAATGATCGTGAATTGCGATCGGTTCACACATATAAGAAGCGATAAGAGCGATCTTTGGTTTTTATAAGTCCAGGTGCGACATAGTATCGCATTGGGCTGGTATACTACTATACTGTATCTGGCAGAATACCAAAATGAGACTCCTGAGTAACAGAGTCAAAAATTACTATTGTGACAATTAGAGACATGGGACAATCGTCTCAAGGAGAATACCGATATAAGCATTATTGGTTCCAAAATCACTAAATTTTGTAATTTGTTGTAAAATAGTGCCCTCCGACTACCAGGATGTCATGAAACATATTATTACTGACGCTGAGTTTTGGATCTATGGATTGGAAACAGACGACCGATCGGCCGAATATCGTGGAAAATGTGAGCCGAAACCCCCACTTCAAAGTATTCAGCAAATTCAACTGACCACCCAGGAGAAAGCGTTTTGAGTCAACTGAAGACATTAAACTTGAATCTCTACGCACATTGAGGTCTATTCCGGAAACTGACTTTAGCAACTGTTTCAAGGATTGTGAAAAAAGTTGTCACAAGTAAATTGGGAGCAAGGATGATCACTTTGGTGAGGACGACATAGATTTTGAAGAATGAATTAAGAATTTTTTAAATTATGAACAAAGTCATACTATTGTCACTAGTAGTATGCCATATCGCCGTACATCTCGTACAGCTCATCCTTTCATCAACTGCGATATTCGCCGTTGCTAATACGCTAAGGACCACAAATCTTCTGCAAAACCTTTCTTTCGAACATTACTGAGGCCGTCTCATCCGATAATGTCATTGCCCATGCATCCGCACCTAGTAGCAGGTGCTAATGATGCAGGACTTGTAGAATTTGGTCCTTGTTTGTCTAGAGAGGACTTTACTTTCCATTGCCTACTCAGTCCGACCACCTGTTGGCAAGAGTTGTTCTGCGATGGATTTCGAGGCCGACATTGTTCTTGGTGTTAATAATAAAAAAATTATTGACTTTAAAGTTCTGACTAACACAGCGGCAGAGAGGCAGCTCCTTTTCGTGCTGTTGAAGGTAGCATTAAAATCGACAAAGAGTTGGTGTGTGTCGATCCTCCATTCACGGTTTCCAATCGTCGGGAATGCTTTCATTTAACCATATTTTAAAAATAAGCTGATGCATTTAAATTCTTTGGCGCCGTATTTGAATAGCTCGGCCGGTAAACCTTCGGCCACTGCCGCTTTCTTGATCTTGAAATTTGTAAATGGACCTCGTCTTAGTCAGGCAATGGAACATCTATACCATCGCCAGATTTTACGAGCATTACCTATGTTCACCAGGTTGTCAAGCTCTTTATACTCACGCATTTCGACCACTTTCTGTTTTTGTCTGCATGTGTGTCTCGCTTTCTTCTTAAACTCTCGATATCTTCCCCACCCCGCTCGTATTTTGGTTGATCACAACGAAGTAGACTGTCCTCATTTTCTCCACTGTGACACGACAGTTCTCATCGTACGAACTATTCCGTCGACCCTTACGAATTCCGATGGTTTCGCTTGCAGCTGTTTTTATATTTTATAAACATATATATATGATATAAAATCACAAAATTAAATTTGTGGTTCTGACCAAAATTCAGGTCGAAAAAGAAAATAAACCGTTACCAATCTGTTTTCTGTATTCGGTTTATTTTCCGGTAAAAACCGAAAAAACCCCTAAGAGACAAAGCAGTTTGGTACAGTATATAGAGAATTATTGATTGCCGGTAAATGCTTACCGTTGTGTTATAACACAAAAGCTATCCCAAAAACAATACAAAATTCAGGTATTTACTTGCAGAAATTTCTTGCAATACCCCTTATACATAATGAAGTATAAGCAGGATTGCTTAAAATAAGCTTAGGCAATCATAAAAAAAAAACATTTGCGAAAATTACATGAGGTAGGTTAATTGCGTTTTCGTGGTTTCTTCGAACGGCGAACATATATACATACGTATACATATATGTACATACGGGCGTATATACAACATCTACTGAAAAGTATACCCCATCGATATCGGGTACAAATACAATAATAAATATAACAAACATATGTAGATACACACATTGCTTCAAAGTCCACATTGGCATATATTCCGCAATACCCCTTGGATTTTGGCTACCAAAAACAAACAGGATTGCGTATAAAATATATTCAAAGTTCACATTGGCATATTTCCCGCAATATCCCTTGGACATTTGGACATAAAATATATATAAAATATATATAAAATATATATACACAGAAAAATAATATATACAAAATAATAAATACAAAATAAAATAAATCATTAATAAAGAATTAAATCAAATTTAATCGATATTATATACGTGCAATATTTTATTTTATTTGAAAAACTCTTCTAAACTTAAAAGAGTTCAAGGTTACACACACTATTATATACGGAAAGCGTTATTGTTATATCAATTTCGTTCAAAACTCTTATTTACTTTAAAGTTTATCAAAAAGTCATTGGTTTCATTGATTCCACGGGTCAACACAAAATTTTACCATAACTTTAAAGCAGTAAATTCCCATGTTTTAGGTCGTAATTACACGAAAAAAATATATGCCATGATATTTTTTAAAATATGTAGTTTTAATTTTTAATTTAAAAGTAAATCACTTTAAGTTTTACTATCAAAATAACTTACAAAAAAAGTAAAAAATAATTTAAAAGTGCACACTTTTACCTTTTCTTTTATGTTCATAGGTACTATCTCTTAATAAACCCCAAATATAGTATTATTACTACATCTTTTACAAAAGCAAACTTTATACGAAAAAAAAGGTATTTTCTTATCGTTTTTCTTCATAATTAATCAGAAAATCATAGAATAAACTTTAGGACAAAGAACAAAATTTTTTTTGTAGAGTCGTGTTCTTTTTGAAACTCTTACAAACAAAAGAGTCTTCTATTCAACATACATATTATGTATGAAACTTTTACTAAACATCTACTAGTCCAGTTTTCACTAAGACGTTTTTGATTTATTACATACATCTTTTAAATGAGCTCAGACTCAAAGGAATCTAAAACAATTCAGTTGTTAAAAGTTCCAAAGATAATTTCTGACGAAAAAAGTCCATGTACACCTGCAGAAGCTACACGCTCAAAGCAAGCTACAAAACAAAAAAGGGTGCATGATATTTCTGATACGTTACTGCACTCGATTTTCATATTCACCGATTCAAGACAATTCTGAAACGGTATTCAAATTTAAAACAGAAAATCTTGAGAATTTCTGGACACGTCTCCACGCGGCATATGACGCGATCGTAGAATCTGATGACTCAGATCTACCAGAAAATTTTGAATTCTCGGCTTACGCAAAATACGAAAATTGCTTAGACCAATACGAAGAGACAAAAGCTATGATCTCTGATCAACTTAAACTAATCAAATCAATTGCTCCACAACCGAGAGTAGAGCTGCCACAAAGCCAAGCCCAAGAGGTATGTTCCATGTTTACAGCCGTTTACATAAACCATCCTAAATTATCATAAGCCCAGAAATTGTATCACCTCATATATAAAACTAAAGGTCAAACAGGCGTAATAGTCAAACAGTTCGCTCTCAATGACAATTTCAATTTTGCTTGGGAAGCTCTAAAAGTACGTTACGAAAATGAAAGAGTATTGGTCGACAGAAAGAGACAAGTGACGAATTCATAAAACTTCAATCCACTGTTTCATACTGCTTGTCGGTTCTATCGACACAGTATATACCCACAGACAATTGGGACACCATTCTGGTAAATGTATGCACAGCTCCATTACCAGAAAATCGTTACTTTTGTCGGAACAACAGCTCTCATCGCGCATTTGCTGCCCAACGTGGCAGCAAATGAAAGAATTTCTTACTGCCCAATATAAAATTGCAGAAAGGGTAGATAAAAAACTAGTAAGAACGAAAAACGTTCAAAACGACCTCAATAGAAACTTCAATAGCCCCAAGCTAGTAGCGTTCACATCCGAACAATATAAACAAACGTCATGCGAACTTAACGAATGAATATTAGTGATCGAAACAATTTTGTAAGAATGAAAAAATTAAGTATCAACCGTTTGTCACATGCGCATACGCTTAAAGATTGCGAAAGCAAACTTAATTGCGTATACTGCCATAAAAGACAACATCATTACATATAACAAATTATTCCAGCTCACCCCTAAACAGCGGAAACGTAAAAAGGGCAACAGGTTTACTGCAACAACAAATTCAAAAAAGTGCCAAGAAGCAACATGCTACTCAAAGGCGTTAGAACGCTGAAACGCTACATAGCGAAAATCAAAGTAGAGTACAACTACTCACAGCAGTTGTCTCCATCGAACCCCGAGCAGAACTGTTTAAACTTAGGGCCTTAATAGACCAAGGATCACAACGATCATTTAAAGCGTCTAGGGAACAAACCAGGCTACAGTTGCCAACAAAACTAGCCAATCACGGGAATGGGCAGAAGAGTAGTTCAAAACTCAAATAAATTCTGCCCCATTTCCCCCAAAGCGGATAAGCGCACACACGCAGAAGCTATTGTCTTCCGCAATAAACAAATATGCTACCCAGCTATCATATCAATAGCAAGCATTGACAAAAAGTTTCACACCTAAAATAAGCAGACCCAAACTGCAACACCCACGCTCAAATAGATCTTCCATTAGGCAGCGATCTCATACCAAATAGCAAAGGCAAAAGTGGCTCCTTTAAAAAGGCTAAGTCTACCACAACTTGAGCTATGTGGCGCACTAGTACTTTCCATGCAAGTACAATTAAACATGACAAATTGTAAACTATATCTGTGGTCCTATGCCGAAATTGTACTTGCCTGGTTGGAAAAACCATCACATGCATGGAAGACGTATATTTCTAATCGAACGTCTCAAATACTTGAGCTAGTAGGATCCGCCACTTGGCGACACATAGCCAGTGTTGGCAATCCTGTCGATCTAGGTACAAGACCAATCACCCATGCGCAACATAGTCGCCCAGAAGGTCGAAAAATCGCCACCTTTCACACATTATTGGATGTTGCTGACATCCTTGAACGATTTTCATCGTGTCCAAGAGCTCTCCGAGTAGTTGCTTACATGTTCAAATTTATAGAGTAACTCAAAAGCAACGTCAAAGGATCATCTAATTTCGCATGCAACACAGTGACACACTTAGAGTTACAAAAAGCAAAAGTCGCACTAATCGCATATAGGCAAGCGCGCTACTTCAGCCGCGATATCATCCTGCTTTGAAAATTAACATCGAAATCATAGCCAACTTTGTCTACAATAACCATTGTTTCCAGTTCAACTTTGCGAAAGCTAATTTTAAGATTAATTACGAACTTTCTAAAGTAACTGGACCAGATTACGGTGGCAATATTGAATTTAGTGCTTCCCACTTTAATGAAACTATTTTAAACTTATTTGAAAAATATGTTCCGAAGTATGTTGTTACTCAGTAAATGAGTTCTAATATATGGTTTTCGAAATAATTATGTAAATTAAAAAATAGAAAATCTCGTGCTTTTAAACTTAAAAACAAAAATGGTTTAGTTGCTGACTATTCAAAGTAATCTAAATTGCGTCGACAATTTGCTGAACTTAACAAAATATGTTATAATAATTATATAAATAAAGTAAAAAATAATATTATACGTAATGCAAAATTGTTCTATGGTTTCGTCAACTCCAAACGAAGGATTTCTAATTTTCCGTCCGCTATGAAATATAAGTCTAGTATGTCTAGTGACAATCACACCATTTCTAATAAGTTCGCTGAATTCTTTAGGTCCAATTACTCTCCAAAATGTCCAAAAAATGTTCCGCATCAGCACAAGTTATGTCCGATTTGTCATTAATGCACCCACGACTTCCGAAGCGGACGTCTTATATCAATTAAATATGTTAGAATAATCATTTAATTATGGCCCAGATATGATTCCTTCACGCTTTCTTAAGACATGTGCCAAATATATATACCAACCCCTAACAAAATTATTTAATGCATCTCTTATGTAATGCTTATTTACATCCATATGCAAAAAGTCATTTATAATTCCTTTACATAAGAGTGGATTTAAGTCATCTATTGAAAACTATAGGGGAATAGCAAAGTTGTCTGCAATACCTAAACTGAATGAAGCAATTATAACAGACGACATAACCTTCCGGATCTCTCCACTAATTTCTTGTTCTCAGCACGGGTTTCGTAAAGGGAAATCTACAATAACTAATTTGCTTGAATTTGTGTCATATGTATCAACGGACTTCAGGGAGAATAAGAATCAGTATTCTTATGTACACAGATTTTTTTGTTATATACACAGATTTTGGTAAAGCTTTTGATAAAGTAAACCATTCAAATCTTTTGAATAAACTTGATATTCTTGGTTTTCAATCAATATTTCTAAAATGGGTTGCTTCTTATCTTAGTAATAGAATTCAGCAAGTCATACTCGTATTTAAGGATACTTTTTCTGACACAATCAATGTTCCTTCAGGCGTTCTTCAAGGTAGCCATCTTGGTCCAATTCAGTTCTTGTTATTTATTAATGACATATCATCTGTTGTTAAGTATTTAAGAATTTTATTATATGCTGAGGATGTAAAAATTTTTAGAACATATATAGGGTGGGCCATATAAAATTCTAAATTCGAAGATAGGGCGTAAAAGATTGAGTGTAGCGTTTGCTGTATGGCACGTAGCGCCGTCCTGCTGGAACCAAATGTTGTCCAAGTCTTCCTCTTCAATTTGTTTGAAGAAAAATTCGGTTTACATTGCGCGATATCCCTCATTGATGGTTACGACGGTTCCTTCTTCATTTTCGAAGAAAAATGGGCCGATGATTCCACCAGACCAAAATTCGCACCACACAGTGATTCATGCTGGGTGCATTGGCTTCTTGACGATTACGTGCGGGGTTTCTGTGCCCCAAATGCGACAATTCTGTTTGTTAACGTAACCATCGAGGTGGAAATGAGCCTCGTCCGAAAAGATGATTTTTCGGTAAAATTGACAATCCTCGGTCAAACGAAGCTTTGGAAAAAAGTTTTCAATATTTCCCAGTTTTCTTCTAGTGAATAGCGACTCATTTCGTAAATTTTAGACTTTTTACTGAATATCTGTCACTTTCCGAATGGTATTTGATGTTTCCAATGTCGAAATATACATAATTCAAATTTAAAACGTTAGATGACCCACCTTATACTTCAAACAACGAAAGATGTCAGTTGCAATCAGACTTTAACAACCTAGTTTCTTGGTGTGATAGAAATACATGCCATTGATCTTAAAAAATGTAAAGCGATGTGCTTTTCACGGAGAGTTGTAGACCCTATTTCATACGCTACACAAAACTTTAGGTTTGAGCAAGTATGCAGTTTTGTTGATCTGGGAGTAACTATGGACCCCAAACTCAATTTTAATCTTCACGCATAAAGAATTTAGAGATCCGCTTACCACAAAAATTCTTTTTACATCTCTGGTGAGGTCTATATTAGACTAAGCTTCCGTGATTTGGAACCCTAATTACCAAGTCCATTCGGATAAGTTAGAGTCCATTCAAAAACAATTTTTACTTTTTGCCTTAAATCATTTGCATTGAGATTCCAGTTTAAATCTTCACCCTTACACTAACCGTTTAAAACTTATATATCTCCCGACACTCGCTAGTCGTAGAGAGATGCTTGGTATAATATTTCTTGCAAAACTCATGAATTGGTCAGTCTGTAGCCCATCTCTCTTATGTGATACTAATTTTAACGCTCCCGCTCGCTCTACCAGGCAGTTTAGACAGTTTAAATTTTTCTAGAACAAGTTTTGGTTAAACGAACCATTATATATACATATACATATGTCATGATTTCAATTCTCATTCCAGCATATTTGATCTAACAGACTCACTCTTTACCATTAAAAAAATTATTTTATCTACTCTTAACAAATAACATTTAAAAATAATAAACTTTAACTTCAGCTCGTTCGCAGATATTGCCCCCCGCGTCGGTTGGGCGGGAGGAGGGGCCAGTTGGCCATCGGTGTTCGTACAGCAATTATATTACTGAGGATCGCGAGTATTTATTTTAATATCCTTTTTTAAATATTTTGTTAAACCATGTGCTACTTTAGCGTAATCTCTTACAAGTTTTCTATAATCACCTGTTATACCTAGAAATGATTTAATTTGCTTTGATGTAGTAGGCAATTTTAGTTTTTGTATGTTTTCGATTTTGCTTAAATTTGGTTGCATCCCTTCTGTTGTTGAAGTGTGACCTAGAAATTCAGTTGTTTTCGCGAAAAATTTGCATTTATCTACCTGAATCTTTAAATTATGTTTTCTTAATGCTGAAAATATTTTGTTGATATTTTGGGTATGTTCTTCAATACTTGAAATAAAAATTAAGATGTCGTCTAAATAAACTACACATATCTTGTTGGTATATTCCCTAAGAACTGAATTCATTAAACGTTGGAAAGTTGCTGGTGCATTCTTTAGTCCGAAAGGCATTCTTATAAATTCAAAATGACCTTAGGGTGTAGAGAAAGCTGTTTTTGGTCTATCTTCTTCTTTTATTAATACTTGATGAAAGCCTTTTGCAAGATCTAATGTTGTAAAATACTGAGCTCTTCCAAGTTTGCTGAGTATTGTTTCTATATGGGGTATTGGAAATTTGTCATCTATAGTGACTTCGTTTAGCTTCCTGTAGTCAATAACTATTCTCCATTTTTTCTTCATTGAATTGTCTTGCTTTTTCGGTACAATCCAAAGAGGCGAGTTGTACGGGGAATTACTTTCTTTAATTAAACCTCGGCGCAACATCTCGTTCATCTGTCTACTTATTTCATCTTCATGATTTTGGGGATATTTTATTATAAGTTGATCTACTTGTTTTTGTAACAATTTCATGCTGAATTTCGTGAGTATGAGAAAGGTTTTTACCTTCTTGGAAAAATAAATCGCTATTTGCTTTTAGAATGTATTCTAATTTTTTCTTTTCTTCTTCATTCATGTCACTATTTGATAAAATATCTAGCGAATTCTCTTCACATTCTGTAAGTATATTAATATCTTCGTAATATTAAGGGCATGAGTTTATAAATTTAATTTTGTTGCCTTTTAATTCTACATACTCCTTTTCTAAATTAATTATTGCTTTAATAGGTTTTAAAATATTCTGTCCTATTATAGTATCAAAGTTATTATTTTTTTATGTTGGTTAGTTTCCAATGTATATAACTTTTTTCATTGAATTCGTTTGGGGTTGGGGTGACTAACTCTTTATTTAGGGAAAAATTTTTCTTTATGGTGCTAAAGTGTATTGGTTTATCAAGCTCAATGCATTCATAATCTTTTAACACATTATATTTCAATAATGATGTTGTAGACCCTGTGTCAATAAGACATTTAATTTTTGAATTTTTTATGGTCACTTCTGTTATCGGTAACGATTGTTTTAGGCTGGCAACCGAAAATTTGTTTGTTCTTGAACGTGATCTATTTCCATCGGTTCGGGGGGGTTTTGTCTCCTTTGGACTGAATTATATCTTCTAGATTGTTGAGAATTATTTTGCCTATTTTGTCCAAAGCTAAATTGCTCAGAATTATTTTGTCTACTTTGTCCAAAGTTAAATTGTTGATAATTGTCATTTTGGTTAGAATTGTTACGAAATTCTCTCTGCTGATTTTGTCCAAATTGAAAATTATTGGAATTTTGCATATACTGTTTATTATTGAAATTGCCAAAATTGTGAGCCAAAGAATTTCTATTTGGAAAATTTCTATAATTATTTCTTTGATAATTGTTTTGTCTTTTATCAAATTGTATTAGCAAACCTGTCTCTTGAAGAAATTCAAAAATGTTTTTAGAATTAAACTTTCGTTGTTAATTGGAGAAAATTATATAGGCTTTATCCTATCGAATTCATGTTTTACATTTAGTTTATCTAAAATATCTTTTAAATTTTGAAAATATTGACTTACGTTGTACTTTCGTAGTACAATCGCCTGATTGTAAAGGGTGTGGTACGACTCCTTTACTCCAAAATTCTTTATGAGTTCTTCTCTCATTTGCTGCCATGTTGGTGTAGGTCCCAAGGGCCGGATGACACTTGCTGCTTCTCCTTTAATTTTTGTTTTGACGTGTCGCTGCGTTACAAATTCCAACATTGATGGGTTGGGGATGAATAAAGGAAGGATCATGTCAACTTCCCTGATGAACGATGATAAATCTCTGCCGTCAAAGTCCATGATTCTTGAAGCTTCCTTCAAAATTGGCGATCCTGTCATCTGAAGTGGTTGCTGCTCGCCTGGATTCATTGCTGATGTATCCTCTTTTAATACAACTGAACTTGTTGTTGTTACTTTGTATGTTGCACTTCGCTCTCTCTGCGTCTTCTGTGTGTGGGGCATTAATCTTTAATCCCACTTTTCCTGGTAATGTTAATGGGCGGAATGAAGCTATTCTTTGCCGTCACAAATTGTAATTCTCGGAGTCGCTCTCCGACGTTCCAGATAACTTGTGTAGAAACTTAAGTTTCTTACACTTGGCTATCTGTGCCGACCGACTTATATATTTATATATATATGTATAAGAGATCTTTAAAATGGGAGCTAATCTTAGGATTTGCTTCCCGTTGCTAAAGCTTACGAAACTTAAAAAAACTTCAGTTTTTAGTATCGCTCAACTCTGCAGTTTGTTTTTACCGACTGAGCCAATTTTTTTGTTCGAGCGGAGGAATAAAAATGCCGACGATGTTATTTTTGTGACATTATATTTTATTCTTTTTCGAATTATGTTCTGCTTATATAACTACTAAAGTGATTACAATTTTCGTAATCTATTTCTTTGTTTTTTTTTTATTTTCTTATGAAATACAATATTTGTTAAATGTAATCTTATTTTCTATTGAATGTAAACAAACATGATTGTGTGGTTTACCCGATAATGTCTGGGTTATCATTACAGTATTTTGTTGTGTGGTGTCTGGTTGGGATGGTCAATACTAATACACCACACATGAGGACCCCCAAACAAAATTAACAAAAGGGACTGACGGACGGCGCCCAGTCTCTTTTGTTCTCGATCCGTGCGCATACACGTTAACAGTCTACACTTTCAATTTATTATTATTTTCATTCAAATTCGTCAAAAGGTGAGTGCCGGGAGTTATTTATTCCATAAATAATAGTTATAGAGTGGTAAACCTTAAAACAAAAACATTTTCACGTCTGTTCATGAACGCAACCCACTTTCAATAGGCAAACTCGCTTCATTTATAAAACAGGAAAAATAACAAAACAGAAAAAAACTCTTGTAAGTGTATAGTAAGTGCGACCACTTGGTCCTAGTTAACCGCACCAGTCTCAGCGTAAAGTTTTCGAAAAATCAATTTTTTTTGTTGCATTATCGGATAGTATACAGTGTAATAAACATTCTCTCAAATTCATATTATTAAGGTCGTTACAGCGTTTTCTGTAGAAATACAGTGGGGAACTTAATGGCTCCAATCTTTAAACGTGTTTTTCTCAGAATGCCGTCCCAACGTTCCCTTATGTATTTGAATGAGTTATAATTTAATAATTTAAAATGTAATATCCAGTATAGGGTATAAAATCATACGTGTTTTTTTATAGAGGAGAAAACGAAAACGGAATTGGAAAGAGGTGTTTTGTATGTGCACTTATGTAAGCGTATGTATGTGTTTTTAATAAAGTACATACATATGTGTGCCAATTATGTATTCTGTCGATGAGTTTAGATAATACATTGCACATTATGCACTTATTATATTGAATTTTTTTTTTTTTTTTTTTTTTTTTTTTTTTGTATGGGTCACGTTTATCAGCGTGGCAAGTAATTGTAAAAGTATATATGTATGTATGTAATTTTGTATTCAATTTGATAAACTTTCTCTCTCTAAGTTTTCTGCATTCATATTAAATCTGCTAATGACAAATTAGTAGCGTCGAAAACTATAAATTTGGAATATTTTTCTGAATGCATTTAAACGATTTGTAAAAATTTTAAACTTGTATGAGAATCGGGATGTACCTCCACTAAATGATTCCCTAGCATTCTATGAAAATTGTTATAGCAGATGTGCAAATTAGTTTACTACCCATCAGAACTTAGCAAAATTAAGGGAAGATTTTATTTTTGCCATACTGTAAGTTGGTATTTACTCAACTATAAAACATTTGGAGCTTAAAATTAATTGAAATTAAATTAGACCTCTCCTAATCCAAATTAGTTTTAAATTTATTTATGTATGTTATGTATCTGTTTTCGATTATTACTTAAATTTGATACTTTATCTAGTATAAAATAGGTAGATCTCAAAGATCAGTAAATCAATATTTTGATCTACAGTGTTAGCTGATATAACATTAAAATAAAGCGAGAATAATTCGGTTAGCAACGTTCGATAGCAAATGAGTGATATCGGCATATAGCTTCTCACAGCACTAACATAATAATTATAGTGTGTTAGTTAAGTATATTTGAATACATATCTCTCGAATATATAATATATAAAAATATTAATGAACTTACATTTAACGGCAATGCAAAAAATGTATCAAAACAAGCAAGTAGAACCACCATTGCTGTGATAAAATAGTAAATCGCTGCGGTCCGTTTTGATGAAAATATGGAATTACTTGCTATACTTAGTATAGAAACAAATAATCCACATATATTAGATCCTAATACAACCGCACCGGTATATTTGACCGGATGTGTAGCAACCATTCCATATATAGTATTTTGATAAATACCTCCAGCCACTAAAAAATATATATTAGAGTGTGATTAAAATTTACTTAACAACTTACTATTTAGCAGAACAACTGTGATCATAGTTGTCCAAAAAAAGACTCCGGGCCAATCTGATGAGTCCACCATAGCTAAAATAACTGTTATTATGAATAAGGCCAATTCTAGCAAAATGCTGAAGACGATTCGGGTAGTTAAATCGCCCCTGAAAAGTAAAAAATATGGAGTAAAACTATGTAATAAGTATTCGACATAAATTACCCTAAATTAACAAAAATGTTTAACCAATTAAATACCACGTTAGGAATTTGTGCTGCAAAGTTATGATACTGCAAAAAGTTCGAAGCGTATACCGATGAATAAGTTGAATTTCCCAGCTTATAGTTGACAAAGTACTGGAGAAAGTTATAAGGTTTAAAACTATTTTAGTGTCATACAGTAGTCATAAGTAACTTACTTCTTTCGCAGTTATAAACATGTTCCACGGCATTAAAGTTCCAATTCCATGTACTACGAAAATTAACAAAACGAAGTTCCATTTGTCTCTTGGAGGTTCCATCTTAAATACTTTGGGAAAAAATTAATATTTACTATTGGTTATTTTTATTTCAAACTATTCTATTATTTCACTTAGTTCAACTACTTGAAACTGTTTTGTATACTTTGTAAGTAATTGAATACTCTTTGAAAATGTCTGTCGCGACATTTTTGTAAACGTTTAAAGATATTAACGGTTGAAGTTTGACTACTTTAAGATAAATTTGTGTGTTTTTTTTTTGTATTTTAATAACACAATAAAAAAATCAAAATTTATTTATATCGCTTTAACTCCTAAGATCCTAAGGGCGTTGCAAAGTGGACGCTCAAAGCCGAACTGAGTGCAAAGCTGACGAAAGCAAGAAATCAGCTTCAAAACTGTATGCTTAGATTGTCATACGAAATTGCATAAGCATCGCAGAGTGGACGCTGACCAAAATTGCAACCACACAAACTTGTGTTTTGCATTGTTCATTTATATGTTGGTCTCATATTTTAATATTAATAGCAGATATTTATATTAATATTTTCAAGGTAAAATTTATGATAGAAATTCCCTAATACATTAGAATTTATTAAGTACCCACTAGGTACTACATCTAGTGGTTTTATTTGCGAGTAGTAGAAAATTCATTCTACGGCTGGAAGCGAATGCCTCGCCTTCGATGTGGTTTAGTAAGGTATCCCGGCATTCCTCCGGACACCAAAACCACAGTAGAGGCGAGGCATTAAGCGAATGAGTGGTGTGGCTAATAGCTTCAACAGAATGCCCAAACTCTTTATTTTAAATTATTATTAAACGAATACAATGTTTATTCAAAAGAAAATGAAATTTATTTTCAAGCGCCTGCTAACGACTACTCCGTTTGCTTGCTCGTTAACGAATGCTCCTCACTCGATTAAACTATCGGTGACAGCTCGGCCTCTCCTGACATCTTGTCCTGCAAGGACAATTTGTCTTCATCGACGCCATCTAACTCAGGGCTCAATGTAAATCATGATTTTATATGATCTACACTACAAGTGTTACAATAACGTCTTTGTGTATGCGTTGAATCTGGTAGATCTTCATTGATGTAGTTGAGTACCTTCGTAACGATATCTGGACCTTTGAATACTGGATCCAGCTTATGTGACTCGCCTGTCACCTTGTGAAAATGATCGATAACTAAGTCCCCGATATCGTATTTTCGTGGTGACTGATGTCGATCGTCGTAACGGTTTTTTCATTTAGTCCTCTCAGCCCAGATGTTGTTCGCTTCTTCTTCTCATTTAATGTCGATATCTACGTTACCTCTATCGCCATCGTGTAATGCTTGCATCATCCTGTTATAAGTTATGTCTCTGAGATTAAAATGAAGCACGAGTTCATTTGGTGTAAATTTGGCGACCTCATTACGTTGAGGATTTATACACCAGTGGATGTTTAAAAGGTCATTGTCCCATGTTCTGGACGTCTTTTTAAAGGATTGAGAACAGTCCTATTTACTCGTTCCACCTGCCCGTTGGCCATCGGTGTTCGTACCGCAATTTTATTATGTGAAATACCATGCTTATTGATGAACTCCTGAAATTGTTTAGAAGTGAATGCTGTACCTCGATCAGACATTATTTTTCGTGGTTGCTCAAAGATTGCCATCATGTCTTCAAGTGTTTTCAAGACTGGTCCCGTTTTAGTATTACGAACAGCTTTTAATATTACATACTTACTAAAACCACATACAATTACAAATAACGGGTGATTTTTTTGAGGTTAGGATTTTCATGCAGTAGTATTTGACAGATCACGTGGGATGTCAGACATGGTGTCAAAGAGAAAGATGCTCAGTATGCTTTGACATTTCATCATGAATAGACTTACTAACGAGCAACGCTTGCAAATCATTGAATTTTATTACCAAAATCAGTGTTCGGTTCGAAATGTGTTTCGCGTCCGTGTCCGATGAGCGATGAGGCTCATTTCTGGTTGAATGGCTACGTAAATAAGCAAAATTGCCGCATTTGGGGTGAAGAGCAACCAGAAGCCGTTCAAGAACTGCCCATGCATCCCGAAAAATGCACTGTTTGGTGTGGTTTGTACGCTGGTGGAATCATTGGACCGTATTTTTCAAAGATGCTGTTGGACGCAACGTTACGGTGAATGGCGATCGCTATCGTTCGATGCTAACAAACTTTTTGTTGCCAAAAATGGAAGAACTGAACTTGGTTGACATGTGGTTTCAACAAGATGGCGCTACATGCCACACAGCTCGCGATTCTATGGCCATTTTGAGGGAAAACTTCGGACAACAATTCATCTCAAGAAATGGACCCGTAAGTTGGCCACCAAGATCATGCGATTTAACGCCTTTAGACTATTTTTTGTGGGGCTACGTCAAGTCTAAAGTCTACAGAAATAAGCCAGCAACTATTCCAGCTTTGGAAGACAACATTTCCGAAGAAATTCGGGCTATTCCGGCCGAAATGCTCGAAAAAGTTGCCCAAAATTGGACTTTCCGAATGGACCACCTAAGACGCAGCCGCGGTCAACATTTAAATGAAATTATCTTCAAAAAGTAAATGTCATGAACCAATCTAACGTTTCAAATAAAGAACCGATGAGATTTTGCAAATTTTATGCGTTTTTTTTTTTAAAAAAGTTATCAAGCTCTTAAAAAATCACCCTTTATGTATGAAAACCCGACTTGCTGCGTTGAAATGGTGGAAAATCTCGCTTACGGGTATTTGGCTTTCAGCTTTTCCTCCTTTAACTTTATTTAAACAACGTTCACCGCATGCTTGTATATATGACTTTACATACCATCTCATTCTAGGAAACCAAAAATGTTTACTTAATCATTGTAGTGTTTTATCTACTGAAAAATGCCCTGCGTCGTCGTGACATGACTTAACGACATCTTACCGCTTTTGGAACCGTCAGCCTTAACCTTGTGGCGGTAATAAGACACCAGATTTAATATTTAAATGATTACTTATTAAGATAACTCAAAAGACTTCATCACTTGTTGGCGTCTGTACAAGAAGTGACGCTTCTTAAAATATACGTCTTGTCTGTGTGCCCATAACCTTAACCTTACGGAATAATCGGTTGTTGTGCATCGTATAATCAGTTTTCATTTGTTAAATCGTAGCTTCATCTGTAGTTATTCTCCCGTTAATTATGTTGCTAATTTGCAGTAAACTCTCATCTTGGAGTTGCATTGAATAAACCCAATCGTTAACATCTAGTGTGCTATTAAACTGCAATACTTTCTCTGCTACGGTGTTTAAACTAGTCGTGGTCTCAACTGGCGCTCGACTAAGTGGTCATTTTCGAACCCGATCGATGTTTACATTTAAAATCAAACTCCTGGAGTCGTAGCCACCATCTGGTAATGCGTGGTCTAAGTGTTGTAGTAGCTTTAGTCGTTGCATTACAATCCGTTCGTACAATAAATGGAGAACCCAATAGATATATACGCAGTCGTTCAAGCGTCTCGGTAATGACTAAAACTTCTAGTTCATGTGAAGGATAATTTGCTTCGGCTGCGTTACATCGCCTGCTGAAGTAGTGAACTGGCTTCGAATTGTCACCTTCTAGTTGAAGCATAATCCCTGATAACCCTATGGAACTGGCATCAGTATGCACTTCACTTTTCGGTGAATCGAACAAAACTAGTACTGGTTGATTAGAAAGCGCTCGTTTCAATTTCTCGAACGCCGTAGCATGTTCGTCCATTTAAATATGTGCCCCTGCTTTAATAAAGTTGTTAGTGACTTTGCCATGCACCCTTAGTCTGGGATGAATTTTCTGAAGAAATCCTGTCAAGCCAAGGAATCTTCTTACTTCACTAGCTTTGGTCAGCTGTGGAAAAGCTTCAATAGATTTCGTTTTCTCTTGTCCTGGACTTAAACCGACTTGGCTAACAACATGCCCTAAAAACTTCACCCTTCTCGCCATGAACGTACATTTGCTTAACTTTAATGTAAGCCCCGTACTGTATCCAAAAACTCGGCTAGCTTCGCTAACCGTTTTGGTTGCAATAATTACTTCATCAACGTAGCTTATTATCTTATTTCTATTTCGTAAACCTCGCATAAGTTGAATTATCATTTCTTGGAAAACCATTGGAGCATTTCGTAATCCAAATGGCATTACATTGAATTCAAACAGTCCCTCCGGAGTTATAAATACTATCAACTTTTTACTATTCTCATGCAATGGAATCTGGTAGTATGTCGCCGTCGTATCAAGAGTCGTGAAAAATGTGTTACCTCCAAGCTTTGACAATTGCTTCTCTACAATTGGCATTGGAAACTGCTTCTTGATTCTGACTGCGTTTAACGCTCGGAAATCGACATACATTCTGTCATCTCCATTCGCGTGCTTTACAATTACAACTGGAGCTGCATAAGGTGATGAACTTTGACGTATGATATTATGTTTTAACAATTTGTCAATAATCGTTGCCAATACTAGTCTTTGTATAAAAGGCACTTGATATTGTCTACTTACAACTGGCTTCTCGGTGTTCACCTGAATTTACATACATGTAGTCTTACATCGTCCAAGCTTTGCCATATCTTCTGCGAAACAATCGTCGAAATTTTGCAATAACTTACATACATCATCTAGCTCGTCAACATTCAAAATTTTGTCAATTTCGTAATTTTCCGCGGTACAATCTTTCTGGCATAAAACATCTCGTCCAATAAACACATCGTATGGCATAAATTCTATAAGTACTACTTGCAACTTCGTATTTATTTTGCAGCCATTTATTTGTAATCCGGCATCGTTATCTGCTGTGCTATAAACTGTTGCACCCCCAAAACTTTCTAACTTATTAATGCAACCCTTCTTAAAAACATTGGCTGGAACTTTCGACTCCGTTATAAGTTACGTTTCACTGCCGGTATCATTAAAAGCTAAGTATTGCTGACCGTTTAATTCCACCTTTGACATTAGTGGTGGATATTCATTCTCACTTAAAACTTTAGCAAATGTTGGCTTATCGGAACGACAGGACTTTGCTTCTTGACCCACCTTGTTCTATTTACTGCACCTAGTTTTACGTAGCGACTTGGTACATTTTACCGCGATATGCCCAAATTCATTGCAATTGTAACATTTAATCAAATTCTTGCCCGTATTCGTATTTTGCGCAGAATAATCTTTGAAATTCGTATGACTCTCTACATTTTTTGGTGACGATGGTAAATTTGACAAGCCCTCAAGACCGCAACAAATCATTGCACGTTGGTATACTCATTGCCATAAGACTTCGGGTTAAATTACTATAGTTTAACCCTCCAATAATGAACGCATTTATTGACGCTTTGTCAATCTTACCTCATTTACCACTATCCAATATTGCAAAATAATATTACGTTAATGTCTCATTTACACGTCGTTTGCTCTTCAATATTTCCGTGTGCACCTCTGCTGTGCTCATTGTAAATTGGAAATCATGTTGGAATGCTTCTACGAAAACAGACCAACGCTGGTAAACATTTTGTGCGTCAAGCCATTCTTTGGCGACGCCTTTTAGCTTAGACTGAGCTGCTAACAAAACTTTGTACTCACACCAACCATATGCCTGTTGTAGTTGCGTTACCTTTTCTCTAATGTGATCCGCAGTTAACGTTCCTTTCAATAAGTCAAAATCAGATAACAATCCAATGATTTCGTGGACTGTACTTCGCTTCCATTCACGTTAAGTCGTAATTCCCAACGGTGATAACCCTATTATTGTCGCTGTCTTACTAATTTCATGTTGTGGATTCGTACACATTGCCGTCTGCCCAGAGATTGTGTTATTAGATGAAATATTGTAGCTACTTACATTGGCCGGAACAGTTGTTGAACTTGGCGCTAATGATGAAATTCGATTGCCTCCGTTACGAGTTGCCGTCGCTTCCGTGCTGTTTGAACTTTATTCGTCGGTTCCCAAAAATTTAATAAATGCTGCTGACAATTCTATCTACAGTTTTTTTTTCAAAATTCTCAAACGTTGATATAATTGGAAAAAAAACTAGTTGCCTTTGGTCTTTTTTTCCCAACGCTCACTTTGATTACTCGTTGTAGTCGTGTTTTTCCCTTTTATACGATGGGACTTTTTTCGTTGCCATAGACAACACTCTGCTGTATAGAATCGTTCGCACTGAATTGCGTTCACTCTTTGCTCGTTGAGAATTTACGTTTCTCGTTTAGCATTGAAATGTTTCCAGTACTCATTGATTCTGATAATTTCTTACTGCCGTTAGAAAAAATTTCTTCCTCTCTTCTTCGTTCGTTTGCTGGTTACGTCGGCGCTCTAATTGTTTGCAAAATTATTATCCACAAATTCGTATAATTCTAGAAATTTTTATCCCACTTCTGAGGTGTCAAGAATGCCGAAACTATTTTAAATTATTATTAAACGAATACAATGTTGTTTCAAAAGATAATTAAAATTATTTTCAAGCGCCTGCTAACGACTACTCCGTTTGCAGTAAGTTCGATGGGCCTGGGGGCGTGAGTGACATTGATGTGCCGCTTATGAAACAGCAAGTACAGCGTTAAACGTTACGTGGGCTACCCGCCCACAGGGAGGCTGGGGATTCATAATTTGATTAAAATTATGGTTACTGCTCAATCCCCTCCATCGCGGTATCCATTGCGGTATCCATTGCGGCGATGGCATACCACTGGTATTTACTGGAAGCAATATAAGCTCTCTGTTACAGAGGCAGCATTGTACATACCGCTGGGAGAGGATGAACAATTTTCTCGTTTTTATGAAGTAGTTTGGGAGGTAAATTGGTAGGTGTGAAATTTTTATGTTTAGGAAAATTAGGTGTTGGACGAGTGAGTTAACTTTAAAAAGGAGGACCGCAGACGATTAAAGCGAAAGTTTCAACGCGCCCGAAGACCCAATTCAAACAGGCTGTCCCAGCTTAGATATGAATTTAGTTATGCGAAGAGGGAATACAAAAATTTGTTACTTAAAATTAAAGAAGAGGATTAGAGGAATTTTGACCCCTTCGGGTCAGGTCTATAGGATCTGCCAGGGTCGTAAGAGGGAGTATATCACCTCTTTTCGCGTCGGTGAGACTCTGATATAGTCGTGAAGAGAGTGCGGAGGTTCTTCTAGGTGCGTTCTTTCCCAGGTCGGAGCTAGACACCTCATGCACAAGAGATACCTGTCCCTCCATTAGATGATGGGGAGTTGGATTACGCGTTTGGCCTAAGGTTGTTTCTTTCTTGGTAATGAAGAAGTTTTATATCGTGAACAGCTGTATTTAATTCAGTTAAGTGATGTTAAAATAAAAAAATAATACACTCTAATTTAATTAAAAGGAGTTATGTTTTTTAATGTTTTACAGATTATTGATTTTACCGATGGGTTAACTCAAATTCTCTTGGTGTACACACCTCCTAGTAGGGGTAACAAAAAAAACTTAAAACGCTGAACAGCAATTTGTCTCCATGTAGTCAATATGGCTTTTATAGCAATGTACAAAAATGTGTCATGGGTTACATTTTGGTGAAATTTCGAGTGAAAACCCCTGCGTGAATTTTCTGGGCAATAAAAATTAATCACTCCGTTAAATACTCCAGACCTCACATAAAAACGACACTTCCATGCAAGCTTCACTTAACAGGTTGCTGAGAGTTTCAATATAAACCTAAAATCTCTATCATTTCCAATCACTTTCATGGATTTTCTTTTTGTTTCAATTAAATCTTAACTTTGTTTAATAATTTCTCTTATGTACTAGTGGGTGATCTAAGTGGAGTTCTTTAAAAGCAATTCAAGCTTTGATGGTTTTTTGTTCAATATTGTTTGGCATTCCATCATGGAAAGACTTACGACTGAACGGTCAACGTAATAGGTCTACAGAACGTATTCGCAACACCATCACCCTTCTTGAGACCCAGGATTCATTATTGGATAATAATCGACCGAACAGATTACGTCCTGCACGCAATGGACAAAATATAGCAGCCGTAGCTAAGAGTGTACATGACGATAGTGGAGAGTCGATTCGGCGTCGTTCACGGTAACTCGGACGTGTGGAACGACTTGGCGTATTTTACATCGACATCTTAAGGGGTCCCAGTAGTCTAGAACCCTCAAATTAAGGCTATTTTATGGATTTTTTTTTAAGGTTTAAAAAAAGATCAATCATTTTAAAATTTTTACAGTTTATTTATACACTTATGAAAAGTACAAACATATTTTCTGTTAAACAAAAAAAATGTTTCACAATATTAAAAATGGCGTCCAAAAAAAGCTATCTTAAAAGATGACTCCCGGTGGCGTTGTTGATTTTGACTCTTCTGAACATGTAAAACATAAAAACCAAATAAATTATTAATCAGTAGGAGTGCAGCTATCGCTGGGACTACAACCAAAAAAAAATTTTAAATTAAAAAATTTCGCGCTTTTCAGACAGCTATTTTTGGACCAGTTTTAGATAAAAAAAAAATCGAAGTTCTAAAAATAAAATTTGTCAAATCGATTGCTATTGTAGTTAAAAAATTATTATTATTTATGGGGGCATTTGATATCTTGCTATTTCATTTTCAAAATGATGCCGAGCAGGTCCGAGCTCTTGAACCGTGATAAAAGTGTAGGTTATTATTATTTTTCGAAGTACTGCATTTTGAATACAAATATATATTGAATACTATATTATCATTTTGTAGGATTACATTTTTCAATATTTTTTCCATATTCAATGATCTATTTGAGGGTACTAATTTCAGTAAAAGATATATACACATATGCCAACAATTCTCATTAAAATATAAACTGTAAACATACATACAAGATGCACACATGTATTCATGTATTTACCTACTAATCCAGCCTATGTTCAAGTAATGGTTCAGATGCCCCGTAATAATAATAAGGGATGTAGGTGTCACTAGGGTACTGGAGAATAGTCAACACATGTACGTACATATATGTATAAATACCACCGCTATAAAAACTCAGTCGCGCGGTCGGTGCGGAATCAAATCAATTTTGCTAGAATATATTGTCTTTACTGAATGTATACATACATATATATATATATATATATATATAATATATATATACTTAAAATTAGTATAGCAGGTAAATCAACCCAAACTAAAAGTTATTTTTATCTTTCAAAATAAATTCTTTTCAGAACTAAGTAAATCGTTTTTTCTTTATTTTTCAGTCAATGTCAATAATAATGTTATAAACCTTAACTATCCACACAGCTTTGTGACTCAAGCAGTTCTTATAATTTTTCAATTACATTTTTATAGATTTAAGCAAAAACTTTTGTACAGTTTACCTTTTTTTTGCATTTTAAAATGTCCAAAAGATCCACATCTCACCTTTTTAGAAATAGTTCCCAGGATCAAAAACACGCCGTGATAGAGAATCTTTATCAGAAACTGAAAATCGTCGGAGAGTCGCGTATCGAGCGCTCGAAGAGGCTTGCTTAACAAAACTTAAGGACTTCACAAGTACCCGCGCGGGAGTCGAGTATCGAACGATCGCAGCGGCTTACCTATAAAGGCTGACATCACCGCCGTGCAAGAAATGCGATGGACGGGACAAGGCCAGAGACAAAAAGGTCCTTGTGGCATTTACTACAGTGGCCATATAAAGGAGCGCAAGTTTGGTGTTGGATTCGTGATGGGAGAGGGACGCCGTAGCCGAGTACTATCATTCACTCCGGAGAATGAACGTCTAGCCACAATCCGCATCAAAGCGAGGTTCTTCAACATATCCCTGATTTGCGCCCACGCCCCGACGGAAGAGAAGGACGATGTGACCAAAGATGCCTTTAATGAGTGCTTGGAGCGCACTTATGAAAGATGCCCTCGCCACCGTGCTTGGCGACTTTAACGCCAGGGTGGGCAAAGAAGGTATCTTTGGCACTACGGTCGGTAAATTCAACCTCCATGAGGAAACATATCCAAATGGGTTGAGGCTGATCGACTTCGCCGGAGCCCGAAATATAGTTATCTGTAGTACTAGATTCCAGTATAAGAAGATTCATCAAGCTACCTGGCAGTCTCCGGATCGAAAAACCACCAACCAGATCGATCATGTTGTGATAGACGGAAGACACGTCTCCAGTGTTTTAGATGTGCGTGCGCTCCGAGCTCCTAACATCGACTAGGACCACTATATTGTTGCAGCCAAGATTCGCACCCGCCTCTGTGCAGCAAAAAACGCACGCCAACAAACACAAGGAAGGTTCGACGTCGAGAAGCTGCAATCACAACAGACAGCCGAACGATTTTCTACTCGGCTTGCACTCCTGCTGTCTGAGAGCACTCGTCAACAACTCGGTATAAGGGAACTGTGGGTTACGTACAGCTGCAACCGAAACCATTGGTTTTCGGAAAGTGCAAAAGAACAGCTGGTACGACGAGGAGTGCCGTGTCGCAGCGGAGAGAAAACAGGCTGCCTACCTCGCAACGTTACGATCGACCACAACACGTGCGGGATGGGATAGATACCGAGAGTTGAAGAGGGAAACAAGACGCATTTGTAGACAGAAAAAGAAAGAGGCCGAAATGCGTGAGTACGAAGAGCTTGATAAGCTGGCCGACAGGGGTAATGCTCGAAAATTCTACGAAAAGATGCGGCGACTTACAGAAGATTTCAAGACCGGAGCATACTCTTGTAGAACCCCCAAAGGTGATCTAGTCAGCAAAGCCGAAAGCATACTTAAATTATGGATGGGAACACTTCTCCAGCCTGCTGAATGGCACTGAACGTACAACGCCAGGAGAAGGCGAACCCGATTACCCAATTGATGACGATGGAGCAGACCATGAAGAAGTTCGAATAGCAATTACCCGCCTGAAGAACAACAAAGCGGCGGGGGCCGATGGATTGCCGGCCGAGCTATTCAAACACGGCGGCGAAGAACTGAGAAAGAACATGTATCAGCTTCTTTGCAAAATATGGTCGGACGAAAGCATGCCTAACGATTGGAATTTAAGTGTGCTCTGCCCAATCCATAAAAAAGGAGACCCCACAATCTGCGCCAACTACCGTGGGATAAGCCTCCTCAACATCGCGTATAAGGTTCTATCGAGCACATTGTGTGAAAGATTAAAGCCCACCGTCAACAAACTGATTGGACCTTATCAGTGTGGCTTTAGACCTGGAAAATCAACAACCGACCAGATATTCACCATGCGCCAAATTTTGGAAAAGACCCGTGAAAGGAGAATCGACACGCACCACATGTTCGTCGATTTCAAAGCTGCTTTCGACAGCACCAAAAGGAGCTACCTCTATGCCGCGATGTCTGAATTTGGTATCCCCGCAAATCTAATACGGCTGTGTAAACTGAGGTTGAGCAACACGAAAAGCTCCGTCAGGATCGGGAAGAACCTCTCCGAGCCGTTCGATACCAAACGAGGTTTCAGACAAGGCGACTTCCTATCGTGCGACTTCTTCAATCTGCTGCTGGAGAAAATTATTCGAGCTGCAGAGCTTAATCGAGCAGGTACAGTCTTTTATAAAAGTGTACAGCAGCTGGCGTATGCCGATGATATTGATATCATCGGCCTCAACACCCAAGCCGTTAGTTCTGCTTTCTCCAGACTGAACAAGGAAGCAACGCAAATGGGTTTGGCAGTGAACGAGGGCAAGACGAAATATCTCCTGTCATCAAACAAACAGTCGTCGCACTCGCGACTTGGCTCTCACGTCACTGTTGACAGTCATAACTTTGAAGTTGTAGATAATTTCATTTATCTTGGAACCAGCGTAAACACCACCAACAATGTCAGCCTAGAAATCCAACGCAGGATTACTCTTGCCAACAGGTGCTACTTCGGACTGAGTAGGCAATTGAAAAGTAAAATCCTCTCTCGACGAACAAAACCCAAACTCTATAAGTCGATCATGATTCCCGTCCTGCTATATGGTGCAGAGGCTTGGACGATGACAACAACCGGTGAGTCGACGTTGCGAGTTTTCGAGAGAAAAGTTCTGCGAAAGATTTATGGTCCTTTGCGCGTTGGCCACGGCGAATATCGCATTCGATGGAACGATGAGCTGTACGAGATATACGACTACATTGACATAGTTCAGCGAATTAAAAGACAGCGGCTACGCTGGCTAGGTCATGTTGTCCGGATGGATGAAAACACTCCAGCTCTGAAAGTATTCGACGCAGTACCCGCCGCGGGAAGCAGAGAAAGAGGAAGACCTCCACTCCGGTGGAAGGACCAAGAAAAAATTACTTCGCAGGCATACAAAATACTAGGGTTGATTAATCGTATGTGTAGGGAATTTGAGAACAATTGCTCATTAACCTGCCTATTCTCAGAATTAGTGCTACCCATTCTAGAATATGGAACAGTGATCTGGTCCCCATTCACTGACTCAATGGTCAACAGAGTAGAGAGAATCCAGCACAAGTTCTGCAAAGCGCTGCTATTTCATAACAGACACAGAAACGACATCAATTCAACAGAAGACGTCCGAAGAATCGTGAAAATAAATGACCTGAAATCTCGACGGCAGGTAGCAGACCTCGTCTTCTTCAAAATCTTCAATGGATTAATTGATGCCCCAGAAATCTTTACAGACTTTGAAATCATACCAAATGAGCTTAACCTTAGACAAATGAGGATCCTGAAAACTTGCAGATCGAACACAAACTATGTAATCAATGGCCCAAAGGAAAGAATTTGTAGATTGTAAACTCTCTGCACGGTGACGTTACCTTCTTCAGCGGATCTCTACAGAACCTCAGAAAGATCGTTAAAAAAGCTTTATTAAAATACTAGCATACGAACTAGGTTACTTGTTTAATTCCTAATTTTATATGTTTAACCCTGTTGCCTTATTTAGAATTATAATTGTTATTAGATGTATAGTGCCGATTGGCGTTAAATAAATAAATGAAATAAATAAATGAAATAAATAAATTGAAGATAGCGGTTATACCAATTAAATGAGGTACTCTCTTGCACGAATTCCTCTTTTTTGATCTACTGGATTTAAGCTGTTCGCCTACTTGTGCAAGTAGTATAACAAGATTTTACTTTGGAATGGCTTCTACTTGAAAATTCAGATAACAACCCTGAGCTGGCACATTTAAAAAGTATTGTAAAACGTATTAAAATTAAAGTACAGCTGGAAATGTTTCGAATATAAAAAGTCGATACAATTTACTACTCTTAAGAATATGCTGTTTGATCTTTTATTCATAGCGCACAAATGTGATGTTCATAATATTTAAAAGCAGGTTGCACAACCATATCCATATGTTGCTTCTGCCCAAAGTTAAATTAATTTAAAGTGTATTCTTGATAACTGCCGACAGCAAGGAAATGGAGAGTTTGTGGTAACGTTCCTTCATCTAATTGAGTAAAAAACAAAATAATTCCTCATTTAAACGAAATTATGAATCTGCAAAAAATATTATTTAGAAGTCAATTTAAATCAATATCCGTTTCAATAATTAGATATAATAGGTTTAATTTTTCGTTTAAAAAATTTCAGCTGTTTAATTACCTGGGAAATTTTAATTTTTTAAGTTGGAAACACCAATGAGATTTCCACTGAAAATAGTTGAAAATCGTAATACCAAAAATGAGTTGGGATGATCAGAAATTTAATTGCTTTAACATCAATTCAACCGAGTGGAGTTGAAGACCGTTTTGCGCAAGTTAACACTTGATTGGCAAAAAGAGAAGTGGTCGCCCTCACGTGGTTCGAATAAATTCAGCAATAAAACTGTTCGCGATTTTCTGCAGCCTTTTTTTTTTGGAAAGACTGGACATGTCGCAACCATACCGCTACAATAACGCAAGGCAGTAAACTCTGAGTGGTACACAACCATTTTATTTGTCAGTTGTCATTCAAGATCAGGAAAGCCAACCACCGAAGACGGATTTCTCCGTGATGACGGATCTCACTTGATTCAATAATTAATATTTGTTTTACAAGACCGACTTTATTACACTTACCTCTTTCGTATTGAAATTTAAAATTTCGTATGATTCCCTCATTGTAGCTCAAGTTGAAAGCGTAAGAAGCAAGTTTTTGTTATTATATGAAGAAACAGCTGTTAAAACACATGTGCGTACAAGCGGTATTTGACGCTTTGATTTTGTTTATATGGACAGTTTGGAATTGTGAAAATAAAAATTCTATTGCTTAATTTTCACGTCAAGATATGAAGTAGTTCCTGCTAGTTTTTCATTTTCTTGCTATTTCGTTACTTCGCTCTTTATGAGAGTAACTTACAATCTTGTTCTTCTTGACAGATGCTAGTCGCAATTGGACCATAACTTTAAAGCCACAAGATATTGGACATGTGGGTCGATGGCTGACTTTTTTCTAAAAAAAAAAATTGTTCAATATGTGAGACATATTATTTTGAGATTTAATCGGTGAATGTGTGAGATATCTCAATGAAACTCAGAAAGCATAATTTCTTTTATGCAAAAAAATCGGATAAGTTATCTTCAGCCCCCACATATCGAATATGAGAATTTCAATCTTCCAGATAGATATATAACTCTAATATTTGCCAAGATTTTTTTTTTAAGTTTTCTGTTTATTGTTTTAGAGAAATTTTTCATTATTAGAAATAACATCATTTACTTTCCCCATTACACAGATCTACACATTTATTGTTGACAATTTTTTTAAATATCCATGACTTATGAAACAAATACTGAGATTTGGTATGTCATCAACCATAGTAAAACGAACTACCATAGCAGTAAATGTTAAAACATTCATCGAAGACCTTCCCCTAACCAATATACATATACGATACCATCATCGAACTTCCAGGTTACTTTATACCGTATATGTCGGCCAATATGTTAGTTATCTTAATAAAATTAAGAGATCAAGTTTTACTAATAACGGATCCTTTCTGTGCTTAGAATAAATAAAATTGGGTAAAAACTCGCAATAGCCCCGATAAAACTATGAAGCCTTATGTACCTGAAGGTACTTCCCTGACTGTAATCGTTGGTCTTCCTTACTTGTTTGCTCATAGTATTATATATAAAAAAGCTATCCGTGAAACCAAAAGTGAATTAAAGTTAGAGAGTGCGCCGAATATAATTCGCTAGACGACGTTCCAATTGGTAGGTAGAATACATATGCATGCATATATAAGACGTTTGAAAGTTGCGGAATTTCTTCCCAAATACGTTCCCATAACGTGAATAACGGCGAGTGAAAATCAATATTTGGGAATATTTTTCATTGAACGGGGTTGGCCCATTGCATCGCATTAAGGAGATCCTCAGTTATCAGCTCAATATAATATCCAATTCTAGAAATATACTTTTTCAATAAAATAAGAATCAAAGCGTTTTGTTCTTTTTGTGTTTTTTTTTCCACTGTATTACATACAGGGCATACAATTACAAAGTATACGTTAATTACGACAACTTTCAAACTTTCATTTCCCGCGCCGTTAGTTCTGCTTTCTCCAGACTGGACAAGGAAGCAAAGCAAATGGGTCTGGTAGTGAACAAGAGCAAAGCGAAATATCTCCTGCCATCAAACAAACAGTCGTCGCACTCACGACTAGGCTCTCACGTCACTGCTGACAGTCATAACTTTGAAGTCATAGACAATTTCGTCTATCTTGGAACCAGCGTAAACACCAACAACAACGACAGCCTGGGAATCCAACGCAAGGATACATATTTGGCAACAGTTGCTACTTCAGACTGAGTAGGCAATTGAGAAGCAAAGTCCTCTCTCGACGAAAACAACCACACTCTAAAAGTTACTCATAATTCCCGTCCTGCTATATGGTGCAAAGGCTTGGACGATGACAACAACTGATGAGTCGACGTCGATGGCAGGACGAGCTGTATGAGATATATAACGACATTGACATAGTTCAGCGAATTAAAAGACAGCGGCTACGCTGGCTAAGTCATGTTGTCCGAATGGACGAAAGCACTCCAGCTCTGGAAGTATTTGACGCGGTACCCGCCGGGGGAAGCAGAGGAAGAGGAAGACCTCCACTCCGTTAGAGAAGGACCTGGCTTCGCTTGGAATATCCAATTGGCGCCACGTAGCGAAAAGAAGAAACGACTGGCGCGCTGTTGTTAACTCAACTATAATAGCGTAAGCGGTGTCTACGCCAGTAAAGAAGAAGATTGACTACTACGATAACACAAAAACTGACGGATATATATGTATATATCAATTAATCCGAATTCCGTAACGAAACACAAATTTTAAAAATAATATAAGTAATATTATCAAATGAGTAAACTACACTGGGATCAATGGATGATATAATAGATCACGCTCGTGAGGAAGGCTCCCAGAGCGCCATTCACTTGAGAGTGGCTAGAAACGATTATTTTACATATGGCTCAAGCAGTTCACCACTCCCCCACAGAGTTGTGCGTTGGGTTTGGGATGAGAGACCCCCTTTCGATGACGACCATGGTAAACGCACCAAGGATAACTATTTAAGGTCATGCACCGGGAAGGTCCGGTCCCTTAATTGGGAAGGTGCCGTTGCCCAGCTGGTTGATATCCTCGTTAGAGTGAAAGCTGACATCATCGCTGTCCAAGAAATGCGATGGACGGGACAAGGACTGACGCTAGGAGGTCCTTGTTGCATTTACTACAGGGGCCATATAAAGGAGCGCAACTGCGGTGTGGGGTTCGTGATGGGAGAGAGACTACGTCGCCGAGTCCTGGCATGCAACCCGATGGATGAACGTCTATCTACAATCCGGATCAAAGCGAAGTTCTTCAACATGTTACTGATTTGCGCTCACGCCTTAATAATTAACGCAATGCTTCCCTGTTCCTAATTTGATACTCTGTTGCTGATTCTTTGCTGCAACATTACAATAATTATTTCGCGCATAACGTGTTACTTAAAAATTTGGATTCACTTATGATTCCTCCTCCATATTATCGCAAATTGTTTACGTTGCGTTAGTAACGTTAGTGGTGCCCAACAATTTACCGAAAGAACGTGTGACTTTGGCAGTGTTGCCACAATTTTCGCGTAGAACTTGATGCTTTCTCATCAAAGGTAGCAATGTCACAATAGTTTCACAACGATTTAAAAATGCTTTCCAAACAGATAAATCTTGATGGGATAGACGGAAGACACGTCATCAGTGTTTCAGACGGGCATTTGCTCCGAGGTGCTGACACCGACTCGGACCACTATATTGCTACGCAGAGTTGAAGAGGGAAACGAGACGCATTTGAACACAAAAACAAAACTGGAGAAAAGATGCGGCGAATAACAGAAGGTTTCAAAAGTGGAGCATACTCTTGTAGAACCCAAGGAGGTGATTTAGTGACGGGTGTCCAGAGCATACCAAATTTACAGAAAAGAACTCTTCACTAGCCCGCTGATTGGCAGTAAAAGCATTACACCCAGGAGATGGTGAACCCGATTCCACAATCGATGACGATGGAGCAGACGTTCCATAAAGAACATGTACCAGCTTCTTCGTAGAATTGGTCGAATATGGGATTTAAGTGCGCTCTGCCCAATCCACAAAAAGACAGATCCCAAAATCTGTGCCTACTACGGTGGGATAACCCTCCTCAACATCGCTTATAAAGTTCTGTCGAGCATATTGTGTGAAAGATTAAAGAACATCGTCAAAAAACTGATTGGACCTTATCAGTGTGGCTTTAAACCTGGAAAATCAACAACCGACCAGACCACCATGCGCCAAACAGCACGAAAAAGAGCTACCTTTATGCCGCGATGTCTGAATTTGGTATCCCTGCAAAGCTAATACGGCTGTCTAAACTGACGTTGAGCAGCACCGAAAGCTTCGTCAGTCATCGCCCTCGCGACTTGGATCCCATGTCACTGTTGACAGTCAGATTTTTGACAAGTCGTAGACAATTTCATCTATCTCGGAACCACTATTAACACCAAAAACAATGTCGACCTCGAAATCCAACGCAGAATAATTCTTGCCAACATGTGCTCCTTCAGACTGAATAGGCAATTGAGATGTAAAGTTTTCGACGAACAAAAACCAAACTCTATAAGTCAGTCATTATTCCCGTCTTGTTATATGGTGCAGAGACATGGACGATGACAATATCTGATGAGTCGATGTTACGAGTTCCTGTCTTCGCTTGGAGTCTGGAATTGACGTCAAACGGTGAAAAAGAAGAACGCTGTTGTAAACTCGGCTTTAACCAAGAAAATACAAGAGCAGTTCTTAGCTTTCGAGTGCTTATGCGACAAGCGGTTAAATAACACAGAAAAACACTTACTGATGCCGCTTTAGATTTTTTTAATTAAACTTCAGCTAGGCCGCTGAACAAAACAGTTTTTAAGTTTTCGCTTGACCGACGCTTATGAAAGCAGCCTTAAATAATTTTATATTATACATAGTTAGCAAAATTATGTTCATTTGAACTTAAATTTTCAAATTTTACAAACAGATATAATTGGTATAAATTACTAGAATCATACCCCTCTTTGAAGTTGGTCGCCTTGTCGTGGCGAAGGGGCTTAAGTAAGAGTTAAGTGTGCATCCCAAAGGGAAACGCACTCTAGTCTTACGAACTAAGAGGGACACATCATAATTCCCACAATAGTGATATGGATGAATAAACCCTAGGTTTTACGCCCATCTCTTATTGTGGAAGTATGAGGATACCCGAACCAACACCACCCTAAACCAAGGTGTCGAGGTACCCGTGCCGAGGGCTGAATGTCAGCGGGGGGTAATAAATAGCTGATTGCGAACGGTCCCCTCCGATGCCCGGGCGAGGTCGGAGGTATAAAAGCCTTCTCTCCGCATATCGGCTCTGCGGACGAGTGACCAACCCTTTCCGGTTTTACTCGTGGGACCAAAAATGAGCGAAAACAATAACACAACAACAACAACAACCAAATTGACGACAACAGCGACGACTAAGGACATGAACTATAGGAATCCCATTACGGAATCCGAAGAAAACGAACTACTTGCCTCCAGGTAGGGGACGAGTAAAAGTACTGCCGGACATACCAACCGAAGTATACCGGTAGATACAGCAGTGAAAACAGCAGATTTAAGGGAGGAAGCGTCCACTTCCAAAACTACCATGAGCACCAACCAAAGTGCACTGGCGGCTCAAGCAGAAATCAAAAAGAAGCGCCAGAAATCCCAGAATCAGCTGAGGAGAAAACGGTACCAGAGTGCAGTCTTCATAGTTGGGAAGATAGTCAAAGACCAGGCAGCCGGTACCCCAGTTGATGAGGCGAAAACAAAGCGCCTCAAATCAATAGTGGAGGAATATGAAAGCTACCTGAAAAGGAAGCAGAGAACAAACAGGGGAGCACTTCACAAAAAAGGAATAGCTCTGAGAAATACCAGGGACTCTGCCTAAAAAACCGAGGCGGAGTGAAGGCGAACGCAGTAGCGCAAGAGTGGCAAGGCATTTCTGCGATGTAGCCAGGGATAGCCTGTAAGTGGCCATCATAGATGGAAATTCCTCCTTTCCGACCAGGGTAGAGGAAAGACGGCTGGAGATCGACGTCAGATTGTCGAGTATGGTGCGAAGCTATGTACTCGACATTCCGGCGGATTCTCACCTAGAGTTTGACTCCTCTGAGACCCTCAAGGGCTACAGGGTCATCAAGTGCGCGGACTAGGTCTCGCTAGATTTCCTGACGGGAAGTAATGCGAAAATCAGCAACGCCTTTGTAGGACTCCAATTGAGGCTTATACCCGCCAGGAACATACCGAAAAGGCTGCGTGCTAGCACTTGGCTACCCCCTCTAGAGGAGCCAGGCGAAAAACTCCTTAGATGCATCAAGCTGCAAAACAAATCTATACCTGGTATAGATGAGTGGCTGATCAAGGAGGAAAAACCTAACAAAGCAAGCGGACCAATATTGGTGGCCATTTGCGATGAGTCCATTGAGGCTTTCAAGAAGACTGACTACAAAATCAGCTTCAGAATTTGCAATGCCAGATTAAAAATCTTCCAAGGCGATAAAGCGACTGATGAAGACGACACGGAAGAGGTCGACAACGCCAGCCAGTTGCTAAGTAATGTCGGCATCGAAGAAACCCGAGATGCCCAATAACGTAAGATGCGAACAGATAAACCTGCAGCACTCGAAGAGTGCTACAGCGAATCTGACAACCCTCATGAACGAGGGGGGCATCGACATCAGCCTAGTACAGGAGCCCTGGGTCAATGAAGATACCATTAAAGGGCTAAACAGCAGCAACTATAACCTGTTTTACACACGGAACAGAGGTAAACCTAGGGCATCCATTCTTATCAATAAAAGTATAAATGCATTTCTTTGTCCTAATTACAGCACAGAAGATATCACAGTGGTAAAGGTGGACCAGAAGGAAAAGCTCTTGGTCTCGGCCTACTTGGCCCATGACGAAGACATACCATCGGCCCCGCTCACCAGACTAGTAGAGGAGAACAGGAAGGAAGATGTCCTAATGGGGTGTGATGCAAACACAAGGCACACCGTATGGGGTAGCTCCAGTATAAACACCAGAGGTGAGTCACTCTTGCAGTATATTCTGAATAGTAATCTAAATATTTGCAACAAAGGCGATAAGCCAACTTTTATTTTCCTAAGCTCGGATAGGTTTCCGGGGTGGGAGGAAGTGCTTGACCTCACGCTATCAACAGACACAGACAGTCTCGTTGTGGATAACTGGAGAGTATCCGATGAGCCTTCCATGTCGGATCACTCCTGGATACTTTCAGCATCCGCGAGAAGTACAGTGCTCCTCTCACAAACCGGAATCCTAGAAGAACGGCATGGGGAAAATTTACCAATATAGCAATAAAATGCCTTGAAAAGGGAGGCAATAAGAGTATCAGAAATCCTGAGAAACTAGATTCAGAAGTAGAGAAGTTGGAAAAAATCTTAACCACAACTTTCAAAAAATCTACTCCGCTAACAGTTTTGAAAAAGAGAAAGTCTCTTCACAACTAAGGTAAGCTTTTAATGAGAGTTTTATAACCAAAACCTGGCAGCCATATAAAGATATTATGAAAGAATACAAAAAAGCAGTCAGGAAAGCTAAAAACGACTCATGGCGATCTTTCTGCACATCGATAGAAAGTTGCAGAGAAGCCGCTAGGTTGAGTAAAATGCTATCCAAAGATTATATTAATACTGCCTACATTAGGGTGGAGGGAAATTATTGGACCTCCTCGGAAAAAGAGTCTCTGGAGGTACTAATTACAACGCACTTCCCCGGGAGTCAGCAAACACCTTCAACGAGGGTTCAACCAGAACCACCGTTGAACGCAGCTGACTATCGAGGCCAAATAGTTGACAAAAGAATATTCAAATATGCCATAAATAGTTTTGCACCATTTAAAGCGACAGGTCCTGAGGGGATTATGCCCATAATGCTGCAAAAACTGGTAGAACCAATGGTTCAAAGGCTTGAAAATATATACAAAGCTAGCATTCAACTATCTTACCAAGAAGTTGGAAAAGAAGTAAAGTTGTGTTCCTTCCATAACCAGGCAGAAGAACACACGAGAATGCTAAGGATTTTAGACCTATAAGCCTTACATCCTTTATGCTGAAGGTATTAGAAAGCCTAATAGATCTACACGTAAGAACGGAGGAGTTATCGAATTCCCAACATGCGTACGTAAATGGCCGATCAACCGAAACCGCCCTTCACGAAGAAGACATAGAAGGCGTATTCAACACATAGAAGTCATAGATGATACTGTGTGCTGATGGATACTGTCGATGCTTGAGAATAGGAAGATTATAGCTTCAAACGGCGCTGCAACACAAACAATTTATGTGAGTAGAGGGACGCCTCATGGGGGTCCTCTCTCCGCTTCTATGGGTTGTAGCGCTGAACGAAATACTACTCCAACTAAACGGAGGAATGAAAGCAGTAGCGTATGCTGACGATATAGTGTTGTTGGTATCAGGCATGTTTCCTTCAACAGTCAGCGAGATTATGGAAAGAGCACATCGTAGGTTCAACCTATGGGCTAAAACCAATGGAGTAGGAGCTAACCGGTTAACCCGAACATAACAGAACTGATGCTATTCACAATCAGAACCAAAATACCTCAGTTTCAACTTTCGGTACAACACTCACTCTATCCCCCACAGCTAAATACTTGGGGGTGGAGATTGACACCAAACTGTCCTGGAAAATAAATATAGAAAAAAGAATAAACAAAGCATACATGGCCTACTACACTTGTAAGAGAATCGTCAACAGGAATTGGGGCCTCAAACCAAGTATAATCATGTGGATGTATACGGCTGTCATAAGACCTATACTTACATATGGAGCTCTGGTATGGTGGCCAGCGCAAAACAACCAATACAACGTTAAAAAATTAAATGGAATACGAAGAGCAGCATGTGCGGGTGTTACTGGTGCAATCAGGTCATGTCCGACTGATGCGCTCAATGTGATCTTGCATCAATTACCAATGGACATTTTTATTCACAAAACAGCAGCTATTGTGGCGATAAGAATATAAGAATAAAAGAATTTGGAGGTTGGAATCAGCAGAACTACGGACATAGTGTAATCCTAAACAAGCTCACCATTAATAAATCATATACCGACGAGTCCAAAATGGACTGCGGATCTCTCTCTATACGTCTACCGAACTTGGCTAGCATCTTCCAAGCAAAAGTACTAGGCATAGAAAAAGCCTGCGAAGTTCTATTAGAAAACCACGGGAATATACATAAAGCAACTACATTTACGGATAGCCAGGCGGCGCTCCTGGCCTTGTCTTCACCCATGACAAATTCCACCATAGTTCACAACTGCAAGAGAGCACTAAGCTCAATAAAAGACAAGCTCCAACTAAACTTGATCTGGGTTCCCGGCCACAGGAACATTTTTTGTAACGAAAAAGCAGACGAGTCAATGAATCCGAGGCGGAGCTAATACCAAGCCCGCTAGGATCGATCAAAGGAGAGATCAATAGACAATTTCAACAAATTGCAAACACCAGGTGGAAAAACAATACAAAATGCGTCATAATTAAACAATTATGGCCAACATATGACAGGAAAAGAACCAACGACTTATTAAATAGTTCAAGAAAAAGTATTTACAGAGTAACAGCTACCACAACAGGGCACAGGCCATTTGGGGAAAATGGGTCCAAAATGGGTATTCCCTACAAAGACATCTGCCGTGGCTGTGGAGTAGCAGGGAACAAAGAAACAATCTTCGACTTTCTCTGCGAATGCCCAGCTCTAGCACAGATTCGACACAAAACACTTGGAATCCACCAAGCACCAAACTTTGAATGGATTTCCACCAAAAGCATAACGGACATAAGTAGTTTCATCGGAACCCCAAAGAAGGGGTGAAGGTGAAACGTAATAGCAGATACAGGAGGTTCTACGAATTAGTGTATCAAAATGGCACACATCCAGTGCTAATTGAGCCCGTTAGGGCTGCACTCCTACTTAGCTACCTACCTAGAATCATACCGCATAACTTAACCATCAACTCTGTTGTGTTCGTATATAATAACTCAGTAAAAATCCGTAGTAAATAAATGCTTTCACTTACCTGACTCTTTTGATTACTTAATGGATGTCTTAAAACGCGTTTTCGAATAAACAATTCTACATATGAAGAAAAATATTGAAACGTCGAACATTACTTAAAATTTAAAAACATAGAACAAATATTTAACTCTGAATTATACGTTTTATAAATACATTTCTATCATTACCTATTCCCATTATGTACTTAAAAAACAGCACTAATACATATATGTAAAAATTTCAATAATTGCACATTGAAGTATTGTGGAAACTTTAAGGCATATTTGTAATTAATTTGGCTACTCGCATGAAAATACAGTTTAATTTATATTTCCAGCAATCATATACATACAGACTATATAACATGCTCCGGCCATAAATACCATATAAACAAACACTAGTCGGAAAAAGTTTGCGTACATGCCCATTTTTCCTATTAAAATTAATATCAGGTAAAGGTTCAGGAGAGCGGCTTTCCCGAAAACGGGCACCGTGTTTTAAATTCCAATTTACGAGTATATATGGCGCGTTATCTATTTTTACAATTTCTATTCTTATGTTCTATTTCTATTTTTATGTTTTTTGTAATAAAAACTATAAAAAATATTATGATTTTGCACGATATTTACGCTATAAATGGCATCACTGTTCGAAATTCAATTGCGCACTAGTGATTAAAGCAGTGATCGGGTTCGAAATATCGATACTCGCGATATTCGAGACTAAACACGAATTGATAAAAATGAGAGACTCGTAATAGAAAAATAATATTAATTGGAAAGATAAAAAGAAATTAAAATAACGATATTATCAATATTCGAGTCTGAAAGAGAATTGGTAAAAATGAGAAATACATAATAGGAAAATTTATAATTCATTATTATTGCTTCTTTTTTCTGCAATAATAATGAATTTTAAATTTTCCTATTATGTATTTCTCTTTTTTATCAATTCTCGTTCAGTCTCGAATATCGAAAGTATCGATAATTCGAAAACGATCAGTGCATGAATCAATAGTGGCCATTCGAATTTACAACAGTGGTGCCGTAATTTCGAACATAACATTGCCATTTTCGTTAAGTGAAGTGATTATAAAGTTTTTCATATTTTTATAAAAATAACATAAAAATCAATTTATCTTATTTATTAACTAAACAACTTCAATAATTACGTATATATAATTGATAGAAAATATATTTGTAACATCTAAAGACGTTTTAAGTGCAAAAGTAAATTTTTAATTTCGGGAAACACGATGTTTTTCTATTAAAACAAACAAAATATGTTTACAAAGACACGCGCCATACATATTCGTAAAGTAGAATTAAAAACGAGTATTTTAAGACATTTACCGTGAAAATTAGTGCACGTTTTCGGAAAAGCCGCCCTCTTGAACCTTTTCCTTAATATTATTATATTTCTTTATTTAGAATCTTAAACGTAATATTCAAGAGCATAACTTAATTCTTTTTTGTTTAAAAATCATGTGGCAACATTGATGTTATCGATTAATTTTTCAAAATAGAGCCATCTCTGGCGCAGAAAAAGTTTGCGTACAAATTTTTAAAAGGGAATTCCCACATTACAAATTCAAACGAAACGGTGAAAAAGGTATTTATTTGAGCGTTATTGATTTTCCTACGATAGTTTTGATAAAAACTCGATGCATTGAATAAACTAGTTCTGGTGAAAGGGAAATAATCGTTAAATTATGGAAAGAAGGCAAAACTTTGCGAAAAATCGGCACAACTGTAGGTAGAACTCACTCTTTTATTCAAAGAGTGATTTGTAATTATAAATCAATAGGTTCCACAGTTGCTAAGCATCGTTCTCGACGTCCTTCTAAGCTCGGTTACCGAGAAGAGCGGTACATTATTAAAGTACAGCAATATCCTAAACTTAAAGCTTTCCAAATAGCCAAAGATGTCAAAGAACGATTTAATAAATCTATCTGCAGCGATACTGTATGTAAAATTAAGAAAAAAAGTGGATATCGTAGTCGAGTTGCACGAAAGATGCCTTACATGTCGCTTGCAAAAGCGAATCGCCTTTGCCAATGAATACATTTATAAAACTCAGGTGAGTTTTGTCAAAACGTGATATTTTCTGATGAAAGCAAATTTTGCATATTTGAAGTAAAAGGACGTAAATTAGTGTAGAGAAAGCAAGGTACAGCCTTAAACAAAGAAAAGTTAGTACCTGCAGTGAAGCACGGCGGAGGTGGTCTTATGGTATGGAGCTGTATGGCGAGTGGTGGTGTAGGTAATCTAGAATTTATTCATACCATTATGGATCAGAGGTTGTACCTTGATATTTTAAAGGCAAATTTAAAGCAAAGTGCACAAAAACTTGGCTTCGAAAATGTGTTTCACTTTCAACAGGAGCTTTTGAGCATTTGTGGGACTTATAGGAGGCAGGATTCGGGAATACAGTATTTCATCAAAACCCGACTTGAAAAAGATCATTCTCGGAGAATGGAATAAAATTTCTTCAGAAGAGACGGCAAAATTGATAAAATCAATGCCAAAGGATGTAGCAGAAGTATTAAAACGTAAAGGATGCCCCACAAGTTATTATCCATTAGTTTACTTAATTTTGTGTTATTAAAAAAATTATTCCTTACTTTTGTACGCAAACTTTTTCTGAACTGATTGTTTTTCGACTTAAAACATTTTTTTATAGTAAAACCGAATTTTAAAACATAAAAAAAAACTGAATTTAAATTCGAAATACAGAATTATCCGTATTATATCCGTTTTTTTTCAAATAGTTTATGGACTAGTCTTTCTGCACAGAAACTTTTTCTGACTAGTGTATGTATATATTATACATATGTATATAAGTACGTATGGTATTCATATATATGTATATACATATATGATATTCATGGTCGGACTATGTTATTTAATCATTGTTAAGCTCTCATATATCGCTTATCTTAGATAATATTTCTCAAATAAATTTATAATACACACTCGAAGTAGTGGTTTACAATACAATATTATTATTGGAATTAACTTCACATGTATGCCTTCGTAGCAGACTTTTTAAACAACTTATGTGTAAAAAAAATTACGACATACCGTCGACCCAGAAAAAATCAATCGATAAGAAAAAATCGAATACTATACAAATTTCCTATTTTAAGCTGAGCAGATTTTAATAAGCTTATTTTAACAAATTTACATTTGTGCTAAACACAAAGCATTATTAGAGTGTGAAAATGAGCAAAATCGAACAACTATAAACATAGCCCAATTTTAAATTCCAACGGATTTGTTCACTTGGCTGTGCCTAAACTAAGAATCAAGCTATCAGAATAAAACTTTGCAAAAATATTGTCTTCAAGTCATTCCATCTCAAATTCAAAAATAATCGAAATCGGAAAATATTTTTCAAGCCCCTGATATCGAATATATGGACCTTTGTGCCTATGGCTGACGTTTTCCCGACAAAATCGGTTATGGCAGTAGTGGACTTTACGTATTGCCGAAAATTACTTACTAATATGCATACATATGTGTCATCATTATTTGCTCCATGTTAATCCATGGGAGGATAAATGGACAACGAATCGTAAGATCGTCGCAATAAAATGCTTATTATGTTCTAATTAACAATGCATGTTGATATAATATACAGATTTTTGAAATAATTGACCTACATATATGATTTTTAAAATTTCTTTCTTATTGTGAAATGTTTTGTAATTTATCACGCCAAATAAAAAAATGTTCTTTATTTTTGTTAAATTATGTCAGAAGTTAATGCGATCAGTCCAGATCTTCTCCTAGCCCCATTGTACTCAAAATAATGAGTTCCGTATATATTAACTTTCCATCTGATTTTAAAACTTTTATGTCGGTCAATATTTAGTGGCCTAGGCTTCATATTGCACAATACTGTGCAGTATCGTCGAATCTATGAAAACATCGATCGCAGGGATACTACCCTAGAATGTCAGGGTATATCTATCCGGTCAGGCGATGTCGAGCTTGAGATATTTAATATATACATCTCCCCAGTTACATGTGACCCTACAGGATATCACTCGAATATAGGTGCGCTACTTCGTGGTGAAAACCGTCTGGTACTAGGCGACTTTAACGCGCACCACGATCTTTGGCATTCCTGCCTGTCAAACGATCGTAGGGGGATGAAGCTGGCGGAACAGATTAACGATTCGACATTCTGAACCTGTAATAGATCGCCCAATATTACCATTGCTAGTGGTGGTCTGATAAATAGCATAACCTGGCGACCTACGCTAACTCTCGCGCCAGACCATCTGTCCATAATTATCTCGATCGAGAAACTTCCCGATTTTGTTTCTGTGGACAACCACACCTTCGTTAACTCTAACAAAGCTAACTAAAAATAGAAATCCACTTCAACTTCTCAGACGTTTTGGCTAATGAGAGCGAGACCTTACGCCATGCCGATCCCGGGAATCCTAGAATAAGGGATCTTAATTTAGAGATTCGGCGAATGGTAAACCATCACAAACGGACGAAATGGATAGAGCACTTGAAGTCCTGCAACCTCTCCACCTGTGTGAGTACACTTTGGGCTGCTGTCAAGGCTTTGTCTCACCCGAAGGGACATGATGACTGAGTTGAAGTTCAGTTCAATAGTCATGCCTCTTTGGACCCGAAGAAGTGCGCGAGCTATTTTAGCTGGCAACTTACACTGCAGCCTTCGGTAGACAAAACCAAGCGATGTGTTAACCGACGGCTGCGCAAAATGTCAAACGACTGCGCGCCACTTACTTTCACCGATGAGGAGGTTCAGAGTATCATCAACAAATCAAAATCCTCTAAATCCACTGGCCCTGAAGGAATTAATATGCTAACGCTAATGCTAAAGCATCTAGGCTCGACGAGAGTAAGCTATCTCACAAAGGTCCTCAACCTGTCGCTGACCACTCTTCAAATGCCCGATGTGTGGAAAGTCGGAAGAGTGGCCCCACTGCTGAAACCTGGGAAACCCGCCAACAAAGGGGAATCTTATCGTCCAATAACTCTCCTCTCCCCAGTAATGAAAACACTTGAGACCTTGCTACTCCCGACCTTCACTCACTACCTGAGCCTAGCCAGCCACCAGCATGGATTCCGAAAAGTGCACAGCTCCACCACAGCACTTAGCACCATAAACGCTCAGATAGTTCGTGGTCTCAACCAGAAACCACCCTGCGACAGAACGATCCTCGTAACATTCGACTTGTCAAAAGCTTTTGACACAGTCAACCACACAACGCTACTGCAGGACATTAAGAAAACTACGCTTCCTCCAGGACTGAAGAGGTGGACCATGAACTACCGGAACTGACGTCAATCATCCGTACTATTTCGAGTTGAAACATATGAACTGAGAAGAATTAAACAGGGGGTTATGCAGGGTGGTGTCCTCTCCCCGTTACTGTTTAACTTCTACATCTCGAAACTCCCGCAGCCACCAGAGGTTTCCATAACCTCGTACGCAGATGATTGCACGATACTAACGTCGGGCAATGGAATCGATGGCATGTGTTCAAAGGTAAACGGCTACCGCACCGACCTTTCTCGTTTTCTCACTGCACAGAACCTCACACATTCCCCCACCAAATCCACAGCGACCATATTTACGCACTGGACGAAGGAGTACAGACTTGAACTTAATATTGCAGTCGATGGCGTCAAAATTCCGACTATCAATAATCCTAAGATTTTAGATGTAACTTTTGATAGTCTATGCTGCTTCATTCCCCATACGACCGCGATTAGCGCCAAGGTACAGAGCCGTAACAAAATCCTCATGTCGCTTGCCGGCAGCACTTGGGGAAAAGTCAAAGAAAGATTGTTGGCAACATACAAGGCAATCGGACGGCCGGTCCTCAATTACGCCTCACCAATATGGTCGCCTGGATGCAGTGGTACGCAAATGAGGAAACTACAGACCTGCCAGAATACTGCACTCCACGACAGGATGCCTCTTGATGACTCGTATCGAACACTTACATAGTGAGACGCTTATGCTCCCAGTTAAGGAGCATAATGAGCTCCGCTTTAAGCAGTTCCTGCTAGGATGCCCTTATAGAAATCACCCTTGTAACCACCTGCTTGGAGCGGAACCGCCTCCTAGGAGCATCAAGAGGTATTCCCTTAACTACGTCGACCGCCATTCACAGTGGAGCTATCAACTCCTTCACCGACTGCCATTCAGTGAATGGCGTACCTGGAGTCAAACCATCACCCATTGCAGACTAAGAGCTCGAGTTACCGCGAGAAACGCGGGTGAACCTAGCGCAGCTTCGTTCTGGATATTGTGCAAGTTAACCTCCGACTTATCCCGAATATACCCCGACATATCCAATGTATGCACTGCATGCAACGAGTCTCATGACACTGACCACCTCTTTGCATGCCCTGCCATCTAACACCCTTTTCACTTTGGTCCGACCCCGTCGAAACAGAAAGTTTCCTCGGCCTCCCGCTACATGACGTCGAAGACAACAACCCTTACCATCCTAACGGGGATTGAGAAACCGTTAAAATAACAATAACAACCAGATTGATCATCAGGTAGCGGTAGGTAAAATTGGCGGCCCTGGTAAAACTGTTCAAAGAGATGAGAACAAATTTTGAAAGAAGAAGTATAACAAAGGTAATAATAAATATATCATGGTTTTTTTACGTAATTAATATAATATATCTTTACTTATTTTTGGGCAGAGAGTCGAAGGCCATTGGGTTCTTGGGATGGTTGAAGATGGGAGTGACGACCTTAGGATGGAGGTATGTCCCAGCAATGTGAAGTTTGCTGAGGTGCTCATAGCTTTGATAGAGGATCACGTGGCAAAAGGTAGTATGTTGGAAGACGTACGATTGTCTGTCCAGTGACGGGTATGAGCACCGTCGGGTAAATTACAGCGACCCGAATAATCCGTTTGTCGCATCCCGCTAAATGACGCTGACGAAAACCTGGATAAACCTTACCATCCTAACGGGGATTGATATACCGTTAAAACAACAACAAACCGTTCGTCGCAGAGGACGGAACCCACACTCAACGTACCGAGTCCCAGTGGCGATTAATTAAACGATTTTTTAACAAAGATAATGGCTGGGATTTAGAATAGCATCCTCCTATTTCGGGGTTAAAAGGGGTATATACGGATAGAGGAGGTCCTCAAGATCAAGAAAATATATGTATATATAGTTGGCGCTGTCTTATGGTTTTTGAGATATTTGCATTTGAAGCTCAAAAATTCAACTATTTAAATCGCGTGTTTCTCCGATATATAATTAACACTTCACTAACACTTCACTTATTCGTTTCTAACCCTTTATTTTACATGAAATCGTAAAAAATTACTATAATTCCATATTAAACTTTAATTGAAATGCATTTATTCATACAAACTCGCGTTTTAAATTGTTGAATTTTTTAATGCTATTCTAAAATTTACCCAAGATAAAAATAATAATTGTGAAGGTTTTTCAACTTTAACATAAGACCATATTTTGAGAAAGAATATAGCGAATAACCATTATGATCCTTTTGTAAAATTATTAGTTGCAATAAAACATACGTATAAGCCCTAAAACCATTTTTTTATTACAATGGAAAATATATTTCAGAAGATGGTATTTATTTCCTGCGTTTGAGTTTTTTATTTACATATTTTTATTGTTTTCAATCGTTTGGATTTGTTAACACTTATTATTTGGCAATGCGGAACACTTTTGATATTATGAGCAGTGTAAAAAATAAAATGCTTATTTTAAGAAACATTGCAGTTAAGTGTAAGTGTATAAAACGTGCATATTATGAAAGAAAGTTACTATAAACAAGAAATTGCAAAATAAAATTTGCGAAATTTTCAACGTTAAATTTGCGAAAACTAAAATTTGAATTCCAAATAAATGAAATATTTGTTTTTAATAGGAAATAATGATCTTTATTTTGGCTTTTAAATATTTTTATATTATTTTGGCACTATTACGATTCTTTCGGCGCCGCTTTTTGATGGTACGGATGGATAGAGGAGGTCCTCAGGATTAAAAAATGTACACACATATACCGTCCTCCGACTGATAATTTTCGAGATATTTCACGTTAAAGTACCACAATTTTGGGCTAGGATTTAGAATAGCATCCCAGGCTTTCGGGGATAAAATGGGTATCGTTGGAAAGGTGACGTTCTCCAGATCACGAAAATATATATATATAGTTGCCGCTGACTTATAGTTTTTAAGATATTTGCGTTTAAAGTTTCAAATTGACAATTTTCACATTGATATTTTGTATATTGGGAATAGCTTTTTCACTTATATTATGCACTTTTCACTTACTAACACTTCACTTTAATCGTTATAGTGAAGTGTTAGTAAGTGAAAAGTGAATAATATAAGTGAAAAAGCTTTTCACAATGTACAAATTATCACTTTAAGCATTGTCAATTTTTCACCTTTAAACGCAAATATCTTAAAAACTATAAGTCAGCGGCAACTATATGTTAATATTTTCGTGATCTGGAGAACGTCACCTTTCCAACGATACCCATTTTATCCCCGAAAGCCTGGGATGCTATTCTAAATTTTACCCCAATTTTGTATGCAATTCACTCTTATTTTGTTTTGTTTTTCTTTACATGTCATGACAAATACCAGTGTTGCCACATATCGTGTTTCGAAAAAACTATTAAACAATTTTCTGTTTAACACACGTAGGTTGCTATAAATATTTCTGGACTAGGCAACACTAAGTGTTGCCAGGTGCAATCTGACATTTCCATTGGAAAGTTTGACAATTTTTTAGCATAACATCACTCAGAACGTTTTGTCATTTAATCGTGAATTGTTTTATTTACAGGGAATTAAAAAATTCATCTCGGCCAAAAAATGGAATTAACTCGTGAACATTTTCGTGCGATTATTTTTCGTAACTTTCGACGTGGATTATCACAAGAGTGCATCGATGAACTAAAATCTTCGTATGGCTATGAAGCACCATCCTATAGCACTGTGGAAAACTGGTATACCGAATTCAATCGTGGCCGACGCTCGATCAAAGACGAATTCCGTGAAGGTCGTTCAAAAACAGCCGTTGTGCCAGAAAACATCGATGCCGTACGTGAACCCACAATCCCGCACAATTTACAATCGCTCAAAAAAAACCTCGTGTGGAGTTGTGTAAAGAAATGCTGAAAAAATACTATCGCGGTGCTTCAAAACACGTTTATAAGATCGCCACAGGTGACGAATCGTGGAATCCGTTCCCACGACAGTCGGGTCTACGTAACCGGAACGGACCCGGATTTTTATCCGGCCAAGGACTGTCAACTCGGCAGAATTCTGCCGCTACAACAACAACAACGAATCGTGGATCTATGCGTATGAGCCCGAAACAAAACAGCAATCGACCGTGTGGGTCTTCCAAGACGAGCCAAATCCTACGAAAAAAAAAACATTTCGTTTATAAATATGCCTATTTTCATTATTAGGCAGCCCTCGTATATATATAGCAGCCCTCGTATATAGAGAAAATGGTACAAATGGTTTTTGTATCTTATGTTATTTGATACATAAAGATAAAAAAAAATATTCCCTTGTCGAACTACTTTCTGCACTGGCAGCCTTCGGCCGCGCTTCAAAAAAAAAAAAAAAATAACCCTGGTCGGTCCAACGCCGGGGTGATCATAGTTCTTTTGTGTCGGACTACTTTCTGCACTGGCGGCTTTCGGCTGCGTTTCAAAAAAATAACCCTGGATGGTCCAACACCGGGGTGTTCATAGTTCCTTTGTGTCGAACTACTTTCTGTTGTAGTTATAATATTTTTCTATATTTTTTAAATAATATATGTTATATAATCCATATAAATATATGAAACAATAGTTCATTTTGAATCATTTATATCTCTAAATATGAAACAGAAAAGTTTTTGATTATATTTTCAGAATACAAAGTATGGCAACACTGCTCTATCCATCCGTACCATCAAATCGTGGCGCCGAAAGAATAGTAATATTACCATTATTTTTATTATTCAAATATTATGGTACCTCTTAATTTTTTTTTTCTTTTTGTGAATGCATCATCACCGGCCCGGCACGAGAATAGGGCTGATAGTTAAATATTGAACAAAATTATTTTTGCGCAATTTAATACAAAACAAATGTGTTGAATCGAATTAGTGAAGTGCTAGGGGATATAAGTGCCAAAAATATTGGCGTAAAATGCATTATAAATCGGAGAAACACGCATTTAAAATAGTTGAATTTTTAGAACTTTAAATGCAAATATCTCAAAAACTATACATATGTAAGTAAATGGCAACTATATAGATATGTATGTATGTATATATATTTTGAAGGACCTTCTCTATCTGTACATACCCATTTTAACCCAGAAATCGAGGGATGCTATTCTAAATCCGAGCCCCACAATTTCCAATCGCAATCGGATTTTAATTATTCATATTTACATTACGTGTCAATATCCCATGTAGGAAGTAAATATTGAACCTAAATTTTATTACTAAACCGGCACTGTAACATTGCATCGTCTGTGGTACTCACAATAAAAATCTTAACAAACTATAAAGAATAAATTAGCAATAATAACACTACAATAGGCACTGTTGTTTATTACTCAATCAATAAAAGGCTAATAATTTCTACTTCTCATATTTTTAATGCACATTGCTTATATTAGCTAGTTTCACATACTATTTTGTTATCATTTGACTAATAGTACCTAGCACTCCCCACATGTGCCCGTTTTCAATTATCGTCTACACTCGCAATAATTATTGTTGACCATAAAACGCTTCGAATCAAGACAGAAATTTGATCCAGGATTGAATGCAAGCTCACATATTGCAGATTTCAACCTGAAGTTGTCAGAGAACGTTCATCAGGGACGTAGATCATAGAGAAGGTTCACGACGCGAAAAATATTATTAGCTAACTCGATCGAAATGAGAGAGTTTTGCATCAGGGGAATTGAGCCGATATAAAATTTTTATGTCTTTGTTTCTTTGACCCTACGCGTGAAAATATAGCTAATATATGCCGATTTTAAAGCGTTTATTGATGAGAAACTGTCGATACATACCTTTGGGTTTTAAGCTTCTTTAATTGCTGTAATTTCCGAGGTGAAGATAGCCGTGTAGCTAGGCAAAAGTCCATTTTTGATTAGTTCTTTAGATTCTGTGGTAACAGCAAAAGTGTTTTCAACTTTCTTTGAACCATCGCAGTACCAAGTTAGCCAGTTCTTTTGCTTCCATTTTTGCACTTCCTCAGTATGTATGTAGTCGCCTTAAAGGAAGTGGGTTCGTGCTCTGTTTGGTAAAACCACGGGATATGAAAGAAGATTCTGCAGATTTCTAGGGAGGACTGAATAATGCTTTGTGGGTTTTTAGTTTCGATAAATCTATACCTGTCTTCATAGCCACTTTGAAGGATTCTGTAGAATTTAGTTTTAGGTGTCTTTTCAAGTGAGCTAGAGTCTTGACGTGTAATTTCAGGATATTATCGGAGTTTTGTATGCAGTAGTAAATTTTATTCCCAGTTAATTTAAAAATGCAGTCTTCAAAAATAGGAAGTTTCAGTTGTTGTTGTTGTTAACGGTTATCTAATCCCCGTTAGGATGGTGAGGGTTACTTGTGTTGTCGTCTAGGTCATCTAACGGTAGGCCCAGGAAACGTGCTGTTTCGACGGGGTCGGACCAAAGGGAGGGGGGTGTTAGATGGGTAGGGTTTGTAGGGCATGCAAAGAGGTGGCCAGTGTCATGCGGAGACTCTTTGCATGCAGGACATACATTGGGTATGTCGGGGTCGATTCTGGATAAGTAGGAGTTTAACCTGGGAGGGAGGGAGTTTCAGTTCATAGAGTATGCTTGCAATTGGAGTTGATCGAAACGCGAAACCAATTATGCGTGCTGCAATGTGGTAGTATTTTTTGATTTGCCTAAATATAATTATGGATGGAGACATGTGTAGCAGTTCACGCAAGTGAGGAAAGTTCTCTGATCGCCATTCAGTTGGGAGTGGCCAGAAACGATTCTTTTACATATGACACAAGTAGCTCACGACTTCCGGTCTTTAACCAAGTATCCTCTGGGTAGCCTAAGGACATCCGTTTGAAGCGAGCTAAAGTGAGAAGGCGAAACATCCCCTGCATAGGGTTGTGTGCTGGATTTGGGACCCGCCACGTAAAAAAAACACCCCCAATGAAAAAACAACAACAGCCTCGGATGAGAGACCCCCCTTTTGATGACGACCATGGCAAACGAATTAAGGACTACGAATTAAAGGCATGCACTGGTCCCTTAATTGGGAAGGTGGCGCTGCCCAGCTGGTAGATGTCCTCGTAAAAATAAAGGCTGACATCACCGCCGTCCAGGAAATGCGATGGACGGGACAAGAACAGAGACGAGTAGGTCCTTGTGGCATTTACTACAGTGGCCATATAAACGAGCGCAAGTTTGGTGTTGGATTCGTGGTGGGAGAGAGACTCCGTCGCCGAGTACTATCATTCACTCCGGAGAATGAACGTCTAGCCACAATCCGCATCAAAGCGAGGTTCTTCAACATATCCCTGATTTGTGCCCACGCCCCGACGGAAGAGAAGGACGATGTGACCAAAGATGCCTTTTATGAGTGTTTGGAGTGCACTTATGAGAGCTGCCCCCGCCACGATGTCAAAATCGTGCTTGGCGACTTCAACGCCAATATGGGCAAAGAAAGTATCCTTGGCACTACGGTCGGTAAATTCAACCTCTACGAGGAAACATCCCCGAATGGGTTGCGGCTAGTCGACTTCGCCGGGGCCCGAAATATGGTTATCTGTAGTACTAGATTCCAGCATAAGAAGATTCATCAAGCTACCTGGCTGTCTCCGGATCGAAAAACCACCAAACAGATCGATCATGTTGTGACGGAAGACACGTCTCCAGTGTTTTAGATGTGTGTGCGCTCCGAGGTCCCAACATCGACTCGGACCACTATATTGTTGCAGCCAAAATTCGCACCCGCCTCTGTGCAGCAAAAAACGCACGCCAACAAACACAAGGAAGGTTCGACGTCGAGAAGCTGCGATCACAACAGACAGCCGAACGATTTTCTACTCGGCTTGCACTCCTGCTCTCTGAGAGCACTCGTCAACAACTCGGTATAAGGGAACTGTGGGTCGGCATTTCAAACTCCTTACGTACAGCTGCAACCGAAACCATTGGTTTTCGGAAAGTGCAAAAGAACAGCTGGTACGACGAGGAGTGCCGTGTCGCAGCGGAGAGAAAACAGGTTGCCTTCCTCGCAACGTTACAATCGACCACAACACGTGCGGGATGGGATAGGTACCGAGAGTTGAAGAGGGAAGCGAGACGCTTTTGTAGCCAGAAAAAGAAAGAGGCCGAAATGCGTGAGTACGAATAGCTTGATAAGCTGGCCGACAGGGGTAATGCTCGAAAATTCGCCTCCTCAACATTGCGTACAAGGTTCTATCGAGAGCATTGTGTGAAAGATTAAATAAAGCCCACCGTCAACAAACTGATTGGACCTTATCGGTGTGGCTTTAGATCTGGAATATCAACAACCGACCAGATATTCACCATGCGCCAAATTTTGGAAAAGACCCGTGAAAGGAGAATCGACACGCACCACTTATTCGTCGATTTCAAAGCTGCTTTCGACAGCACGAAAAGGAGCTGCCTCTATGCCGCGATGTCTGAATTTGGTATCCCTGCAAAACTAATACGGCTGTGTAAACTGACGTTGAGCAGCACCAAAAGCTCCGTCAGGATTGGGAAGGACCTCTCCGAGCCGTTCGATACCAAACGAGCTTCTGGAGAAAATAGTTCGAGCTGCAGAACCAAATAGAGAAGGTACCATCTCCTATAAGAGTATACAACTGCTTGCGTATGCCGATGATATTGATATCATCGGCCGCAACACCCGAGCCGTTAGTTCTGCTTTCTCCAGACTGGACAAGGAAGCAAAACAAATGGGTCTGGCAGTGAACGAGGGCAAGACGAAGTATCTCCTGTCATCAAACAAACAGTCGTCGCACTCGCGACTTGACACTCACGGCACTGTTGACAGTCATAACTTTGAAGTTGTAGATAATTTCGTCTATCTTGGAACCAGCGTAAACACCACCAACAATGTCAGCCTAGAAATCCAACGCAGGATTACTCTTGCCAACAGGTGCTACTTCGGACTGAGTAGGCAATTGAGAAGCAAAGTCCTCTCTCGACAAACAAAACCAAACTCTATAAGTCACTCATAATTCCCGTCGTGCTATATAGTGCAGAGGCTTGGACGATGTCAACAACGGATGAGTCGACGTTGCGAGTTTTCGAGAGAAAAGTTCTGCGAAGGATTTATGGTCCTTTGCGCGTTGGCCACGGCGAATATCGCATTCGATGGAACGATGAGCTGTACGAGATATACGACGACATTGACATAGTTCAGGGAATTAAAAGACAGCGGCTACGTTGGCTAAGTCATGTTATTCGGATGAGCGAAAACACTCCAGCTCTGAAAGTATTCGACGCAGTACCCGCAGGGAGAAGCAGAGGAAGAGGAAGACCTCCACTCCGTTGGAAGGACCAAGTGGAGAACGACCTGGCTTCGCTTGAAATATCGAATTGGCGCCACGTAGCGAAAAGAAGAAACGACTGGCGCGCGGTTGTTAACTTGGCTATAATCGCGAAAGCGGTGTTTACGCCAATTAAGAAGAAATATAATTATGTATGTAAACAAATATAAAAGAACCATACGCGTAATTTATGTATGTATGTAAATACTCAGTGCTTCTTGCGAAATCTCCGTTGACACGGACAAACAATGTCGAAGCTCACGTTTTAAGTTTTTTGCTTTCATGACAGAAAGTCAATGCTCGCATACATATCGACGCTGAATTTTGCAAGTAACGGAAAAATAGTTTAAAATTTACAAATATTTTAAATCGACAACATTATGATAATTTGTACATATCAAACATAGGAAATAATAAAAAAAGTACGATTTATATTCACATTAACTATAAATGTTGCTTTGAAAAAGTAAATTAATTAATATGTATTCAGCTGCACCTGTATTCACAAAAGGAATTCATATGAACACAAAAATATGTTTGCATAAACGTATAAAAATATAAGCAAAACAGCTAACATATGTCTGTCACAGCAATGTATAATTCTGAGCATAATTTTTAATCCATGCTCAGCTCTGTTCAAGCGCAGTGTTTTTAACTCGGCTATAATGGCGTAAGCGGTTTCTACGCCGGTGAAGAAAGAAAAAGATGGGTTTCTATCCACAATATGAAGATTTCTGTATAAAGCTGAATATATTTCATTTCATCCTCGATTATGGTTTTGTCCAGAATCGTATCTTCCCTGCCATGCTCTTGTCCAAACCGTTGTGAAAGCAGCGTATGGGGCTTTCAATATCGGTCACGTCACCTTGGCCCCAGTAGCATAGCCTCTTCTTCCAAAAACTGCAAAGGTCAGCCAATTGAAAAGTCGGGGCATGTAGTCGGTGCTTGCCAAGCCATCATGGTCCGCCGACCAATTCCTAAGTTCTTCTTGTAAATTCCCCTGCAGAAATTAGTCACTCTGCCGACACATGAGAGAGAGAGGAAGAAAATGTCCTGGTTGTGCTGAGCTTACGTTTACAAAGATGTAACGCATTGCTGTCCTTTATTGCTCTATTTTCCGCATTCTGCTTTCACAGCAGTTAGCTGGCACCTACCTGCGGGATGCCTCTCCAGGCTTTTTGGTCATTTTGTCGTTACATTCTGCTCTTATTCTTATAAAGATCAAGGGGATTCTGATCCAACTTTGTAAAGCAGGATCTGCCTCTACTAACTCGATATTATTTTTCCGTAAAAACATTATTGACTGCTCCAAGGTTGTTCTTGAACATACCAAGGACATCAACCTTATAATCTGTAGCCTTTTCGATATTCAATACTAGCGTAATGTATTTTCTACGGATCTGTGTTTAGCGTATGCGTATTAACTGTGGACAAGATTTCTGGCATATATCTGAACTTCAATGATCCCCTAAAAATCGAGTTTAGATTAGACAAAGCGCATATTTGGAATGATTCGATCCGTACCGGGAGGTTTGAAAGGATCGAATGAGTGGATTGCACATACTTTTCACCTCTCCGTAATAATGTATTCGGGAAATTTGACGGCACTATTCCATTTATAGCTTAGGCTAATCGCGTCCTTGCAGCCAGGACACTGACAATATCTTCTTAAAAGTCCTCACAGTTGTTCATTCACTCCGCATAACTCTTCCGAACTCGAACTGGACCTGGCGAGGCGGGACTTTTGGATAAAGTTTTCCTTGCCTTGTCACCTTTTTGGTCTTTTCAAAGCTGCACACAAGTTTTGTTGTTTTTGTCGTTTTGTCCTGCGCATCCACATTTTGTATTCCCTTTGGAGATCATTATACTGATTTCAACAATCATTGCCTTCTGTTAGCTTTGCCCAGCTGAAAAATTTTCATACTCAGGCCTGCAAAATCCGAGTGCTTTGACGAGGTGACTTTGTTTTGTGCTTGAGTCCCATCGAGGGGAAAGTTCAAGTATTATGAAATGCTGTATCAATAGCATTCGTGAATAAAGTCTCGCCCTTTCAAGTGGTTATGTGATTTATACTTGGAAGGGCTAGAGATTCCAGTTTGTATTTCTGGGATTTCTTCTAACATCGTATCCGATTTTTACTTCAGATTTTATGAAGAATTAGATGTATCTACGGTCAGAGAATAATGGTGTGCTTAGCACCATCCAGTTCTCTACCATTGCATGACTATTGATATGGGGCGTTAGTCCTGGACGTTTTTGAAGGGGAGTTTTATATGGGTACGTTCCGCACCGCGTATGGCATATAGGATACAAAGAATATAAGATCATCCTTGATACCCTTTTCAGCCACAGCCATTAAGTCTTCTGTGAGAAAGCTAAGGTCAATATGAGAAACACACAAGCCATCGCTGGATGACGCCTGATTGTAATGTCCTGACACAACCAGCCTAAAAGCAATTTGAGACCATGATACCCTAGCGGGAATTTTTACCAACCGATTATGTGCGGTAGAGACATTAAACTTTACATCTAGGCTGTCAAAAGAGACCTTTATAAAAGCCGTTCCCACGACAGTCGGGTCTACGTAACCGGAACGGTTAACTAAAAACTAAAACTTTTCAAATCACTACCAACCCTATATAACAGTATATTTGTATGCTAAAAAGTCGTGCTAGTCGTTTCTTTTTTTGGCAATTTGACGACATTTCGAGATGCCAAGTGCAATCAGGTCTTTCTCCATATGATTTCTCCAACGGAGTGGAGGTCTTCCTCTTCCTCTGCTTCCACCTTCGGGTACCTCTTCGAATACTTTCAGAGCTGGAGTGTTTTCATCGCTGAACTATGTAAATGTCGTCGTATAACTCGTATAGCTCAACGTTCCATCGACTGCAGGACCTTTCTCTCGAAGCACATAATGGGCAGAGTTATTCTGCGTTGGATTTTGAGACTGACACTATTTTTGCTGATCATACTGGTTTCAAGATACATGAACTTTTATATGACGTCAACAGTGACGTAGGAGCCAAGATTGAGAAGTGCTCCCTCCGTAATTTTAATATCGACCAGCTTGTCAAGCTCTTCGTATTCATGCATTTCGGCTTCTCTTTTTTTTTGTCTGCGTTGCGAGGTAGGCAGTCTGGTTTTTCTCAATAAATAGTTTCGTTTGCAGCTGAACGTAAGGAGCTTGATATGCAGATAGCAGGAATGCATAGTCGAGTAGAATATCGTTCGGCTGTCTGTTGTGAATACAGGTTCTCGACGTTGAAGCTTCCTTATTTTTTTTGACGTGGGTGTTTGCTGCAAAGAGGCGGGAGCGGATCTTGGCTTCAGCAGGACAGTGGTCCGAGTCGATGTTAGTACCTCGTAACGTACGCACGTCCAAAACACTGGTTACGTGCCTTTCGTCTATCAAAACATGATTGATCTGGTTGGTGGCTTTTCGGCCCGAAGACAGACAGGTAGCTTGGTGAGTTTTCCTATGCTGAAATCTAGTACTTCAGATAATCATATTTCGGACCCCAGCGAAGTCGATCAACCTCTACCCACTTAAAGATATTTCATCATGGAGGCTGAATTTACCGACCGTTATACCAAAGATACCTTCTTTGCCCACCATGGCTTTAAAGTCGCCAAGCTCAATTTCGACATCATAGCGATCACAAGCGCTCATAGAATGTTGGTCACATCGTCCTTCTCTTGCTTCGGATTTTAGCTATACGTTCATCCACCGGGCTGAATACGAATACTCGGCGATGTAGTCTCTTTTCCACCACGAATCCCACACCGAATTTTAGCTCCTTTTTGTGGTCACTGTAGTAAATGCCACAAGGACCACTTATCTCAGTCTTTGTCCCGTCTACCGCATTTCTTGGACGGCGGTGATGTTAGCCTTTACATTTACGAGGCCATCAACTAGGCTTCTTCCCAATTAAGTGACCAAAAATTCCATGCATGCTGGACACTCCCAAGCGAACAGCGCTTTGAGAACTTTCCTCACATGCATGAACTTCTACACATGACTTCTACTTCTAACTTGACCTTGCCCTCATATAACTAATATCAGGATTTTCGAATATCCAGTTTTGTAAACTCAGGGAATTCTTCAATGTTACACTCATCTCCCATATACTACTAAAAATAATATTCCAACAAATTTATGCCGATTATGCCAGTCAGTGCGAAAGTTTTATGTTAATAAAATTGCTTGAATATATGTTTTCAAGCATATTTTTTGTTTATCGAGCTTTCAATCTAAACAGACGTGTTTTCATGCGCTCCGTAGAAACTTTCGAAAAAAACAAAAATAAAAGTAAACCAAAATAAACAAATATTAAAAACAGTGCATTAAGCGCAAGCATTAGGCAATAACGCCGAAAGCGTAAATCAAAACATAAAAAAATCACAAACTGTTTACAAACAATAAACATAATAAAGTAACAAATAATAAGAGTGAAATAAAACAAAAAATACAAAAGCATGAGCCCAGCGCAGCCCCACCAACAAGGCCGTAGGCATGCCTACTTCAGCTTTGTCGAGCCTGCGAGTTCAGCTCCTACCAACAAACAAGGCAACGGTGAGAAGGATGAGTCATCGCAGCGAGCAACTGAGCAGCCCCATAAGCATAGCGTACAAAAAACAAAAGCAGAAGAGAACGGCAGTCAACAACGGACAGCAGCAAACCTGATCACACCAACAACGCAGGTAGCGAACAACAACATAAAGCAAGGTGAGAATGTATCAATAAAAAAGGCCAGTCTGTACAAACTGGCATTGACCGCTACATTAACATAAAAAGGAAATTAAGTCCTTCAAAGTCAGCGTTCAATCCCAAGAAATTTCAAGGCGGTACACCAATTAAGAATAAACTGGAAGTTTTAAATGGCAATAGGCTTGCCTTACTAAGCAACGGATCAGACGACGATGCGAAGGGTACTACCACAGTCGTTAATGCCAAACCACGTCCAATATATTAGCGCGAGCGTAGCAGTAATGCTCTCGTTGCTGAATTAAGTAAAATTGTAGGTGCTACACAATTTCCATATAGTGCCTGTTCGCGTCTATCTGGCATCATCTTTCTAAACATTTGTTTGAAGCTTCATGGGCTGCACTTATGGGCTTGCTGTCAAAACAGCTTCCGTTTTATCTCTCTCTTCAATGAAGGAATTCGACCGCATAGCACGCTTTTTATTTCAATCCACGTTAATATAATTCATCTTCCGCGAACGCTATTAAACTTCAACATATTTTTGTCTTTCGAGCCGGATATCATCGCATATTAATGATATTCCGCAAAATCGCTATTATTTTCAATATTGTTTCGCATTTTATCGCGCTAAATGCTATCAAACGCTATTTGAAATCTAGCAAAGTGAATGCTCTGTCGGTAGACACTGAGGTAATAACTACTTACCTCCAATTATTGGAGGAGCCATGGATTCGGGTTTGCGTAGCACAACAAGAGGTGGAACTCACATGTGGTGACGAGAACGTTTCCTTGGAGGAGCAGGCACGCATACAAGGTGAAGAGTGGTACAGCACCGCCAAAGCTTACTTGAAACGCCTGTGCGCAACTCAAAGGCATACGAATGTTAATTTGTCGGACGGACAAAAATTACACTATTTACGAATTTGTTTGAATGAGAAAGCATTCGATTTGGTGAGTAGCTTAGCAGTATGTCATAGCAGATACACTGAAGCTTGGGACTTATTGAGATACAAAGTCATGGTGGACAGCCACATCAAAGCACTCATGGCAATTGGGAGTGCAACCAAGGATACAGCTAAGGGAATAAAGCAAGTGCTAAATTCTATACTTCAACACGTTGGTGCTATACGTGCACTCGAATGACTAGTCGAATTCTGGGATGACTGGCTCGTTCACCTAACCATTTCAAAGTTAGCACATGAAACCCGTAAGCAATGGGAGTTATCGCTCGCCATGGACGATCTACCATCTTTCTCCCTTCTTCGAGAATTTCTTGAAAACCGCGCACGCTCACTGGAGATGGTACCTGTAAGAACCTACTTGTTTGCGTGAGTAATAAGACAATCGTGTATAGTATAATACTCCGGTAATTTATTGTATCGTCTTCACAGCTTCACAGTAAAAAGAGTACTAAACTAGAATGTGTATACATGTACGTAATTTACTCGGTATTGGTAGGCTTTCGTTGTTCGCTCTCTGGTTCAGTTCTCCACATCCCTCCTTTATTATAAAGCTTCAAACGTATTTTGGATCCGTCGTCAGGCTTGTAACTTCCAGAGGTATTGGTCCGATGTTCGTTGTGACTTTCAGTGGTTGATGGTTGAGGGAGATGTGTGGATGTGGCAGGGGGTGTTATTCCAGACATTGCAGTTTGAGTTGAGTTTTCGCCTTGGACCTGAAGTGGCACCTTTTTAACGTAGCTTATATTCCTACGAATGCGTTTGCCATCAACCGCTACTATCACTTCATTTTCACAACACTATACGACTTCGTATTCCGTGGAGTCAAACGTGGGCGTAAGTTTATGTGAGGTCACAACGTTGCGAAGTAATACTTTGTCTCCCGGCTTTATATCAGATGGTTTTGCTCTGCGGGTCTTATCCCCCTTCCTTTTCCCTCTTTGTTTATTTATCATATCCAAGTCTCGCGCTGCCGAGTCCAAAATATCATCAGATATATCTTGTATCCTCGGTATCTTGTCTCGAATCGTGCGGTTAAACATCAGTTCAGTTGGTGCGGATCCGCTAGTACCATGAGGGGTAACATTATACTTTAAAATGAATTTTTCAAGTTCTTTTAGATAGTTAATTTTTTTTGAATGGGTGATTTTCAAGCGTTTCACCAACGACTTATTCATATTTTCAACTTCGCCGTTTGCTTGAGGCCAATAGGGTGGTGTCGTGATTAGGGTGACGTTGTTATCTTTGCAATATTTTCTAAACTCTGTGCTAATAAATTGCCTTCCATTATCTGCTCTTAATGATTTAGGTAATCCTAAGCGACAAAAAAATTGCTTTTAAAGCGTTAATTATTTCATCAGAGGTATATTCCTCAAGAATTTTATTTCTTGGTAGCGTGAATAATAATCAATTAAAACGAGTAGATATTCGTTATTCGGTAGGGGTCCCAACAGGTCTGTTGCTACACATTGTCAAGAGCCATTTGGAAATACATGCCTCTGCATCGGTGCAGGATTATTTGGACGTGAAACCATTAAACAGTCACGACAATTTTTCAAAAAGGTTTCTACTTCTCTGTCAATTAAAGGCCACCACACTTTTGCCCTTAACCTTCTTTTCATGGCGGATTCACCAGGGTGTCCATCATGAGCTAGCTTCCAAAACCTTCGCCCGTAGGTCTGTTGGTATAACTATCCGGGTGCCGCGCAAGATTATATCACCAACTGTTGTTAATTCGTGTCTAAATGGAAAGTATGTATTGATAGTATTTGATGGCCAGCTGTCACATTTAATATACTCAATGACTTCAGTCATTCCCTTGAACCCTTCTCTGAGATCTCGCTTATGGTCAATGTTGTTGGTGTTGAATTGGAAATTATGTGAAAAATAGATTTCTCTACGTTGTCATCAAAGGACTTCGCTCTTTCCAATTTGCATAACCTCGAAAGGGAATCCGCAATATTTTCTTTTCCTGAGCGGTATATAACTTTAAATTTAAACGACTGAAGCCTCAAGAGCCACCGTTCAATTCTCGCAGGTGGTTTTGAAGTTGGCTTAAATATGGTTTCAAGAGGCTTATGATGGGTGACCAATTCAAAGTCTAGTCCTACTTAATAGTACTAATACTAATAGAACCTCTCGACAGCCCATACAAGCGCCAAACTTTCTTTTTCTGTTTGAGAATATCTTTTTTCTACCTCCGAAAGACTTTTACTGGCAAAAGAAATAATATTCGGTTCATTGTTAGAATTGAACTGTATAAGGACTGCACCCAAAGCCACAGGACTCGCATCCGCAATGACCCTTGTTTTATTTGAGGGATCAAAATATGATAGGGTGGGTATGTTTGCTAAAAGATGTTTCAGTTTTGCAAAAGCGTTTTGTTGTGTGGGGCCCTATATAAATTTTGCATCTAACTTAAGTAGCTTTCTCAGCAGCTCTGTCGTATCAGCCATATCCGGTATAAATTTTCCGATGTACGTGATGAGGCCAAGAAAGCTTGTTGTTTCTTCTTTTGTTGGCGGTGCTCTAAACTCCAAAATTGTTTTAATTTTGTCCGGGTCCGGAAATATACCTACATCCGACAATACGTGACGCAAAAATTTAAGCTTTCTTGCCCCCCGAACGCATTTTTCATCATTGAGTAAAACATTGTTGTTCTTCAAAACCTTAAGTACATTTTCAACGGCTGAGTCATGATCTTTTTCCGATTTCCCATATACGATAATATCGTCTAAATAATTCAAGCAATTTTGACACGTCGAGAGTAGCTCCTCGAAAACCCGCTGAAATATTTCTGGGGCGGAATTGATGCCAAACATTAATCTTTTGTAACGAAACAAACCTTTATGTGTTATGAATGTTGTAATTTCTCGACTTGATTCTTCAAGTTCCAATTGGTGATACGCCCATTTAAGATCAAGTCGAGAAAATATTTTTGCATCGCTCAGTTTCGTCATAAAGGTATCGAACGTGGGCAGAGGGTAGTTTTCTCTTAGCACAGCTTTATTGACCCTACGCATATCGACGCAAAGACGCATTTCACCATGATTCTTTAGAACTACGACAATTGGTGAGATCCATTGAGTTGAACCCCTAACTGGCTCTATGATATCCTCGGCGAGCGCTTCTTCTAATTTCTTCTCAACTTGTTTCTCTAGGGCAACTGGAATGCGACGTAAAGGCTGTTTGACTGGTTTAATGGACTTATCAAACTATAGCTTTATCTTAATATTGAAAATTTTCGGAACGGTTCTATTTTCTCAATTCTATTTACGTCAAGCCCCAATATCAATACCTTGAGTTGAATGGCAGTATCTCGGCCGAGAAGAGATTGTTTCCCATATTTTATTACATAAAAAGTAGCTATAACTTCCGTACCCTTTCTCACCCCTATTGGTGCCTCGAAAACATATAAGTTGTTTACATTTTATTAGCTGCATAACCCTTAAATTGATTTGCTGACTCCGTGCGGATGTTCCACATGGTTGTTTTACTGTCATTCAACGCATTCCAAACGTCTTGACCTAACAAGTTAAACCTAGATCCTGAATCTATTATCATAGGGACAGTATGTCCACCAAAGTGGCAACTTATCAACTCGTTCGTCGGTTCGGACGATTCCACTTGAAGGCAATCATATTCTAGGGAATCATCTGATGAGTCGTTGTTAGCTTTTTCGATACACCTAACTTTTGACGGATGTAATCGGCGCTGTTTCGAATTATTGTATTTTAATCCACATTTATTGCATTTAGCATTTCTTGCTGGACAATTAATGTCAGAGCTCACGTGCCCCGCCTGACCACATCTACCACACTCACCCCCATTATTCCTGCTCCCTTTTGATTTTGCAACCACCCCGTTCACTTCTTCACCCTCTTTTTTGGGCAACATGACCTGCGATTGTTTATATATCTGCTCTTGAATCTGGCAAGCATCAATAATTTCTTTCAAGTCGTGTTCTTTTTCAAGTAAGCGTTTTTTAAGCTCCACTGGAGCCCACGACTCAATGAGTTTATCTTTTAGAGCGATGTCTTCTATTTCGCTTTTTTGTTTCGCCAAAATGACATTTAGAAGCTTGGTACCTCAAACGCAACAAGAAATTGTTAAAATTTTCGTTCTCCAAAGGCGCTATGTTTCTATATATGTGTCTCTCAAATGACGAGTTTCGTTTTGGCGAAAAGATATTATTTAATTTCTCGACTAAAATATTAAATACATCGACCGGCTGTTCAGTGTCAACTTCCACAATGGCCCCAGGGATATTATAAATTACCTCTTGTAGTTGTGGCCCACCTAAGTGAAGCAGTTTGTTTCTTCGCTTTTCCTCATTTGTAATATCTTCCGATTGAAGATACAGAGTAAACGACCTCAGCCATTTTTCCCACTCGCTTCGTAATAACTCCCTATCAATGCTATCGCACAGGAATGGTTTAATTTCGCTCATCTTGCTTGCTTTTATTTCTTCTTTAGCCAATTTAATGCCCCGGACAGAAGTAAATTTTACCAGTTCAGTGGCTTTTAATTTCCAATTAAATGCTTTCCCAATTTAATGGCCACTGTATTTGTCGCTCAACAAACCAATTTAATGGGCAGCCTCTTTACTTATTTAAAAAAAAGAAACGTCAAATGTTTATTTAATTTTCTTGCCAAATTTCCAATCTAATGGAACAAACCTTTGCTTATTAGCTTGTTTACTTTTTTTTTGTTTGCTACATCTCTTATTGACAGTTGTGCTGGTTTGATGAATGTAGAGAAATATTTTCTCCTTCGCTATTTCATCAACTATGTATGTATGTATCAACTCGTTGCTTCGAGTTGACAGTTGTGCTGATTTGCTACATGTAAAGAAATATCTTCTCCGTCGCAATTACATCCACTATGTATATATGTATATCAACTCGCTGCTTTTGACTCGCCAAGAAAAATCCGATGCAGAAAAACCGATGCTATTATTTGCGTGCAAGAAATTAAACAAATTTTAGTTTTTTCAACTGAAAGAAAATGTTCTGCTGCTACACATAATCCCAATCTCGTCGCCACTGTAAGAACCTACTTGTTTGCGTGAGTAACAAAACAATCGTGTATAGTATAATACTCCGGTAATTTATTGTCTCGTCTTCACAGCTTCACAGTATAAATAGTACTAAACTAGAATGTGTATACATGTACGTAATTTACTCGGTATTGGTAGGCTCTCGATGTTCGCTCTCTGGTTCGGTTCTCCACAGTGCCATTACTCAAAACTACCGCAAAGACAACAACAACAACAAAGAATGTTTTCCATACGGCATTTACAGAGCCAGAAGTAAATGTCGCAACATCAACCGCTACTAAGGGACCGCTTGCTCTTATTGCAATGGTGATCATAAAATCTACGTTTGCTCACAGTTCGCCAACTCGACTCCAAGGGTAAACTAACTGCTTTTAATGAGTTAAGTACGTGTATAAATTGTCTAAGCAAAGGGCATATCCTCGCTAACTGTCATAGCACATCGTCGTGTCGCATATGCCAACGACGTCATCATACCTTACATCACGAAAACTTTACCAATCAACCGGCAAAGCTCAATGCTCTTTCAAATGAACAACGCTTAAATGTAACCGCACACTACGCCGACGCTAATCGCGTCATTCTACTAGTAACCGCTGAAATTATGGTACAAGATTATACCGGCCGTTGGCAACCCGCTCGCGCGCTTCTAGACGACGGTTCGCATGCCTCATTCTTCACCGAAGCCTGTGTTCAACGCCTTCGCCTTCCCAGAACGCTCTCGCGTTCTCGCCGTTCGCGGGATTGGGTCACTACAAGAAGGCTGTGCAAAGGGAGAAGTTACATTCTCCATATCAACGCGAACGCTTGATACTAAATTTCAAGTAAGTACGCTCATCTTGCCGAAAATTACTAACGATCTTCCAACCTCCGCTTTAACGACGACTTCTTGGCCGCATTTTACGAATTTGCCACTAGCCGACCGCTATTATTTCCAGCCCGGACCAATAGACATTTTAATTGGAATGGATGAAATGGACCAATTTCTTCTACATGGACTCCGTAAGGGTGAACGGGGTACACCAATGGCACAAAATACTGTATTCAGATGGGTACTGTTTGGAAACGCTGCCAATTTACAAAAGCTACCGGTAAATATTTCGACTTTACATTCCGATCTTCATTTAACTCAACTCGAAGAACTACCCGCTCGCAAATTCTTTTCACCTGAAAAATCTGTGTGTGAGAACCTGTTCGACGATACGACCGAACGTGCATCGGATGTTCGCTACATCGTGCGTTTCTTCTTCTTCTTTCCTGGCGTAGACACCGCTTACGCGATTATAGCCGAGTTAACAACAGCGCGCCTCTTCGCTACGTGGCGCCAATTGGATATTCCAAGCGAGGCCAGGCCCTTCTCCACTTGGCCCTTCCAAAGGAGTGGAGGTCTTCCTCTTTCTCTGCTTCCCGCGGCGGGTACTGCGTCGAATACTTTCAGAGCTGGAGTGTTTTCATCCATCCGGACAGCGTAGCCGCTGTCTTTTAATTCGCTGAACTATGTCAATGTCGTCGTATATCTCGTACAGCTCATCGTTCCATCGAATGCGATATTCGCCGTGGCCAACGCGCAAAGGGCTATAAATCTTTCGCAGAACTTTTCTCTCGAAAACTCGGTTGTTGTCATCGTCCAAGCCTCTGCACCATATAGCAGGACGGGAATCATGAGCGACTTATAGAGTATGGTTTTTGTTCGTCGAGAGAGGACTTTACTTTTCAATTGCCTACTCAGTCTGAAGTAGCACCTGTTGGCAAGAGTAATCCTGCGTTGGATTTCCAGGCTGACATTGTTGGTGGTGTTAATTCTGGTTCCTAAATAGACGAAATTATCTACGACTTCGAAGTTATGACTGTCAACAGTGACGTGAGAGCCAAGTCGCGAGTGCGACGACTGTTTGTTTGATGACAGGAGATATTTCGTCTTGCCCTCGTTCACTGCCAGACCCATTTGCGTTGCTTCCTTGTTCAGTCTGGAGAAAGCAGAACTAACGGCTCGGGTGTTGAGGCCGATGACATCAATATCATCGGCATACACCAGCAGCTGTACACTCTTATAAAAGATTGTACCTGGTCGATTCAGTTCTGCAGCTCGAATAATTTTCTCCAGCAGCAGATTGAAAAAGTCACACGACAGGGAGTCGCCTTGTCTGAAACCTCGTTTGGTATCGAACGGCTCGGAGAGGTCCTTCCCGATCCTGACGGAGCTTTTCGTGTTGCTCAACGTCAGTTTACACAGCCGTATTAGTTTTGCAGGGATACCAAATTCAGACATCGCGGCATAAAGCAGCTCCTTTTCGTGCTGTCGAAAGCAGCTTTGAAATCGACGAATAGGTGGTGAGTGTCGATTCTCCTTTCACGGGTCTTTTCCAAGATTTGGCGCATGGTGAATATCTGGTTGGTTGTTGATTTACCAGGTCTGAAGCCACACTGATAAGGTCCAATCAGTTTGTTGACGGTGGGCTTTAATCTTTCACACAATACGCTCGACAGAACCTTATATGCGATGTTGAGGAGGCTAATCCCACGGTAGTTGGCGCAGATTGTGGGGTCTCCTTTTTTATGGATTGGGCCAAGCACACTTAAATTCCAATCGTTGGGCATGCTTTCGTCCGACCATATATTACAAAGAAGCTGATGCATGCTCCTTACCAGTTCTTCGCCGCCGTGTTTGAATAGCTCGGCCGGCAATCCGTCTGCCCCCGCCGCTTTGTTGTTCTTCAGGCGGGCAATTGCTATTCGAACCTCTTCATGGTCGGGCAATGGAACGTCTGCTCCATCGTCCTCGATTGGGGAATCGGGTTCGCCTTCTCCTGGCGTTGTACGTTCACTGCCATTCAGCAGGCTGGAGAAGTGTTCCCTCCATAATTTAAGTATGCTTTGGGCCTCGGTGACTAGATCACCTTTTGGGGTTCTACAAGAGTATGCTCCGGTCTTGAAACCTTCTGTAAGCCGCCGCATCTTTTCGTAGAATTTTCGAGCATTACCCCTGTCGGCCAGCTTATCAAGCTCTTCGTACTCACGTATTTCGGCCTCTTTTTTTTCTGTCTACAAATGCGTCTTGCTTCCCTCTTCAACTCTCGGTATCTATCCCATCCCGCACGTGTTGTGGTCGATCGTAACGTTGCGAGGTAGGCAGCCTGTTTTCTCTCCGCTGCGACACGGCACTCCTCGTCGTACCAGCTGTTCTTTTGCACTTTCCGAAAACCAATGGTTTCGGTTGCAGCTGTACGTAACCCACAGTTCCCTTATACCGAGTTGTTGACGAGTGCTCTCAGAGAGCAGGAGTGCAAGCCGAGTGGAAAATCTTTCGGCTGTTTGTTGTGATTGCAGCTTCTCGACGTCGAACCTTCCTTGTGTTTGTTGGCGTGCGTTTTTTGCTGCACAGAGGCGGGTGCGAATTTTGGCTGCAACAATATAGTGGTCCGAGTCGATGTTAGGACCTCGGAGCGCACACACATCTAAAACACTGGAGACCTGTCTTCCGTCTATCACAACATGAGCTATCTGGTTGGTGGTTTTTCGATCCGGAGACAGCCAGGTAGCTTGATGTATCTTCTTATGCTGGAATCTAGTACTACAGATAACCATATTTCGGGCCCCGGCGAAGTCGATCAGCCTCAACCCATTTGGGGATGTTTCCTCGTGGAGGTTGAATTTACCGACCGTAGTGCCAAGGATACTTTCTTTGCCCATATTGGCGTTGAAGTCGCCAAGCACGATTTTGACATCGTGGCGGGGGCATCTCTCATAAGTGTGCTTCAAGCACTCACAAAAAGCACTTTGGTCACATCGTCCTTCTCTTCCGTCGGGGCGTGGGCGCAAATCAGCGATATGTTGAAGCTAGACGTTCATTATCCGGAGAGAATGATAGTACTCGGCGATGGAGTCTCTCTCCCACCACGAATCCAACACCAAACAAGGACCTACTCGTCTCTCTCCTTGTCCCGTCCATCGCATTTCTTGGACGGCGGTGATGTCAGCCTTTATCTATACGAGGACATCTACCAGCTGGGCAGCGGCACCTTCCCAATTAAGGGACCGGACATTCCAGGTGCATGCCCTCAAACCATAGTCCTTATTTCGTTTGCCATGGTCGTCATCAAAAGGGGGGTCTCTCATCCGAGGCTGTTTTTTCTTTTTCATTGGGGGTGTTTTTTTACGTGGCGGGTCCCAAACCCAGCGCACAACCCTATGCAGGGGATGTTTCGCCTTCTCACTTTAGCTTGCCTTCAAACGGATGTTCTTAGGCTACCCAGAGGATACTTGGTCAAAGACCGGAAGTCGTGAGTTGCTTGAGTCATATGTAAAAGAATCGTTTCTGGCCACTCCCAAGTGAATGGCGATCAGAGAACTTTCCTCACTTGCGTGAACTTCTACACATGACTCCATCCTCCACGTCGTGCGTTTACCTTTGAAGAAAACCGTATTGATAGGTGAATCACGAAAAGCAGCTATTCGATCATTACTCCGCATGGAAAGAAGATTTGCAGCTAACGAACAACTTCGCAAAGAGTATACTATGTTTATGGATGAACTCACTCTATGGTACACATGGAACCAGCTGAGACGACAACAGATAAACTGTACCATATGCCACATCAGACGGTGGTAAATACCACAAGTCAAACAACGAAACTTCGAGTCGTTTTCAACGCATCTATGAAGTCAACCTCTGGGAATTATTTAAACGATGCCCTCATGTTAGGCCCACAGCTACAACAAGATCTATTTTCTATTTTGGTTCGCTTTCGCACTCATCGTTTCGGAATTATAGCCGATATCGAAAAGATGTACCGCCAAGTTTATCTCGCTAAAGAGGACACATATTATTAACGCATAGTTTGGCGTTCGAATCCAGTAGAACCAATTCGTGATTATCGTCTTTTAAGGGTCACGTATGGAGTCGCCTCAGCATCACATCTTGCTGTTAAGTCACTACATCGAGCCGCACTTAACGCGTCAAACGCAAGCAAGGAAGTCATTGAAGTTATAAGGTCAGACTTTTATATGGATGACTTACTATCGGGTGCTGATACATTTGATGAACTCGCTTTACTTCAAAAAAAACGTCTCCCACACGCTCTCTGAAAGTGGGTTCGAACTACGCAAATGGGGAACTAATTCTCAAATGCTTAGATGCGTGTGGTAGCATCTAAACAAATTTCGCAACTCTTAGCCGATGGAGACCAGATCCGCACTCCGCATATGGCACACAAACAACGATTGGCTTTCTATAACAGTGAGTTTTAACGACCTGAAACTTACAAAACGAACGTATCTCTCCGACTCAAGTAAGGTATTCGATCCGCTGGGTTTGATCGCGCCCTGTACAATCCGCTCGAAGATTTGGTTACAGAAACTTTGACGTTCAAATATGGATTAGGATGAACCAATTCCTTCAGAAATTGCGAGGGACTGGCTGGCACATCGTCGTGAATTACTGCAACTATCAGCGCTAAAAGTAAACCGCTGGTTAGGAACTAGCAAAACTTCTGACTCTCAGTATCACATTTTTACCGACGCATCAGAAGTCGCATACGCAGCCGCACTTTACTGTCGCCCACAATATCCGGACGGTATGATTAAGGTCGTACTAGTAACAAACAAGAGTAGGGCATCTGAAAACTATTTCGTTACCACGACTCGTGCTTTGTGCAGCTCATTTGGAAGCAAAGCTAGTGAAGCAAGTTCAATCTAATCTGAACCACACCTTCTCAAAATTATATGCATGGACGGATTCAATGATTACCTTTGCGTGGTTACAAGGCAACCCTAGCCGTTGGTCAGTATTCGTGGCCAATCGCGTTGCCGCAGTACAAGATATTCTACCAGCAACGCTTTGGAGGCATGTTGCGTCATAGCACAATCCCGCTGACTGCGCAGCTTCTCAAATCCGGCAGCTTATCCTGCGCTGAAATTCAAAGCACTGAAATAGCATTGGCAAAATATACTCAATTTATTGTTTTTAAATAAAAGTCTAGTAAGAATACAACCTTTTCTAGACGCAAATGGTATCCTATGAGTAGGAGGAGTAAACATCCTATAATAGTGCCGAAAAAATCACCGCTCGTTAAATTAATCGCAGCAGAAGTACATCTTTTAACATTACATGGTGGACCACAGATAATGAAAGCCGCGCTGCAACGAAGATTTTGGGTGCCAGGCATTCGTAACCTCGTCCGTGGTATATATCGAAAATGCATTCGTTGTAGACGACTGAGTTGTCAACCATTACAACAACTCATGGCTGATCTGCCTCCAAGTCGAGTCACTTCAACCAGATGTTTTTTACATAGTGCAGTCGATTATGCTGGCCCTTACGCCGTGAAGTTTACGCATGGAAGAGGTGTAAAATCTACAAAGGCATACATATGCTCATTTATTTGCATGAGTACTGGTGCAATGCATCTCGAACTTGCTGGAGACCTTTCTTCAATTGCTTTCATCGCTGCTTTCAAACGTTTTACTAACCGGAGAGGGTACTAACAGCACATTTACTTTGACAACGGCACTAACTTAGTGGGTGCTGAAAAGGAATTACAATTAGCCTATGAACGCTGCATTCACGATGAAAGAGTGTCATCATATTCCGCAAACGATCAAATATTTTGGCATTTCAATCCTCCAAACGTCCCTCACATGGGTGGCTTCTGGGAGGCTGGTATAAAACGTATCAAATATCATCTTAAGCGGGCCTTAGATACTTCGATTCTAACTTACGAAGAATTTGCAACAGTACTGACTGAAGTTGAAGCCTGTGTATACCCGCGTCCTATTTGTTTTATTCCTACAAATGTAAATGACTTTGAAGACCTCACTCCTAGACGCTTCATGATTGGTGAACCGCTTAAGGGACTTCCCGACCCTAAGGTTGAGGTCTTCAAGGGAACCATATTTCAACGTTGGCAAAACATTGTGTCAATTAGACAGCACTTCTGAAATCGAAGGCGAGACGAGTACCTTGTCAGTCTTCGACATCGTTTGAAATGGATACGTTCAACGCCGAATTTGCAGAATGATGATATTATTATCATACATGACGGATGGTCAAGTTCGGGTGGAAAATTTGAAGACATCCGAAGGAGAGCTGTTAAGGCCCGTGATCAAGCTATTGCTACTACCAACAAAGGGAGACATATTTTCTATACGATATTCTTAGATTTTAATTAAAATTGTACTTTTTTGAACTATTGTTCAAGGCGGCCGGTTTGTTCGCGCTTATCTGGCATCATCTTTCTAAACATATGTTTGAAGCTTCATGGGCAGCATTTAAGTGCTTGCTGTCAAACCAGCTTCCGTTTTATCTCTCTCTTCAATAAAGGAATTCGACCGCATAGCACGCTTTTTATTTCAATCCGCGTTAATATAATTCATCTTCCGCGACCGCTATTAAACTTCAACAGTGCCTTTGAAAAAAGGCAATATAGATGCAACAAAAATTCAGTCCTACACTCAAAAAAGTTTTAAGGACATAGTTAAATTTTTGTCAAATGAAAACAAGAATTATTACTCGTATCAACTGAAGAGCTCTGAGGGCCTAGTTGTTGTAATCAAGAGTATAGAGTCCGCCGTAGACTCTAGTGAAGTCAAAGAAGAATGGAAGAATGTGATTTTGGAATTAAAACAATTTTTTGCATCGTAGAGTAACTGTCGAAGAACCACATAAAAAAACGGTCCGGTACAATGTCCTAACTGCCAAGAATATGGGCATACTAAATCATATTGCACTTTACGCAGTGTTTGTGTGGTATGTGGTGATTTACATCCCACTTCTAAATGCACCCTTAAGAAAGAAGAAATAATAAAAAATGCAGAAATTGTGGCGGAAATCACACTGCCAACTACAGAGGTTGCCCTGTATATAAAGATTTGAAATCGAAGTTGTCACAGGGCATTCAAGCACGTCGTAACCAAATGTTACAAACACCCCGTAATGAAATTATAGCAACCTCAGAAAAAAGTTCAAATCCTATTACTTCTAACAATAATAATATGCAAGGAAGCTATGCAAATGTGGTGAAAGGCAACACTGTGCAAATGCAACTGCCACAAAATCCTCCAAATGGAGGTATTGAAACTATGATTATAAATCTTATACAGTGTATGACACAATTTATGTCTGCTATGCAAAACATGATCCAAGATTTAATAAAATCACAAAATCAAATGCTGCAAAATTTATTAAGTAAAAAATGAGCTTACTAAATGTCTGCATATGGAATGCTAACGGTGTTAACTAACAATATAGATATAATGCTTATTACAGAAACTCATCTTAGAAATACTCGTAACAATAATATCATTATACCGGGATTTAGACTATATGTTACAAATCATCTGGATGGAAAAGCGCATGGTGGCACGGCAGTGTTGATTAGAATTCGTTTAAACCACTATGCTCTAGAATCTCATGTTACACCACAGTTACAAGCTACAACAATATCACTAAAAAATCGGGGTTGTGGCTTAAACCTTACGGCTATATACATATAAAAATCAAAAATATACATAGATAAATCGCACATAACAGCTGATACATGTACTGATTTATCTTCTGATCACTCTCCTGTACTAATAAAGTTATGTGAACAACTCATATTCGTTAATCCAAAAGTGGGTCGAACTTCTTATAAAACGAATTGGCTACAATATAAAAAATACATCAGTAGCCACATTAATATCGAGTACAAAATAAATACATTAAGAGATATTGACGAAAGCATTAGAGAAGTCAATGATATAATAACCAGCGCAGCTGTCTAAGCAACACCAAACAAAAGCTATAATCCGCTTAGTTTCAGAAAAATCTCTAATAAAGAAATAGAAATGCTTGTAAATGAAAAGAGGCGTACAAGACGTGAATGGCAGATAAATCTCTCCCCTTCCATTCAGCTTCAATTGAAATCTGCTGTACGTAAATTAAAAAAAGCGCTCAAACGTGAGGAAGATTTGAACACCGAAATGTATATAAAGAAGCTGTGTCCAAATTCAAACAAGCAAAATTCCCTTTGGAAAGCCCAAAAGTCCATGAAGCCACCAACTGACTCCAACATGCCTATACGAGGCATGGGTGGAAATAGGGCTCGAAGTGACGAGGAAAAGGCTAATTGTTTTGCAAATCACCTAGGAGAGGTATTTCAATCCCATTTGCCAAAGAACAACTTTAAGCTGTCAATCTTACCCAACACAGCTAAAGAGTCGCTCGAGTCCTTAAAACTTCATCTTCTGAAATTATTGGTATCATCAAAGAACTTAATCCGAAAAAGGCGCCGGGACATGATAATATTATTGCTGTAGAGGTGCTCTCTTTGCTCTTCAATGCAATTCTTAGTTTCGGATACTATCCAATTTCATGGAAAAAGTCGCAGATTATCTTGATAGATAAACCTGGGAAAGACTTAACACAGCCGTCTTCATACAGACCAATCAGTCTTCTACCCTGTCTTTCAAAAGTATTTGAAAAAGTATTACTATCAAAGATGTCTCCTTTCCTCCACGAAAATAACACAATACCAATGCATCAATTCGGATTTCGTGCGAAACATGGCACAATAGAGCAAGTAAATAGGATTACTAACGATATAATGAAAGCATTTGAGCACAGGGAGTACTGTTCAGCAATATTTCTAGATGTAGCTCAACCGTTTGATAAGGTGTGGCACGAAGGTCTTTTATATAAGATTAAAAAAGTTTTACCTTTAGAATTGTATAAGACATTGGAGTCTTAAGTAATTAAAAAATAGAAAATTTATGGTAAAAGGGTGCCTGGTGTACCCCAGGGCAATGTTTTAGGCCCACCACTATACATCATATATACAGCAGATTTTCCAACAGCTAATAATGTATTAACTTCAACTTTTGCGGATGACACAGCCATAGTGAGTCGCAACAAATGCCACATTTCAGCATCACGAATATTAACGAAGCATTTAAGTTCTGTCGAAGAGTGGCTAGCGAACTGGCGTATAAAGGTGAATGAACAGAAGTGTAAGCGTATTACAATTTCGCTAAGACCAAAGATGTGCCCGGCAGTAAAAATAAACAATATTTTAGTACCCCAAGCGAACGATGTAACATATCTTGGTATTCATCTAGATAGAAGGCTCACGTGGAGGAAAACACATATCTAGTAGAGTAACATGTATGAAGATTAGAGCTGCAAATTTAAATTGGCTTTTAAATAAAAACTTCAAACTTAGCCTAGACAACAAAGTGCTTTTATAAAATGCGGTCATAAAGCCGATTTGGATGTGTGGCATTCAACTGTGTTGTACGACCTGTGCAACTAAGATTGATCTAAAACAAAGGTTCCAATCAAAAATACTTAGAATGCACCTGTTCACCATGGTACATGCGTAACAAAAATATCCATAAAGACCTTGGTATTCCTATGGTAAAAAAAGAAGTAGAAGACAACAGAATTAAATATATATCTAAACTCCGAGATCACCCAAACCCTTTGGCTAATGCTTTGGTACATTCCTGCGATCAAACACGACTTAAAAGAAGAGATATGCCTGCGTATTAAAGAGCGGCTTATTTATCACCAAAACAGCTCAATCACTTGCTTGAGTCTGTCTCTTTTTTAAATAGATTTAAGATTTTATTACTTATTGTTAGGTTTGAAGAAAAACGCAGATACAATAAATAAAATAATTTTGAAAAAAAGTATACCTGGCAATGTCGAATTTAATCCATTTTTCGAATTTCACTTCATATCATTGGTGATTATATGTGGGGTACCGTCAACAAAGCTCCTAGGGGATTATTATTAGTCTATCACATGTTTATTGTATGTAGTATAGGCAGAGAATGTAAAGTATCGAGAAGGTGCAAATCGAAATCTGTATGATGGTTCGATTGCGCGGCTAACAGAGCTGATAGAATCAGATCAAGGAATTCGCCGTGCTCGCTGCTATTTGGCAGAATTGAGTACGTGCAGTGGCAGAAATATATGTAAAATGACTGAGAATAAATAAAGAGAATTGCTTTGTAGAAAAATATACAAAATATACAAAGTCACACAGAGAATGTAAAAAAGCATTCTTCGAGTGACATATGCATGCTTTATTGTATTATATGAACCATTGTCACATATGCGTGGTTAATTTGTATCAAATGAACCATTTTTTTCCGAAAATGGTAAAAATTTTAATTTTTTTTACAAAATCGGGAAAAATTATTTTCATTTTATTTCTCTTTATTTTTATTTTTTAAATAAATTAATATTTATTTCGACTATTACAAAGTGAAGATGTGCAAAATGATCTTCATTTCTTGAAAGAAAATTGATGACCTTCATGAAATATGCATATTTGCATTATTTCGTTATCATTTCCATATTTGTACCAATAGAATTCCTATGGCATATACATACATACTTACATTATTTCTTTGGGGCATTTGTATGTTTACGAAAGCATATGCGAGCCACATACATATGTACATAAATACATTCATAACAACAAGTGTCGCACGCGTCTTTACGCATCTCCGTTGTCACGGTCAACCAATGGCTGTGCCGAAAAAAATAAACTAATGGCCGCCGATTGTCACCGCTTCCTTTGCCCCTGTAGCAGCTTCCCCATCCAACGTGCGTAAGTATGTATGTGTGTATACGTATGAGCATGAATACATACCGACGCAGATTTTTGTCACGGAAAAATATTTTAGACAAATATTATAAATCGACAACTTCTATGTTGCCACTTTTCTCACTTCTTTCTTCAAACAAACACCAGAAGATGTTCAATTTATGATTTTTAGCTTTTGCCATAAAATAAAAGGCAAAAAAGGCGCTTTTCAAGGGCTTACCACAAGCACCACCATTGACACTTGGATACTCTTGTCCTAATTATGGTTTGGTTATGCATGAAACAAATACACAATGGATCGCCGATTGTTACCGCTTTCCTTGCTGCTGGAACAACTTCGCTTGCAAACTAGCGTAAATATGTATGCATATGTATGAGCTTGCATACATATCGACGCAGATTTTTGCGAGCCACGGAAAAATACTTATTTTAGAATTGACAAATATTGTAAATCGACAAGAGCTATATTGCCAAATTGCTCGCTTCTTTCTGTGAAGAAGCATCAGAAATTTGTTCAATTTGTGATTTTTAGATTTTGCCATCGTCGCGAAAAGACGCTTGTAGGCAAAGGCATGCTCGGGGAGATGTTACGGCGTCTGTTTATATGAATGAAGCGAGGTCGCTTGTGGCATATGCGCCTGCGTTTATGAATGAAATCGTTTTTGTTGTAAAATTTACTATATTTGGGCTTCGCCAATTCGGCTGCCATATTGAATGTGATGCTTGTTGTTTTCGTAGAACATTGCTTCAATTTTTGTTGGTGACATATTCACATGTGTACGCATATGTATGTTTGTATGCTTGTGCATTATTTGTTCGGAAGTGTATACAAATATATGTACATATAAGTGTATATGAATGTATGAACATGCAGATCAATGCGCGCACATGAAATACATTGATAAGTGTTTAAAGCAGCAGTGTCCACTTCACTTTTTACCTTTCAGCGCACTTACCACTTTCACTTTTAAATAAAATCACTCGGTTAAGATATAAAGTAATTTAAACAAGGTTTTAATTGGCTTCTTAATTTATGTACAACTTCGGTAAATGAGCTTAAAGAGTTTAAAGTTACTTTGAACAATATTGCCGAAACTAAGGGGCAAACAAACGTTAATTTATTATTGGTTAATGTTAAAAAGATGTGCGGATGAGCGAAAAGGCGCGAGGTCACAGCGGCGATGCGTAAGCTTCGATTGCAGGTCGTAACGAGACTGAACTTGAACTTTTTTGTTGACCCCCTTTTCACCAGTGTGG